>JACEFZ010021510.1:365000-404378 GCA_014155875.1 Cepaea nemoralis
TACATTTCTTAGGAAATCGTGACCCAACAAGAAGAGAAATACTGAAATTCATGAGATCGTAACATGGAAGACAAGTGGCTCATAGACAGTAAACTGTCATAGAAACTAAAATACTCTACAATGTCACAATTGCTTGGGGGAAGAGAAGGGGGACAGCGATGAAAGTAATGGTTTCTGGAAGAAGAGGCTGGTGTCGCTCAACACGACGATGGGCACCAGACATTGCAGACATGCCGGGCTTGAGGGTGCACGTGGCAGGTGACATTGCAAGAAATTGGAAACGTTTTCGGCGTGCCAAGGTGGGGTTAGGTTCTGAAGAAAAAAAATAGTTGATGCATATCCTTTACAGGACGTAGCAGTAAAACCCAATATTTTTTACTGTTCGTGATTCCTGGACAAGTAGATTCCTGGTTCAGTAGTTTGCCATTGCGTTCTGAACGACCGGCACCCATACCATTTCATAAAAAACCAACGTAAGGGGGTCTGCTGCCAAATCGCCCACAGCATTGTTTCGATCGCGGGTATGCGGGATAAGGACCTGCTAAATGATTATAATGATGATTCCGTGAATTCTCGGCCTTCCTCTTGCTTTTCAAACCATCTCATACTCTGTTGTAAGCATATGTTTGCAGCTATTTGAAGGTGATGTTCAAATGATATTTGAATAACTGTATTCGTACCTCAGTGAACTCAATGAAATGTATCTCGGGAGCATAACCGAGAAAATTTCACAATATAATTACTGCAGTTATGTACCTTACAACAGCCTGTTTGCAGAAAACGGACGTCACGAGCGGTTGAGGTTGTTAATTGCACTCGCCTGCGGGCTCGGTAAGCGGAGTTCAGTCCACCTATAAGATGGGCGTTTTGTTGAGACCACTTGACTGTGTGCTGGCCACGATTAAGTGTGGAAAATTATCCTTATGAATATACTTATGGAGGAAGAAAACCAGAGGGAACAGATCCAAGACTGACAACATGTAAAGTCTGGACTGAAGCTGGAATTGCCACATCTGCACCCTCCGCTGCTTCACCGTGACATACTTACTGTGGCGCGGATAATTGTCATATTCTTCTTCTTCTTCTTCTTCTTCTTCTTCTTCTTCTTCTTCTTCTTCTTCTTCTTCTTCTTCTTCTTCTTCTTCTTCTTCTTCTTCTTCTTCTTCTGTGAACGCTATGAACTTCTGGTGCACTGGACTGATTTTTGCGTGTGGATTAGCTTTTCCTATTATCATTGTCCCTCCCCATCAGGCGAACCCACTCCGACTTCTGATGTACTTGAAATATACGTTTCCAAGTCAAGGATGAGAAGTCAACATTTTAGTCCAATTGACTGGTGTAGGGGTTGAACCAGCTACCTGGGCATCACCACACCGGATGTTTAAGAACAAGCGCTATTGTCCATTCGGCAATGCTGACCTTCAGCACTGATGATGACCTACTTCATCCCTGTCAACAAGCACACGTATACACGCCCCTGGTGGTGAATGACCGACGTGGGTGCTGATTGTCTGTCATCGCCATTGGGAATGACTGTGACTCTCTTGCAAACTCACACCGGTCCTAACAAGCGAGACGATGATTCATGCCCACCTTAGATTAGTGTCTGTATGACAGCAACATCCCGCGGGAGGTGTCCAGCGATCCTGGCCAGCATGACCCTGGTACCGCGACGTCCCCGTGCCGCCTGGGTGTGTAGAGGGAAATATCAATGTGTACGCTTCACTGGTTGAAGAGTTATGGGCAGACGGAAAGAGCTGATGCTTGGTGGTCTGAGGCCATGGCATGGAGGGAGATCATCAACAGAACTGATGCTTGGTGGCATGGAGGGAGATCATCAATAGAACTGATGCTTGGTGGCATGGAGGGAGATCATCAATAGAACTGATGCTTGGTGGTCTGAGGCCATGGCATGGAGGGAGATCATCAATAGAACTGATGCTTGGTGGTCTGAGGCCATGGCATGGAGGGAGATCATCAATAGAACTGATGCTTGGTGGTCTGAGGCCATGGCATGGAGGGAGACCATCAATAGAACTGATGCTTGGTGGTCTGAGGCCATGGCATGGAGGGAGACCATCAATAGAACTGATGCTTGGTGGTCTGAGGCCATGGCATGGAGGGAGATCATCAGTAGAACTGATGCTTGGTGGTCTGAGGCCATGGCATGGAGGGAGATCATCAATAGAACTGATGCTTGGTGGTCTGAGGCCATGGCATGGAGGGAGATCATCAACAGAACTGATGCTGGGTGGTCTGAGGCCATGGCATGGAGGGAGATCATCAACAGAACTGATGCTTGGTGGCATGGAGGGAGATCATCAATAGAACTGATGCTTGGTGGTCTGAGACCATGGCATGGAGGGAGATCATCAATAGAACTGATGCTTGGTGGTCTGAGGCCATAGCATGGAGGGAGATCATCAACAGAACTGATGCTTGGTGGTCTGAGGCCATGGCATGGAGGGAGATCATCAACAGAACTGATGCTTGGTGGTCTGAGGCCATGGCATGGAGGGAGATCATCAACAGAACTGATGCTTGGTGGTCTGAGGCCATGGCATGGAGGGAGATCATCAACAGAACTGATGCTTGGTGGCATGGAGGGAGATCTTCAACAGAACTGATGCTTGGTGGTCTGAGGCCATGGCATGGAGGGAGATCATCAACAGAACTGATGCTTGGTGGTCTGAGGCCATGGCATGGAGGGAGATCATCAACAGAACTGATGCTTGGTGGTCTGAGGCCATGGCATGGAGGGAGATCATCAACAGAACTGATGCTTGGTGGCATGGAGGGAGATCTTCAACAGAACTGATGCTTGGTGGTCTGAGGCCATGGCATGGAGGGAGATCATCAACAGAACTGATGCTTGGTGGTCTGAGGCCATGGCATGGAGGGAGATCATCAACAGAACTGATGCTTGGTGGCATGGAGGGAGATCATCAATAGAACTGATGCTTGGTGGTCTGAGGCCATGGCATGGAGGGAGATCATCAACAGAACTGATGCTTGGTGGTCTGAGGCCATGGCATGGAGGGAGATCATCAACAGAACTGATGCTTGTTGGCATGGATGGAGATCATCAATAGAACTGATGCTTGGTGGTCTGAGGCCATGGCATGAAGGGAGATCATCAATAGAACTGATGCTTGGTGGTCTGAGGCTATGGCATGGAGGGAGATCATCAATAGAACTGATGCTTGGTGGCATGGAGGGAGATCATCAATAGAACTGATGCTTGGTGGCATGGAGGGAGATCATCAATAGAACTGATGCTTGGTGGCATGGAGGGAGATCATCAACAGAACTGATGCTTGGTGGTCTGAGGCCATGGCATGGAGGGAGATCATCAACAGAACTGATGCTTGGTGGCATGGAGGGAGATTATCAATAGAACTGATACTTGGTGGCATGGACGGAGATCATCAATAGAACTGATGCTTGGTGGCATGGAGGGAGATCATCAATAGAACTGATGCTTGGTGGTCTGAGGCCATGGCATGGAGGGAGATCATCATTAGAACTGATGCTTGGTGGCATGGAGGGAGATCATCAATAGAACTGATGCTTGGTGGTCTGAGGCCATGGCATGGAGGGAGATCATCAATAGAACTGATGCTTGGTGGTCTGAGGCCATGGCATGGAGGGAGATCATCAATAGAACTGATGCTTGGTGGTCTGAGGCCATGGCATGGAGGGAGATCATCAATAGAACTGATGCTTGGTGGTCTGAGGCCATGGCATGGAGGGAGATCATCAATAGAACTGATGCTTGGTGGCATGGATGGAGATCATCAATAGAACTGATGCTTGGTGGTCTGAGGCCATGGCATGGAGGGAGATCATCAATAGAACTGATGCTTGGTGGTCTGAGGCTATGGCATGGAGGGAGATCATCAATAGAACTGATGCTTGGTGGTCTGAGGCCATGGTATGGAGGGAGATCATCAATAGAACTGATGCTTGGTGGTCTGAGGCTATGGCATGGAGGGAGATCATCAATAGAACTGATGCTTGGTGGTCTGAGGCCATGGCATGGAGGGAAATCATCAATAGAACTGATGCTTGGTGGTCTGAGGCCATGGCATGGAGGGAAATCATCAATAGAACTGATGCTTGGTGGTCTGAGGCCATGGCATGGAGGGAAATCATCAATAGAACTGATGCTTGGTGGTCTGAGGCCATGGCATGGAGGGAGATCATCAATAGAACTGATGCTTGGTGGTCTGAGGCTATGGCATGGAGGGAGATCATCAATAGAACTGATGCTTGGTGGTCTGAGGCCATGGCATGGAGGGAAATCATCAATAGAACTGATGCTTGATGGTCTGAGGCCATGGCATGGAGGGAAATCATCAACAGAACTGACACAACACCTGTACACATATATGAGGATGTGAACATCATGCAAGGCACACCTTGATGATGATCTTCTACATTTGTTTAAACAATTAAAGAAAGAGGGAGAGAGAGAGAGAGAGAGAGAGCGAGAGAGAGAGAGAGCGAGCGAGAGAGAGAGAGAGAGAGAGCGAAAAAGAGAGAGAAAGTAAGAGAAAGCGAGAAAGAAAGAGAAAGAGAATGAAAGAGAGAGAGAAATAGAAGACAGAGAAAGAGAGAGAGAGAGAGAGAGAGAGAGAGAGAGAGAGAGAGAGAGAAAGAGAGAGAAAGAGAGAGAAAGACAACATAGATGAGAAGAAGACAAAGAAAGAAAGAGAAAGAGAAGAGAGAGAGAAAGAGAGAGAAAGAGACAAAGAAAGAGAGAGAAAGAGAAAAAGAGACAAAGAAAGAGAGAGAAAGAGAAGAGAGAGAGGGGGAGAGAGAGAAGAGGGGGGTGAGACAGAACGAGAGAGAGAGAGAGAGAGAGAGAGAGAGAAAGAGAGAGAGAGAGAGAGAGAGAGAGAGAGAGAGAGAGAGAGAGAGAGAGAGAGAGAGAGAGAGAGAGAGAGAGAGAGCTCTGGCATTACTGACCAAGTACAGCCCAAGGACACACCTCGGACACGCACCGCATGATGTGTGTGGGCTAACATTCTTGAGCTCTACCAGTGGCTGTGACTGCCAGCTTGTCTAGTTTATTTCCGCGCTGAGCAAAACACAGGCCGGTTAGTTTCTGTATTTTTTCATGTATTGATTTTCTGGAGCCTCTTCTCATCAACTCCCTTGTTGTACAAGCATATTCCCCCCGTCTGTCTGTCTGTCTGTCTGTCCCCAGACATCGACGGTAAAATGAACTATGTATCTACTAAAGTTTTTCTTTCTTTCTCTTTCTTTCTTTCTTTCTTTCTTTCTTTCTTATTATGTATAGGTCTCCATTCGTACCCACTTTGTTTTTGTGTGTTGTCTTTTGCATTTCTGTCTATCTCTCCTATGTCATACTTTCCGTTTCCTTCCATTCACTTTGTTTGTTTGTTTGTTTCTTTGTTTGCTTGCTTGTTTGTTTGTTTGTTTGTTTGTTTGTTTCTTTCTTTCTTCTTTTCCTTCTTCTTCTATCTCTGGCTACGCTGGCTTCCGGTAAACTCCTGATCTTTCCTATTATCAACACTTTCTCCAGACGGTCTCATCTGGTAAATTTCTGATCTTAGCGACTACCACAGCATTTCCCAGACAGTCGTATCTCCTACCGTGATCACAAATGACGACTGTGTTGCATGCACTGCTTGTGGCTAATAACCGTCTGTTTGAATGTGCCTCTTACCGTACACAGATCTTGGGCTTCTTGGCCGCCCATGGGATGTGAATACAGGAGTACAATAAAGGAGACTTTTTGCACGCCTTTATCTGCATTTGACATCTGACACTAGTTTCATGTTAATATCGACCAATCGACACTCAAGGGGGATGTTGTAAATACATTAGCAACGTGAATCACTATTTACGGTAATGTGATACAAACTAGCGTTTCTAAACACTTGTCCGTGTGTAGGAAACTGACCTTAGCCTTCAGATATCGACTTTCCCCATGTCCTACTCGCCCAGCCACCACTCCCGCCCAATAACTGGCCAACCGCGCTCTACAACGTTGACTTAATGTGATATGGGAGGGTTATAAGGAAGGGATGTGATGTATGGAAGGAGTGTGTGGAGGGATATCGGAGGGTTATACGGAAGGGATGTGAGGTATGGAAGGAGTGGGTGGAGGAATATGGGAGGGTTATAGGGAAGAGATGTGAGGTATGGAAGGAGTGGGTGGAGGGATATGGGAGGGTTATAGGGAAGGGATGTGAGGTATGGAAGGAGTGGGTGGAGGGATATGGGAGGGTTATAGGGAAGGGATGAGAGGTATGGAGGGAGTGGGTGGAGGGATATGGGAGGGTTATAGGGGATGTGAGGTATGGAAGGAGTGGGTGGAGGGAATATGGAAGGGTTATAGGGAAGGGATGTGAGGTATGGAAGGAGTGGGTGGAGGGATATGGGAGGGTTATAGGGATGTGAGGTATGGAAAGAGTGGGTTCAGGAATATGGGAGGGTTATAGGGAAGGGATGTGAGGTATGGAAGGAGTGGGTGGAGGAATATGGGAGGGTTATAGGGAAGGGATGTGAGGTATGGAAGGAGTGGGTGGAGGAATATGGGAGGGTTATAGGGAAGGGATGTGAGGTATGGAAGGAGTGGGTGGAGGAATATGGGAGGGTTATAGGGATGTGAGGTATGGAAGGAGTGGGTGGAGGAATATGGGAGGGTTATAGGGAAGGGATGTGAGGTATGGAAGGAGTGGGTGGAGGGATATGGGAGGGTTATAGGGAAGGGATGTGAGGTATGGAAGGAGTGGGTGGAGGGATATGGGAGGGTTATAGGGAAGGGATGTGAGGTATGGAAGGAGTGGGTGGAGGGATATGGGAGGGTTATAGGGATGTGAGGTATGGAAGGAGTGGGTGGAGGAATATGGGAGGGTTATAGGGAAGGGATGTGAGGTATGGAAGGAGTGGGTGGAGGGATATGGGAGGGTTATAGGGATGTGAGGTATGGAAGGAGTGGGTTCAGGAATATGGGAGGGTTATAGGGAAGGGATGTGAGGTATGGAAGGAGTGGGTGGAGGAATATGGGAGGGTTATAGGGAAGGGAATGTTGAGTTATGGAAGGTGGGTGGAGGAATATGGGATGGTTAAGGGAAGGGATGTGAGGGTATGGAAGGAGTAGGGTGGAGGAATATGGGAGGGTTATAGGGATGTGAGGTATGGAAGAGTGGGTGGAGGAATATGGGAGGGTTATCGGGAAGGTGCATGTGAGGTATGGAAGGAGTGGGTGGAGGAATATGGGAGGGTTATAGGGAAGGGATGTGAGGTATGGAAGGAGTGGGTGGAGGGATATGGGAGGGTTATAGGGAAGGGATGTGAGGTCTGGAAGAGCTGGGTGGAGGAATATGGGAGGGTTATAGGGATGTTGAGGTACTGGAAGAGAGTGGGTGGAGGGATATGGGAGGGTTATAGGGAAGGGATGTGAGGTATGGAAGGAGTGGGTGGAGGGATATGGGAGGGTTATAGGGATGTGAGGTATGGAAGGAGTGGGTGGAGGAATATGGGAGGGGTATAGGGAAGGGATGTGAGGTATGGAAGGAGTGGGTGGAGGGATATGGGAGGGTTATAGGGATGTGAGGTATGGAAGGAGTGGGATGGAGGAATATGGGAGGGTTATAGGGAAGAGATGTGAGGTATGGAAGGAGTGGGTGGAGGAATATGGGAGGGTTATAGGGATGTGAGGTATGGAAGGAGTGAGTGGAGGGATATGGGAGGGTTATAGGGAAGGGATGTGAGGTATGGAAGGAGTGGGTGGAGGGATATGGGAGGGTTATAGGGAAGGGATGTGAGGTATGGAAGGAGTGGGTGGAGGGATATGGGAGGGTTATAGGGAAGGGATGTGAGGTATGGAAGGAGTGGGTGGAGGGATATGGGAGGGTTATAGGGATGTGAGGTATGGAAGGAGGTGGGTGGAGGAATATGTGGAGGGTTATAGGGAAGGGATGTGAGGTATGGAAGGATGGCGGGTGGAGGGATATGGGAGGGTATAGGATGGTGAGGTATGGAAGGAGTGGGTTCAGGAATATGGGAGGGTTATAGGGAAGGGATGTGAGGTATGGAAGGAGTGGGTGGAGGAATATGGGAGGGTTATAGGGAAGGGATGTGAGGTATGGAAGGAGTGGGTGGAGGGATATGGGAGGGTTATAGGGAAGGGATGTGAGGTATGGAAGGAGTGGGTGGAGGAATATGGGAGGGTTATAGGGATGTGAGGTATGGAAGGAGTGGGTGGAGGGATATGGGAGGGTTATAGGGAAGGGATGTGAGGTATGGAAGGATAGTGGGTGGAGGGATATGGGAGGGTTATAGGGATGTGAGGTATGGAAGGAGTGGGTGGAGGAATATGGGAGGGTTATAGGGAAGGGATGTGAGGTATGGAAGGAGTGGGTGGAGGGATATGGGAGGGTTATAGGGATGTGAGGTATGGAAGGAGTGGGTGGAGGAATATGGGAGGGTTATAGGGAAGGGATGTGAGGTATGGAAGGAGTGGGTGGAGGAATATGGGAGGGTTATAGGGATGTGAGGTATGGAAGGAGTGAGTGGAGGGATATGGGAGGGTTATAGGAAGGGATGTGAGGTATGGAAGGAGTGGGTGGAGGGATATGGGAGGGTTATTAGGGAAGGGATGTGAGGTATGGAAGGAGTGGGTGGAGGGATATGGGAGGGTTATAGGGAAGGGATGTGAGGTATGGAAGGAGTGGGTGGAGGGATATGGGAGGGTTATAGGGAGTGTGAGGTATGGAAGGAGTGGGTGGAGGAATATGGGAGGGTTATAGGGAAGGGATGTGAGGTATGGAAGGAGTGGGTGGAGGGATATGGGAGGGGTTATAGGGATGTGAGGTATGGAAGGAGTGGGTTCAGGAATATGGGAGGGTTATAGGGAAGGGATGTGAGGTATGGAAGGAGTGGGTGGAGGAATATGGGAGGGTTATAGGGAAGGGATGTGAGTTATGGAAGGAGTGGGTGGAGGAATATGGGATGGTTATAGGGAAGGATGTGAGGTATGGAAGGAGTGGGTGGAGGAATATGGAGGGTTATAGGGATGTGAGGTATGGAAGGGTGGGTGGAGGAATATGGGAGGGTTATAGGGAAGGGATGTGAGGTATGGAAGGAGTGGGTGGAGGAATATGGGAGGGTTTATAGGGAAGGGATGTGAGGTATGGAAGGAGTGGGTGGAGGGATATGGGAGGGTTATAGGGAAGGGATGTGAGGTATGGAAGGAGTGGGTGGAGGAATATGGGAGGGTTATAGGGATGTGAGGTTATGGAAGGAGTGGGTGGAGGGATATGGGAGGGTTATAGGGAAGGGATGTGAGGTATGGAAGGAGTGGGTGGAGGGATATGGGAGGGGTTATAGGGATGTGAGGTATGGAAGGAGTGGGTGGAGGAATATGGGAGGGTTATAGGGAAGGGATGTGAGGTATGGAAGGAGTGGGTGGAGGGATATAGGAGGGTTATAGGGAAGGGATGTGAGGTATGGAAGGAGTGGGTGGAGGGATATGGAGGTTATAGGATGTGAGGTATGGAAGGAGTGGGTGGAGGAATATGGGAGGGTTATAGGGAAGGGATGTGAGGTATGGAAGGAGTGGGTGGAGGAATATGGGAGGGTTATACTTAAGAGATGCGAGGTATAGAAGGAGTGGGTGGAGGAATATGGGAGGGTTATAGGGATGTGAGGTATGGAAGGAGTGGGTGGAGGAATATGGGAGGGTTATAGGGAAGGGATGTGAGGTATGGAAGGAGTGGGTGGAGGAATATGGGAGGGTTATAGGGATGTGAGGTATGGAAGGAGTGGGTGGAGGAATATTGGGAGGTGTTATATGGAAGGGATGTGAGGGTATGGAAGGAGTGGGTGGAGGGATATGGGAGGGTCATAGGGGAAGGGATGTGAGGGTATGGAAGGAGTGGGTGGAGGGATATGGGAGGGTCATAGGGAAGGGATGTGAGGTATGGAAGGAGTGGGTGGAGGAATATGGGAGGGTCATAGGGAAGGGATGTGAGGTATGGAAGGAGTGGGTGGAGGAATATGGGAGGGTTATAGGGAAGGGATGTGAGGTATGGAAGGAGTGGGTGGAGGGATATGGGGAGGGTTATAGGAAGGGATGTGAGGTATGGAAGAGTGGGTGGAGGGATATGGGAGGGTTATAGGGAAGGGATGTGAGGTATGGAAGGTATGTGGGTGGAGGGATATGGGAGGGTTATAGGGAAGGGATGTGAGGTATGGAAGGAGTGGGTGGAGGGATATGGTAGAGGGTTATAGGGAAGGGATGTGAGGTATGGAAGGAGTGGGTGGAGGGATATGGGAGGGGTTATAGGGAAGGGATGTGAGGTACTGGAAGGAGTGGGTGGAGGGATATGGGAGGTTATAGGAAGGGATGTGAGGTATGGAAGGAGGGGTGAGGGATATGGGAGGGTTATATGGATGTGAGGTATGGAAGGAGTGGGTGGAGGAATATGGGAGGGTTATAGGGACTGGGATGTGAGTTATGGAAGGAGTGGGTGGAGGAATATGGGAGGGTTATAGGGAGAGATGTGAGGTATGGAAGGAGTGGTGGAGGAATATGGGAGGGTTATAGGGATGTGAAGGTATGGAAGTAGTAGGTGGAGGGATATGGAAGGGTTATACGGAAGGGATGTAAGGTATGGAAGTAGTAGGTGGAGGGATATGGAAGGGTTATACGGAAGGGATGTGAGGTATGGAAGTAGTAGGTGGAGGGATATGGAAGGGTTATACGGAAGGGATGTGAGGTATGGAAGTAGTAGGTGGAGGGATATGCATGTCGGGGCCTAACAAATAATGGAACGACCCACACAATCACTATTATTTAATAATTTCATTATTCATTATTATCATTATCATCGTCATCACCAGTCATCATCATCATCATCATCATCACCACCATCATTCTCATCATACTCACGATACATTTTCTCCTTCTTCCTCTTTCTCCTCCTCACCTTCCTCTGCACATTACTATTACTATAATTTTTATTCATCGTGTCACAAAACATCAGCCTAGTTCAGTCGTGTTGATGACAGTAGTGTAGATAATGTTCAGATGGTGGCGATGATTGTAGTGGTGGTGATAGTTGTAGTTGTGGTAGTATTATTGGTGGTGGTGATGGATGTGGTGGGATGATGGTGGTGGGATGATGGTGGTGTTTTTAGTGATATTAGTAGAAGAAGTTGTTGTTGTTGTTGTCGACATTTTTGTTGTTATTCTAGCAGTAGTAGTGAAAGCAGGAATAGTAGTAAAATTAGTGATAAAGGTATTAGTACTTGTAGTATTAGTATGAGTAATAATCGTAGTAGCAGCAACAGCACAATAGTAGTAGTAGTAGTAGTAGTAGTAGTAGTAGTAGTAGTAGTAGTAGTACTAGCAGCAGCAGCAGCAGCAGTAGTAGTAGTAGTAGTAGTAGTAGTAGTAGTAGTAGTAGTAGTAGTAGCAGCAGCAGCAGCAGCAGCAGCAGCAGTAGTAGTAGTAGTAGTAGTAGTAGTAGTAGTAGTAGTAGTAGTAGTAGTAGTAGTAGTAAAGTCAGTAGTAACAGTTAGAGTAGTAATAGAAGTAGTAGTAGTAGTAGTAGTAGTAGTAGTAGTAGTAGTAGTAGTAGTAGTAGTAGTAGTAGTAGTTGGTATTGTTGTTGATGCTGCAGTAGTGAATCTGGTGGTGGTAGTAGTTGTGCAGAATCTATAATGTTTGATGGCGGTCATTTTCAACATATTTGTGGGTATATTGCAGTTCAAGTAATCCTTGCTATAACTAGGCTAAATGTCTCTATTACTATTTCAGATAACTGCTGCTGTTTGATATAGCCAGAGCTAAGAAAGTCACAGGAATGCAATGGAAACCATTTCAAATCTTCTTCGTACAGTGCAAGCATCATGACTGTCTACAGCCGTCTGTCTCGTCTACTTCCAACCATTTTTAGGACAGGTTTCCCTCCAAGCTATGATGGCAAACTGTCTAACATATTATTTTTTGGTCTGTCTCTACCTCACCACCTCATCCCTCGTTGCCTCTCTTCCCCTCCAACTTTTTGTGGTCACGACGTACTACAGCTTTTCCCATGATGTTCCCAACAACTGTGGATTGTCTCTTTCTGATGCGAGTAACCAGCACACTTTTTATCGTCTTTAAACCCACATCCTTATCTTCTGTAAAACCACATCCTTATCTTCTTTACAATAAAACCACGCCCTTACCTTCCATAAAACCACATCTTTATCTTCTATAAAACCCTATCTTTTTCTTCTATAAAAACGCATTTATGCAGTCTTTAAATAATTGTTTACTTGTCTGTCTGCTGATTGTCCATGATTAACCTCCGTAATCTGGGCTGACTCTTAAGTACTCTCTTTCTCACTTTGATTGACAAGAGTATCATGTACACAATACTCCTCATTTTGTCAAATGCTGCTTTTACTTGAGTTATTCTATATTTAATCTCTTTTACACATCATCCGTCTGCTGTTGCCAAAGTACCCAAATACTTAAATACATTGACTTGCTTCAGACTAATTACCTTTATAGTGATGTTACTTTAATCCTAATTACCATTCATTCTGTTTTTCTGCTACACACACCAAGACCTTTGTTTTGACTTTTATTGCATTTTTATACATTATTTATTTTAACGACATTTCATTTTGAACAATCATAATCGTCGTTAGTCGTTAGTCGCGGTCCCAACTTTACGGCGACGGGTCGTTTTTTCCCTTCTCCATATCCTTTACAAGACATCGCTGTTAACACCAGCATTTAACCGCTGTCGTTGATGTTTTGGCAAGATTACGCTCAGTAGTTTGCCATTGCTTTCTGAGCGGCCGGCTCACTTATCCCGTAAGTTACCAACGCGTCGAGAACCGCTTCCAATTCTCGCGCGCTGTGTGACCCTACGTGGATAAATGTGATTACGGAGAAAGTAGTTTAACCCCTAGCCACGGCGCCCGGCCAACAGGTCGTACCCATTGTAATATAATTATAACGTCCTTACAATCCCCTAGTATTGACGCCTTAAGTACCATGCTTTGGGAAGGGGGGCGGAGGGAGAGAAAAGGGGTTAAATTGACCTTTTGATGTTATAATTTATGTGGCCTGGTTTAAATCCTGGCCCGGCGATTGGTCGAGTACCCGGCCAGGCCGTGGCGCTAGAATTGAACAAAGAGTTAGTACACACTGGTCAGTCAGAGAACAAAGACTGAACAGGTAGCCTGCTGTTTGGGAGGGCAAAAACAGCCCAAAATATTTCACTCTCTGGAGCCTAGGTACCTTGAAAATGCATTATGAATGCGCAATCATGTCTTTTGCTAAGGTACATGTATCAATGTGTTTAAATAAGAATTGTTAAAATGATAAATCAACAACTCATGTGACCGATGGCCTTAGTGATTGTTTCTACTAAGCAGCCATGGTTGCCTCTCTGCCGATTTTCCTATACTTACAGTTTCAAATTCCTATGTATAACTTATTATATATGTATTGTGAAACTATCTCACTATCGATGCCTATAAATCTGCAAATATTCTATGTGCTGTAGAGTAGTATCTCTAAGACATTTCACGAACTTTCTCTCTATGTCGGAAGAATAATATTATTAACGCATCTTATGGACACCAGTTCATGTTGGAGAAATAGTTCTGTTAACCTGTAACTTGAGCTATCCTGCCATTATGTTACCTATTCTTGTTTACATATTAGTAAGCACACAACACGTGTGATTATCATGTAATCATTTCATAAATATGCAAGGGAAATGTCATGTTTGATGAGTAAAATCTCATGTGAAAAGAAAGAAAGAAAACGCATATATATATATATATATATATATATATATATATATATATATATATATATATATATATATATATATATATATATATATATATATATATATATATATATTCGAATATCTGGCAGGACGTGCCTTAAGTCCGCATTGCATCATGGTTGTCGGTGCCTGGGCTAATATTATATTCAGAAATTGTCAACAACGTTCGGAACATTTATTATGCTGCTGAAGGATTCCCCAGTAAGGATACTTCTTGTGCTAGCAGCAATGGGTGAATTATATAACAGCGTTAACTAACCCCATGCTGCTATAGGCAGGTGGGGAAAAGACTATCTGTTCTGGTATTATGGGTTTGAAGAGTGGGAGAAAATCCCAAGAATGACCCCTGCATTATTAATATGATGATGATTATTAATATGTGAGGTATTTACATGTTTCTCTGTATGAGATTTATATATTCTGTTCATGATTGTTACTTTTAATGCTGGAGAATACATTTTAATGTTACTCCAGTGGGGACATGATGATGATGATGATGATGACGACGACGACGACGACGACGATGATGATGATGATGATGATGATGATGATGATGATGATGATGATGATGATTATGATGATGATGATAAAAAGAAGCCTTGTGTATGTCAGTACACAAGAAAATAATGTTGAATGGTATGGTTGATGGCCCCTGGCCTAATGCTGATTACAACTAAGGAGAGAAGACGAGGACTCCTAGACAAAAGGCCTATGTCTTAGGGATCTTTGTCATGGTAGGACACGTTATTATCAGATGATTGGATGGTTAGGAAGTCTCAGATTCATCAAAAAGATCCAAGTAACCGGCTCAAATAAGAATACCAAGTCTCCCCCGATGTGTCTCCACCTTGCCGTGGTGGGGGTGCTTGAGTGTCCCACTGACCCCAAGCGCTATGCCGATGTATATTAACTACATATTGGACAGCTCTTGGGATAGGAACCAGACTAAGAGAGACACAACCTGCTGCTCTGCAGGTAGACTGAGGATAGCAGTCTAAATCAGGCGAACGATGCCAATAATCTGTCTGGACACAACCTCTAAGGCTCTCAGCCGAGGGGTATGGCTGAACGTCTCTAAACCATAAACCCTCGGATGTGAGAGCCTGGCCGACACATACCTATATCAAAATTGAGGTGAGGTGCTGAGCACGCTACATGCTTGGTGCAGATACTCGTTCGATGGCTCTTAGCTGGGGGATATGAGGGATTACCGGATGGGAGGGCCTGGCCGTTTCTCGCCCACAGACGCACGGATTAAGGTGCTGAGCCGGCAGCACATGTGGCCTACCTCGTGAGCGAGTACTCAAGGTGAAAAAACACTTTGGTCGCATGTTCCGATGAAAATCTCTAACCGTACTCATGGAGTGAGTGTAGTCAAAGATGAAAAATTGTCTCGTTGATACTAAATGGAACGCTTGGCTTGCGAATCCATTACGTGGCAGCCCGAAGAAAAAGCTTGCTGTGTGGAAGTCGAAATAAGAGTCTAACTTGTCTCGAAACCCGAGGAAGGCTAACCTCATTAAAAATGCCCACTGAAGTCGGAAGTGCCAGCCTACGGGCGGCAAAATAAAAATGGCACTACGCAATTACGTCCGAGTGAAATGTCTTTCGTGACCGGAAAAGCTCTAACTAGTCTTCCCTCGTGCTAGGAAAATCTACCTAGTTTCTGAATGCCGCTCTTGTTCGGAACAGCTCTGACTAGGTAGTTTTCCGAATGTCCATCGTGCCTGGAACAGCTCTGATGGGCACAACGTGGATACTGTCTGCAGACCGGTCTGGTTTGTGCGGGAACGGCCCGGGGCGAACGAAATGCCCAATATATTGAAGTGAGGGTTTAAAGCAGCTGTAAGCACGACATGACGATTCCCTCGGTGAGCCAAGTACCAGGGCGCTATGTGTCGGCCCTGCAATTATGGAAGCCACCCTAGATGGCGGAAAATGCTATGGACTGTCCCTGCCTTCCCTTGAGGGATGATCGAGGTCTTCGACTGTTCCAACTTGACCAGCTGGCATGTGGACGGTACCACAAAAGTGAGTCTCCCAGGAATGCTAACCTGGTCTAAACATCATGCTAAAAGTCGGATGTGTTGGCCTGAGGGTTTCGACCCAAAGGTGCCTAACTAGACACACCGCAATCACATCTGAAAAACACTCCGGATGAACGCAATGAAGAAGGAGAAGAATACCAAGTGAGGAGATACCCTACTCACATTTGGAGTTGGAATAACTCTACAATCGGCGAAGAGGGACTGGAAAATTGAAAAAAACACTCCTTTCTCCTTCCCCTTTGTTGTATTTGTGTTGTGAAAATGTTACCACAACAAGAGTTGTATTAATGCTTGGAATGTGTTCTTTTGTCATTCCCAGCTCTAGAAAAGCAGGTGGTGGTTTGGACTATATCACCTAACAGGATCCTGGGTAAACACCCTGTTTGGAGGTAATACAGGAAAGAATGTCCAACACATACAATCTGGACCTAAAATTAAAAGTTGACTGCCGCAATTATTAGCTGCTTTTGTCAGTGATATACTTTACGAAGATGATTGACCAAATGCAATTGATATATTCCAACTTCTGTCGGGATACCCAGGATGGACTTCCTTATCAGAATACCTACCAAGACAAACGGATAAACAGAGTACACAGATACCAGAGTATAACCCACTTTTACTTCTGGGAGGTACCGCCTGACATACCATCACTCAGCAAGGTCAAAGCAACGAAGGGACAGTCCCAGTTTTAACAAAACTAACAGCAGTGAGAACCCTCCAACTGCTTGTTGGATTCCCAAGTTCAAAGAATACTCAAAAGTATTATCCTCCGTCACAAGTCATATGTAGGCTAGATCAACACCAGGTCTTAGACCTGAGCACCAATGGGAAGACACTATGAAACAACTGAGAGGAGTCAATGGTTATATACATGCAGCAGAAGGAATACTCCGACTGTCTTGTGACTCCCAATACGTGTGCTGGAAATATTCTTCTCCTGTTCCATGCTTGTGCAGCCCAATCCTGGACCTAGTCCCAAATGATACCAATGAGTGACTCTCAGTATTGTATGTTCCTACACTGAAATGGTTATTGAATCATGACTCTATGCTGGTCCCAAGTCGGCCTGACTGCCCTATCATCAAGTGTGGGTTGGCCTATAGACTGGAGACCGGGTGTGTGGAAAAGCCTTTTGATGAAGCGTCGAGAATCTGATATAATAAGCAGAGAAGCTGAACGGTCGTCATCTTTTTCATCTATGTGATGATGTTGGGAAGTACCTTCTGTCAAAACTTAAGTGGAGCTCCTGAAAGTTTGACGGACCCAGGCCTCGATTTCACTAGGACACAGAGCCCACTTGCAACAGGGCATTCGTGAATTCAGGACTGGAGGATGAGTATTATGTTCTGTTTAAATCTCGGATATTGTGGATTATAATATATTCGCCAGCAAATTACCAGTGGATAATATATGTGTGGAATACAACAGAGTGCATTAATTCGGTCCCTGAATAATAGGGACATTATCTTCTAGCATTGGAGATGAATAACCAACAACACCTAAACGAACAGTACAACAGGAAAGGAAAAGAAAGCATAAGACTAAATAATTAGTTTCGTATTATGTACTGAATGTGTATTGATTGATTATCCTGAACACCATCTAATTTTCTTTTTTTAAATCTGGAGATTGGTAAATGGTGTGGGAAACAAATGGTATTGATCGTTTTGTTTTAGTTAAGTGTAATGATTTTTTTTTTGGGGGGGGGGGGGGGGCATGAGGGTTACCACATGTAAATGTGTTTATGGCATTACGTATCATCTCATGTGAATGTGTACCTATGTCACATTTCATCCCATTCATATTTCAAAACCTCAGTGTGGCCATTACACTTACATGTCTAATCAGATCTTGATGTAATTCCTGAACTATATGTCTAATGTTGATGTTTACGTCAATTGCTTGGTGATGTTTGTTCAACAGTGGCTGTTCTATATGTTGTAAACAACCAATGTCCTCTAACACTATATAGCAATTTAGAAGGTGATTGAGTGGGAGGGGAAACCTACACACAGATACCATTTTTCTAAGGATGGAAGTGTTTTCCTCCTTGTATCGGTGGTAAATTTCCCTTGCCTTATAGAAGTGAGTGAGAATCTACATCCATTCCATTTGGGATCCCCTAGACCAGTGGTTCTCAACCGGTGGGGAATTCCCCCCCCCCCCCAGGGGGGAATTTTAGGGTCTCCGGGGGGGGGGGGAATTAAGATTATTTCTAGATTGCGTTAATTTAAGAACCGATTACTTGATATTGTTTTTCCCTTCATACTTTACGGTTCTGTACGTATCACCCTTCTGAAATTCATTTTATAACGTAAGTAGATCCGAAAATCATGTTTTATGTAGATGTCTAGACTTGTTTTAGTATATGCTATTAAATTTAGCTTCTGTTATTACGTATACTGTGTAGGGCAGAGGGAAATTTTTAGGGATGAAATACGAAAGGGGGGGGGGGGGGAATGACGTTCTAAAGATATGGTGAGGGGGGGGGGGGGGAAATGAGGTACTAAAAATATGGTGAAGGGGGGCACAGGCCAAAAAAGGTTGAGAACCACTGCCCTAGACAAACAAACCAAATATTCTCATATATTAAATCCTACATCCCACACCCATTATGCTCCGTTCCTGTGCCAGTGAATATCACGCACAACACTCCTCATTGCCCGATGTGAAAAGTGTAACAGACAGGAGTCTCGACAAACCAACAGCCCGCACAGGTACACTGTGCATAATGCCGCCGTCAGAATGCCAACACACAAGTCCTCCACGAAAAATACGGTTCATCGTCGATGGAAGCGGCATTCACTACAAAACCAGCAACCACACATTACTGCATAAGGCAAATCAGTCAGTTCTGCGACAAGACGACCGCCATTATTCCGAACGTGCAGTTCACGCTACAAACAACCGCGGACAGATGTAAAAGCGTGTCACATTATATTCACAGCTCACAGTGTCGCGACACGCACTCAGCTCAATAGCAGGGCGACGGAACCATGCACTTCCAGTCTAACATGAGGAAATGCGAATGCAAACGGTAGCTACAAGCATAAACAATCCAGAGGCCTTAACCATTTAAATGCCTATCTTCCATGCTGGGGACCGGAAGCTTCATAACAGTGTTATCAGTATATCGCAGGTTATTTACATTATGACCCACAATTGATATTCCTCTATTGTCTTGAATGGATCTCATTATTATTTCAATGTACACATTGAACTGATATCGGTCAACTTGACAAGGGTTTACTTAAAAGCAAGAGGCACGAATTCATTGCACCGGGCTTGATCAAATAGGGCTCGATCGGTCTTCCACAGAGAGGCCTGCCGAAAGTGTCTCACATAGCACCAACCCCATAGCTCCAGCACTAACCCAATAGCTCCAGCACCAAGCCAATAGCTCCAGCACAAACCCTATAGCTCCAGCACAAACCCTATAGCTCCAGCACCAACCCTATAGCTCCAGCACAAACCCTATAGCTCCAACACAAACCCTATAGCTCCAGCACAAACCCTATAGCTCCAGCACAAACCCTATGGCTCAAGCACCAAACCTATAGCTCCAGCACCAACCCCATTCCTCAGCACCAACCCCATAGCCCAGGACCAAACCCATACCCCAGCACCAATCCCACAGCTCCAGCACCAACCCCATACCCCAGCACCAACCCCATAGCTCCAAGACCAATCCCATAGCTCCAAGACCAACCCCATAGCTCCAAGACCAACCCCATAGCTACAAGACCAACCCCATAGCTTCAGCACAAACCCTATAGCTCCAAAACAAACGCTATAGCTGCAGCACAGAACAAACCCTATAGCGCCATTACCAACCCTATAGCTCCAGCACCAACCCTATAGCTCCAACACCAACCACAAATCCCGAGAACCAACTTAATAACCCCAGCACCAAGCCCATAGCTCCAACACCAACCCCATCGCTCCAGCCACAACCCCATAGCTTCAGCACACACCTCAAAGCTCCAGTGCCAACCCCATAGCTCCAGCCACAACCCCATAGCTTCGGCACCAACCCCATAATCCCAGCACCAACCCCATAGCTCAAGCACCAACCCTATAGCTCCAACAAAAAGTCTATTGCTCCAGCACAAACCCTATAGCTCCAACACAAACACTATATATAGCTCCAGCATCAACCCCATAATTCCAACACCTACCACATAGCCAGAGCACCAACTTAATAATCCCAGCACCAACCCCATAGCTCCAGCACCAAACCTATAGCTCCAGCCCAAACACCATAGCTTCAGTACCAACCCAATAGCCCCAGCCACAACCCTATAGCATCAGCAAAAGCTCCGTAGCTCCAGTACCAACCCCATAGCTCCAGCATCAATCCTATAGCTCCAAATACAACGCAATAGCTTCAGCACCAACTCCATAGCCTCAGCAGCAACCTCAAAGCTCCAGCATCAACCCCATAGCTCCAACACTAACCCCATAGTCCCAGCACCAACCCCATAGTCCCAGCACCATCCCCATAGTCCCAGCATCATCCCCATAGTCCCAGCACCAACCCCATAGTCCCAGCACCAACCAAACAGCTCCAACACCAACCCCATAGCCCCAGCATCAACCCTATAGCACCAGCACCAACCCAATAGCCCCAGTACCAACCCCATGGCCCCAGCACCAACCCTATAGCTCCAAAATCAACCCCATAGCTCCAACACCAACCCCATAGCTCCAACACCAACCCCATAGCTCCAACACAAACCCATAGCCCCAGCACCAACCCTATAGCTCCAACACCAACCCCATAGCTCAAACACCAACCCTATACCCCAGCACCAACCCCATACCCCAGCACCAACCCATAGCCCAGCACCAACCCCATAGCCCAGCACCAACTTCATACACCAGCACCAACCACATATCCCAGCATCAATCCCATAGCTCCAGCACCAACCCCATAGCTCCAACACCAACCCCATAGCTCCAGTACCAACCCCATAGCCCAGCACAAACCCCATTCCCCAGCACCAACCCCATACCCCAGCATCAATCCCATAGCACCAGCACCAACCCAAAAGCCCTAGCAAACACCCCATAGCTCAAACAACAATCCCATAGCACCAGCACACACCCCATAGCTCCAGCACACACCCCATAGCTCCAGCACACACCCCATAGCTCCAGCACACACCCCATAGCTCCAACAACAATCCCATAGCACGAGCACACACCCCATAGCTCCAGCACACACCCCATAGCTCCAGCACACACCCCATAGCTCCAGCACACACCCCATAGCTCCAACAACAATCCCATAGCACCAGCACACACCCCATAGCTCCAGCACACACCCCATAGCTCCAACACCAACTCCCACAGGTCTCAGAAAAACCTGCACTCGTCAGTCCAACGGCGGAGTACAGACACGAACTCACGAGCTTCACAGGACGAGGCAGGAGGATTGATCACTTGGCCACGGAGCCTACCATAGTACATACATCTGTCCACCATAGTACACACGTCTGTCTACCATAGTATACACATCTGTCCTCCTTAGTACACATCTGTTCACCATAGTACACACATCTGTCCACCATACTACACACATCTGATTCAACATAGTACACATCTGTTCAACATAGTACACATCTGTTCACAATAGTACACATCTGTCCACCATAGCACACACCTCTCCACCATAACACAAACATCTGTCCACCATAACATACATCTGTCCACCATAGCACACATCTGTCCTCCACAGCACACATCTGTCCTCCATAGCACACATCTGTCCCCCATAGCACACACATTTGTCCAACATAGCACACATCTGTCCTCCATAGCACACATCTGTCCACCATAGCACACATCTGTCCTCCATAGCACACATCTGTCCCCCATAGCACACACATCTGTCCAGCATAGCACACATCTGTCCTCCATAGCACACATCTGTCCACCATAGCACACATCTGTCCTCCATAGCACACACATCTTTCCACCATAGCAAACAACTGTCTCCCATAGCACACATCTGTCCCCCATAGCACACACATCTGTCCTCCATAGCACACAAATCTGTCCACTATAGCACACATCTGTCCACCATAGCAGACATCTGTCATCCATAGCACACACATCTGTCCACCATAGCACACATCTGTCCTCCATAGCACACATCTGTCCCCCATAGCACACACATCTGTCCAGCATAGCACACATCTGTCCTCCATAGCACACATCTGTCCACCATAGCACACATCTGTCCTCCATAGCACACACATCTTTCCACCATAGCAAACAACTGTCTCCCATAGCACACATCTGTCCCCCATAGCACACAAATCTGTCCACTATAGCACACATCTGTCCACCATAGTACACAAATCTATCCATCGCTTTGTTTCATAATTGAAACATTTCCCGTTTGGGTGACAATTCTTACCGGTTATTTATTTGCCAAAATATGTTGTGTTTAAAAAAAAAATTATTCTCATTCTTTTACCATTAAGTTTTCCAACACTTTAAATATGACTTCATGTTTAACCGTATCAAATGCAATGTAGTTAATACAATACAAACATAGATCTCTCTATTTTAAATACAGAAAGCAAAATGCAGCGGCGTTGCATTAACTACATCGAAATTCCCAGAGCTTTGTTTTTAGCCACCTTCATTTGCATCCAGTTTTGCGGCATGCATAAACTGGTGTATTAATGCTGTTTTGTTAATGTTTGGCCTCAGAAACCACAACTTGGCAAAGTGTCAGCTTGTCCAGATTTAGCTAAGCCTTGTCAAACGAGTGTTACTGGTCATAAACTAAGTTTACATAAATGGTTTATTAACCAGGCCAAAAAGACCTCGTTGTGAGGGGGAGGGGGGGGGGGGCGAATTCAATTCTTTGTCAGCCAAGGATATAATATTAAACTTGGAGATTCCTCCTCTTCTTCTTCTTCTCCTTATCCTCCTTTTTTTGGCTTCACATATTGGCAGAAGTCTGACATGACAGCTAGGCTCCACATATTGTCAGAGATATGACATGACAGCTAGGCTCCACACATTGGTAGAGGTCTGACATGATAGCTAGGCTATATTGGCAGAGGTCAGAGATGACAGCTAGTCTCCACATATTGGCAGCAATCTGATATGACTGTTGGGTCTTATATATTGGCAGCAGTTCGACATGAACAGCTGTGCACCAAACATTTATCAGAAGTCCGACATGCACAGGTGTGCTCCGAACATTTAACATGTTCTATGCTTCTATGTTTGGTTTACTTTAATATAAGGCTATTTCTCTAGTAGTGACCTTTTCTCCGTCTCCAACAATGACTTTCTCTCTTTCTCTCACAATGACCTGTTCTCTTTTCTCCGTGGCTAGGGGTTAAACTACTTTCTCCGTAATCACATTTATCCACGTAGGGTAACACAGCGCGCGAGAATTGGAAGCGGTTCTCGACGCGTTGGTAACTTACGGGATAAGTGAGCCGGCCGCTCAGAAAGCAATGGCAAACTACTGAGCGTAATCTTGCCAAAACATCAACGACAGCGGTTAAATGCTGGTGTTAAGAGCGATGTCTTCTCTCTTTATCGCACAGTGACATTTTCTCTTTCTCTTACAGTGACCTTCTTTCTTTCTCTCATAGTGACCTTCTCTGTTCCTCTAAAAGTGACCTTCTCTCTTTCCATGACAACGACAGTTTCTCTTTCTCTTACAATGAGCTTCCTATTTCGCTACAGTGACCTTTTTTTCCTTCTTTTTCTAACAGCAGCATGTGTGTGTATGTGTGTGTGTGTGTGTGTGTGTGTGTGCGCGTGCGTGCGTGCGTGTGTGTGTGTATGTGTGTGTGTTTGTGTGTGTGTGTGTTTTTTTTTCTTTCAAACAACGGCTGTTTTATGTCCCGGTTTCTATATTTTTCCCCCTCTCATTTCTTTAAAACAGCTTTTTTAAGCTTCTAAACCTGATATTTTCATGTCCCTAACAATGACTTATCTTCTCCGGCCCCCTATTTCTCTCTCCGACTCTCCCCCTTGACCCACTCCCCGTGGTTACGCTGCCCGCAGCCACTTAGCCATCTATAACAGGAATGAACACAGCAGGGTGCTATCCAAAATAACGATCCTTGTATATGCTCCCTGTCTGTGTCGCTCTGACCCAGCCTGTATTGACTTCCTTCTGTCCGAGGGCTTTACGTGCCATCAAAGTTTACAGTGTACATTATCTTCCTTTACAGTGTACATTATCTTCCTTTGTTTCGCTTTTTCTTTGGAGAACGTAAGAATGTCTGAGACGCCAGAGTCATTCACTCCACTCCGTCAATCCTTCTATCATCTTCGCCCTCTGCTTCTTACTCCTTTGATATTCTCGCTTATCGCGTGCTCTCCAGTCCCTCTCTGCTCTTAAAGTGACAAAACATTACAATTCTCTTGTCTGCTGTGAGTAATATTCCAGCTTTGTGAATTCACGCCCCGAAGCACTTGATGACTATTGCTGTAAGAGCATGAGGTTCTAAACATCTTGCCACCGAGACACATTGAAGTGACATCTAGTTTCCCTGTCTGAGTCATGCGAGGAATATATATGTATATGTGGGGGGCCAGCATGGCCGAATGGATAAGAACGCGTGTTCTTAAACATCCGTGTGCTGATGCCGAGGTAAGGGGTTCAACTCCTACATCGGACAGTTGGACTAAAATGTTGGCTTCTCGTCCTTGATTTGGGGTCGTAGATTACAAGTACCTCTGAATTCGGTGAGGGACACTTAATAGGGAAAGTAAATCCACACGCAAATTTCAGCCCAGAACTACTAGAAGTAGTGTGTACTGACGACGCTTGAGGTCAAAGCGAGCGGGTGCACAAAAAATGTATATGTACTGACAGATGCTGATTGTATGTACTGTACCGTTAGTCATGAAATGAATGTCTGCGTACAGATAAATGATAAGTATATGTACTTTACCGTCAGAGTGATGTGGTGAATATACATATGTATTGATAGATGAGTCTATGTACTTTATCGTTAGAGTCGTGCCATGAGTATGTATAAGCATTGGTAGATGTTTATTGTATATACCGTACCGCGAGTGTCATGAGATGAATTTATGTATGTGTATTGACATATGTTTGTTGTATGCACTATACTGTCAGAGTTATGCGATGAATATGTATATATAAAGACACATTTTGATTCCATATGCTTTACCATCAGAGCTATTCAATGAATATACGTTCATGTATTGAGAGGTGTTTATTGTAAGTACTTTACAGTGAGTGTCATGCGATATATGCAAGAAACAATCACAAAAGCATGCAACAAACACGCCACACGGATATGTAATAAACAACCATGTCACACAGACATGTAAGAAACACCTACGCCACACATACATTAATAAACATGGGATTATATGATAATATATTGATATATGCGTGTAAATCATGGACATTGCATAAAGACAATCGAGAAAGTAATCATAAGCCAGTCAGTGAAGCTGACACATTGCCACGAGGAGCAATGATGAACATGGGCATTGATGAACTGCTAATGGTGACATCTTTAGGAATTATTACTTAGTTATCGGTTGGGGTACCATCCTTACACTTCGGACACCTCCATGGGTGCTCAGACCCTCCCCCAAACATATGCATTAGCGTCCGACGGCTAATAGTGGCAGTTATTTGTTGTTGTTGTTGTTGTTGTTGTTGTTGTTGTTGTTGTTGTTGTTGTCGCTTGTCGTCCCGGGAGGAACGTGGAATCAACAAGCACACCTTTAAGATCCTTATACTTGGGACTTATTGACAGACTTTTGTCTACACTCCTCCGTTCTGTCTTCTATTCACTCTCTCTCTCTCTCTCTCTCTCTCTCTCTCTCTCTCTCTTCTCTCTCTCTCTCTCTCTCTCTCTCTCTCTCTCTCTCTCTCTCTCTCTTATTCCTTCATAACATACCCTGACAACAGTTTCCTCCAACAATTAATAACATATTTATTGCTGAAAAACTATGTCAGTTGTATGTATTGAATGTGTATATGTAATGTAGTTGGTAGTGTCTTCTATTGTGAGTGCAAGATAGGACTCTGGAATTCGGATGTGCCGTATCATTTTCTCCCATCTTCATACGGCCATGCAACAAGACAGCACACATATATGGACAGCTCTCACCCTGGATGCTCCGTTCTGCTTGAGTCTGGACGTAATCCGATATTGGGAAAATGTCCACAGTTGGATCACCGTAAAATAATGCGAGTATGATAAGTTTGAATTTAGCATTGTTCCTTTTCTTGGAAGATAGTAAAATCCATCCCGGAAAAACACATCGCCACTGTCCAACATTGTCTATTGCTACTGTAAACGTTCTACACACTGTCTCTAGTTAGTAAAGTTTTATATTTATCCACAGTGCAAATGCATGCAGTTTTAGGTCTCCCTGCTTTCAACAGGTTAACGTCTTTTTCATTTACGTGCTTTACTTGTATATTCTTTTGTGTATACAGAGTTCTTTTATTTATGTTAGGGTATCTCTTCTCACGATTAGAACCTGTATATGTTCTTGGTGGTTCTAGGTAGGTACTTTATCTGCCCACGTGAAGTTAATTTATTTAATCTTCTCTGTGCCTGTCAGGAGTTTTCACGGAACCTGTTGGTGATATATATATAATTAGGTGATATGAGTCTGCTTCAAACTAATTCTTATGTGAGAGTCTTTCTCCAGCCGTAATCAGACTTCAGAAAGCCAAGCACAAACACCTATTTCCCTATGCTAGACTATTACGCTAAGGCTAGATTACCTTATATAATCTATGTTAGTCCAAGAATTGAAATACACCAGCACATAAGCACTTATATCCCATCGCCTTTAAACAATAAGGGATGATTTCTTTTCTATTACAGGACACATAAATCCAGTTTTCGTCCAGTTTGGTAGCACACACTAACCACCAAAAACCAATTTCCCACTATATATACCTGGGTCCAATTCTCCGTTCTCTTTTGATGTCACTATTTCAGCAATCTATTTTGCCGTTTCCTTCACATCAAAAGTCTGTGAAATCCCGTATTCATTCGTTGCCCGCTCCGTCCCGTTCCTCCGCTGGTTCCCGCGTTCACCACTCGTCGTACATCAAAGAGTTCTAACTCTTTGATCAACGTCTTCGTGTGTTCCCTCGTCCCGATGTCTCCGTGTTGTTTTGTCCGTTGAAGTCGATGGTCAATGACCCCTCACACTGTATCCTATTTTTATACCATTCGGTCAATGATCTTCAATTTATCCTCATCTCAGACTGAAGTACTCGATTGTTAACCCTCCTCATACATTGCAATTAATCTTACTATTTAAGTTATCGAGGAATCACTAAACTCGCAGTATCCCGTGACATAGGCCCCCTCTTAAGAGAGTTGACCGCGTCGACTCTTCCTCACTGTAGTTTTGGTTCCTATGATCCACCAACCTATTCCTCTTCCTCTGGAGTTGGATGTCTAGATAGGAAATCCGCTCCTACATTCTCCTTACCAGGGATGTATTCCACTGTGAAGTTGTTCGGCTGTAACACCAACGACCATCGCATCCACCGTGCGTTGAGCTTCTGCGAAGTAGCTAGGAACATCAAGTGTTGATGATATGACTGGATCCTCACATGGATCACCTCCTGATCCAGTAGGCGATCTCACTGACAGCCTACTATACTACTCATGATAGACACTCGTGTTGGCACATCGCCCCGGTACGTTCGGTCGACCTACTTTCGACTGGCGTAAGCGAAAGCTCACAATATAGACGGATCGTCCCATCCTGACTGTAACACTGCCTCCATGTCCTCTTGGTTTCCCCAAAATTTTCATCCTGGGATTTGCGGTATTGTCCTCGTTGGACAGAATCGTCTTCCCCAATCCTCCTGAACTTTTGCTTCCAGGACCATCTCGGTCGATATAGGATCTGGTCCGCCAATCTTCAGTTGGAGTCCTGGGTATTTCTCACCTTTCCCAACGTTACCCACCCCTTCTGAACTTGGTTACTAGTGACGGTTTCACTCTTGTCCTTTCCCTGACGTGTGATTTCCCTCCTCCCTTCGTTGGGTAAATCTGACCTATCACGTACTTTCCCATATGCCCTCCTATGTAGTACTGGCGATCTCTGGTCTTCGTCTGGGCCTGTAACCTTTTTCCCAATGGCTGCCATCACCATAAAGTGCGAAGCTTTGCTCTCGGATCTCTCCTCATATTTCTTAATGAGATGCCTAGGGAGATATTTCAGCTGTTCCCCGATCCGGATTTTGTAGATGTTTTTGGACACCACCTTTTCCACAGGATAAGGTCCTTTCCATCCTACTTGGAGTATATTAGTCTCTTCTGGACCCCATACTTCCACTTGGTCTTCCACCTTAAGAGCTATTTTACTCTTAGTTCGATTGTTGGGTGGTGCTTTCTGGCACTCTGAACAAGACTTAACCCACCGGCGTACATCTCCGGTCACTCCTGGCCAGCAATAATGGCCGTAAATCTGCTGCAATGTCTTTCTGACACCCATATGTCGATTCTCGGCTATGATGTGTCCACTCTGAAGAATGTGAGGACCGTGGGTCTCTGGAACCACCCACTGCTCATGCAGGTTGTCTCCTCTTCCGGCTCTCGTGTAAAGCAGCCGATTCCTCAGCAAGTACTGTCCCCCTTCTGGTGAGTCAGCACTTCTTTGCAGCTTCCTGTAGCAAGGACGCAACGTAGTATCCTTCCTCTGGGCAGTATGCAATTCCCGTAGCACTGAGTTGTCGCTTAGTGTCTCTGCCTCTTCTTTCTTCCCTTGAGATCCACTGGCTACAGCTCCTCTGTGGGCTGGCTGTTTGGGCACCCCCAAGAATACATATTTCGTACCAATGATCATGGGAAATAAGGAGTCCGATAATACAGCTGCTGGAATAATGCCCGTGACGTACCTGGACTTAATCTCCACCTTGGCGATTGGCAGCGTCATGGTAACAGCACTCCTCATTGCCGACTGTATCTCAATGGTCTCCCCTGTAAGTTGGTCTGGGCTTACCAGGCTGGCATCTATCACAGCTTCCCCATCCAAACCTGAATCGTAGAGACAAGCAACCTGCTGGCCATCATTGACTTCAATCAGTTCAACCACAGGTGGCCTCTCTTGGTCCGGAGTGACTTCCACCTCCTCGACCTTTTCCTTGAAATCCTCGATGGGTTCCCCAAGGCGTGTTGCGAAGTTGGCATCATTGGCCTTGCCTCTGCATTCTGCAGTATTATGTGTTTTCGACCTGCAGTGTGTGCACCATTTTCCCTTCAAGCTTTCCGTGTGCTCTCTTTAGTCAGAGCTTCTTCGCCGACCTCAGCCTTGTCTGTGATCACCTTCTTAGGAATCACTTGGCATGCCGCGAAGTGATAGCTTTTCGGTTTCGATCTGCAGTCTTTTGTGTTATGAGAGGGCGACTTGCAGATCGAACACCACTTCTCAGACCACGGTAGTTTTGCTGGAGAATTCGAGGTGCTCTGGTTTCCTTCCTTCACCTTCTCTGAACTCTCCTCTGTGTGCTTTATATAAGGTTCCACTTTTTCTCCTTCCCAGTTTTTAGATTTCTTTCGGTCTTGTTTCTCCTGACCTTTTGGGGGTTGTATATTGGTTTCTTTAGCTTCCCCATGGACTTCTACGAATCTTTCCGCCAGCTTATTCACAACATCAAGCCGTTCCGCCCCTTGTTCTCCTAAAAATGTTTTCAGTGGTTCTGACATTTGCTGGCGCATCTGGTCGACCACCATGAGCTCTTCCAGACTCTCATAGTCCCTCTTGAATTCGGCCAAATCTATCCATTTTTGGAGATATGATTTCAACCTTAAACTGTAGGCGGTGAATAGCTCTCCCGGCTCTCGTCTTGCCGATCGAAACTTCTTTCGATACGTGTGTGCTGTGATCTCATAATGTTTCATCAAAGCTGCTTTTAATTCTTCGTAGTTATTTTCATGTCCTGGTGGTAGGCGTGTGTAAACCTCGTAACCCGAACCTCGTAATCCCTGGGATAATTTAAGAGCCCATCTGCTTCTATCCAGTCCCATAGAGACTGACATGGCTTCAAAGCGATTCACGTATTGGTCAAATTTTTCTGTAGATTCATCATAAACAGCTAAGGGAAACTTCATTGCATGGTACCCATGTCCACTCATGTTGTTTGAACCATGTGAAGATGATCCGCCTTCTGCTCCATCTATTTCTCCCTTAGTTTGTGTTTTGAGTTCTAATTCCCGCATGCGGTATTCATGTTCTCTTATCTTGTTGGCTTCTTCCGCTTCCAACTTGGCCTTTCGATCTTCCCTTTCTGCTTGGCGAAGTTCCCTCTCCCTCTCTTGTATGTATTCAATTAGAGCTGAACCAGATAAACCAATTTCTTCCCCGTTGGCCCTAAGTTCCACCGTCGTTAGTTTAGGAGTGGCCATAGTTAAAGAAGGTAAGTCAGCAAGTTGAGTAAAGACACCTCAAGGCAGTAAAGAAGTACTCACTATAAACAGATAATCTATTTATATATATATATCAATTTATCTATGTATATCTAAATATTTATTTATCTACGACTCCACATAGTACACCACAACTACTCTCTCAACCACAAGATAAGATTTAGGATAAAGACTTATGTAGACGTGTCAAAGTGTGCACAAATAGGTAATGTGTCTTAACACCTATCCACTTTCGTCCTGTCTGGATCTTTCTCACTGTAAAGTCCCCAACATTAATGTAATGTCTCTAACATAAATGTAATGGCACCATATATCCCATGGACATGCTTCCATTAAAAGTCATCAATGTATACTTATATGTATATCCCAATATGTATGTACCAATATGCATGTACCACGCTGGGCAAATACCCCTATGCAGTTACCCCTCTTCAAGTACCCCGCTAGGCAAGTACCCTTATGCAGTTGAATTACCACGCTGCTCCACCATTTAATGTCGCTTGTCGTCCCGGGAGGAACGTGGAATCAACAAGCACACCTTTAAGATCCTTATACTTGGGACTTATTGACATACTTTTGTCTACACTCCTCCGTTCTGTCTTCTATTCTCTCTCTCTCTCTCTCTCTCTCTCTCTCTCTCTCTCTCTCTCTCTCTCTCTCTCTCTCTTATTCCTTCATAACATACCCTGACAACAGTTTCCTCCAACAATTAATAACATATTTATTGCTGAAAAACTATGTCAGTTGTATGTATTGAATGTGTATATGTAATGAGTTGGTAGTGTCTTCTATTGTGAGTGCAAGATAGGACTCTGGAATTTGTATGTGCCGTATCATTTTCTCCCATCTTCATACGGCCATGCAACAAGACAGCACACATATATGGACAGCTCTCACCCTGGATGCTCCGTTCTGCTTGAGTCTGGACGTAATCCGATATTGGGAAAATGTTCACAGTTGGATCACCGTAAAATAATGCGAGTATGATAAGTTTGAATTTAGCATTGTTCCTTTTCTTGGAAGATAGTAAAATCCATCCCGGAAAAACACATCGCCACTGTCCAACATTGTCTATTGCTACTGTAAACGTTCTACACACTGTCTCTAGTTATTAAAGTTTCATATTTATCCACAGTGCAAATGCATGCAGCTTTAGGTCTCCCTGCTTTCAACAGGTTAACGTCTTTTTCATTTACGTGCTTTACTTGTATATTCTTTTGTGTATACAGAGTTCTTTTATTTATGTTAGGGTATCTCTTCTCACGATTAGAACCTGTATATGTTCTTAGTGGTTCTAGGTAGGTACTTTATCTGCCCACGTGAAGTTAATTTATTTCATCTTCTCTGTGCCTGTCAGGGGTTTTCACGGAACCTGTTGGTGATATATATATAATTAGGTGATATGAGTCTGCTTCAAACTAATTCTTATGTGAGAGTCTTTCCCCAGCCGTAATCAGACTTCCGAAAGATACTCTGACATAAGACAGACGAATTCACTAAAGTCTAAACGATTAACTAACAGAAAGAAATGGTAAAAGCCAAGCACAAACACCTATTTCCCTATGCTAGACTATTACGCTAAGGCTAGATTACCTTATATAATCTATGTTAGTCCAAGAATTGAAATACACAACGCAGATAAGCACTAATATCCCATCGCCTTTAAACAATAAGGGACGTATATCTCTTTTCGAATAACGGACACATAGATAATCTCCTCCCAGTTTGGGAGCACACACTAACTACAAAAACAAGTTTACAACTATTTATACTCAGTGTACAATTCTCCGTTGTTTTTGATCCACAATCAAATTTGCCGTAATTCTCCACATCAAAAGTCTGTGAAGTCACGTATTCGTTAGTTGCCCGCTCCGTCCGTTCCTCCACTGGTTCCCGCATTCACCACTCGTCGTACATCAAAGAGTTCCAACTCTTTGATCAACGTCTTCGTGTGTTCCCCCGTCCCGATGTCTCTGCGTTGTTTTGTCCGTTGAAGTCGATGGTCAATGACCCCTCACACTGTATCCTATTTTTATACCATTCGGTCAATGATCTTCAATTTATCCTCATCTCAGACTGAAGTACTCGATTGTTAACCCTCCTCATACATTGCAATTAATCTTACTATTTAAGTTATCGGGGAATCACTAAACTCGCAGTATCCCGTGACAGTTGTTGTTGTTGTTGTTGTTGTTGTTGTTGTTGTTGTTGTTGTTGTTGTTGTTGTTGTTGTTGTTGTTGTTGTTGTTGTTTTGACGAGGCTCCTCATTCTCCCGATGTGATTCGTGTCTGGTCATGCCAATAATTACTCCCAAGTCTTTCATTTAAGACAACGACATGGATTCACTGGCGCCAGACCTCCTCTCTCCACATCTCTATAAGTTCAGTAATAATTAGCATTGATGGAAAGTTGTTCAATCTCAGAAGGCTGAAAGCCAAAATCAAATCTGCCAGCGGCAACATCAGAGAGCTGTTGTTTGCTGATGATTGCACTCTGTATGCCAACTTAGAGACAGACATGCAACACAGTGTTTCAGCTTTCTCATATGCCTGTGCCAACTGTGGGCTCAATATCAATTTGAAGAATATTGTAGTTATGTACCAATTAGCTCCTGGTGTTAATCACACTGTGCCCAATATCAAGGTGAGCGGTCATAGACTAAGTGTTGTGGACAAATTCACCTATTTTGGCAGCACTGTGTCACAATCTGCCACAATTGATGACGAAGTGAATGCAAAAATCTCCAAGACCAGCGTAGCCTTTGGCAGACTGTACAAGAATGTATGGGACATAAAAGGAATAAGCCTGCACACAAAGCTAAAAGTCTATAAAGCAGTTGTATTATCCACACTGCTAAATGCTTGTGAAACCTGGACTGTTTACCAGCTACACGCTAGGAAATTAAACCACTTCCACACAGTCTGTCTAAGGAAGCTACTGAAGATTAAATGGCAAGACAAGATCCCATACACTGAAGTTCAAGAAAGAGCGTCCATGCCGAGTATCTATACTATACTAATGAAGAATCAGATTCCCTGGGCTGGTCACTTAACTCGTATGCCAGATTACAGGCTCTCTTAACGTTTTTTTTTACGGCGAGCTTCATTATGGTAAACTGCTCCCAAGCCAGAGGTAACGCTTTAAAGACACCCTGAAGATCTCACTAAAAGCTTTTGGAATTCATCACACTTTGGAAACTGCTGTCAAAACCGAAATTCGTGGCGCACATCATTACGCAAGGGTGCAGTCACTTGTGAAGCAAACAGAACTGCAAGAGCTGTGAAAAAAAAAGGCTGGACAGAAAAAGCCACTGCAGGAAATTCTCCTCCTGGAACGTCAAGTGTTTTTTTGCCCCACATTGTCAAAGAACGTTTCGAGCCAAAATACGCCTTATCCGCCATCTTAGAACTCAGGGGTCCATACTTTCAACCCCACTGGATGAAGTGAATGGTCATCATCATTCTTGATGGACAAACAAAAATAATTCGGCAAGATCCATGGACTGGCCATCTGCAGGGGAGATAGAGCCAGCAAGTTTATCTGCTAGCTCATTTCCCTCAACTACCGCCTGTTTTGGAACGAAGATGAAGGTGCCTCTGTGGACAGCAGACCAACGCAGCGATTCAATCCACTGTCTTCTTATAGTCCCCGGCTGGATTTTTTCGATCAAGTCTCAAGGATGTCTAGAAATCTATAACAGATTTGCTACAGTTGCTACAGTTGTCTCCAGTCGCTCTCCTGCAGTGTTTTTTTTTTTTAAATATTCTTTTTACAGGACATCGCAGTCAACACCAGCATTTCTGCCGCTGTGATCTCAGGGCAAGTTTACGTTCAGTAGTTTGTCACTACTTTCTAAACGACTGGCGCCGATGCCAACGCAAAACTAATGCAACGCGGTCTGCAGCCAAATCGTGGGCTGCTGTGTTTCGAACGCTGATATAGGGATTACGAACCGTGTCAGTAACACCTTCGCCACGGAAACGGGCTGCATTGTTCTGCGTCGTAAAAATTATGTAGCCTCTGATCTTGGAATGGTCTTTGTTCAGCTTTAGCAGCGGTAACAAGTAGTTGTGTAGCCATTCCTCTTTGATCTGGCCATTTCGGATACTGTGTTGAATTGTCATTGCCAGGTTTTCCATGTCATCATCTGACATCGTCAATAGATCGCCATATCGGATGCCATCGGGGCCTGGGGCGGTGTTGGGTGATTTCTTTAGTATCGCTCGAATTGTCTCAGCAGTGAATATATAATCAGCTATCCCGGTTTCCTTGCAGATTTGAGAGAGTCGTACAGACACGTCTTTCTGGTCAGTCTGCTCTATGTAGCGTGCAAGAATGGCATTTCCTTTATCCGCACCCGATATTTTCCCTATGAGATCTGTGCTTTGAAAGTATGGAATATTCCTACGATGTGCGGCCCCGTTTATGCTCTCATAAAGGCTTCAGAATGTCGCCAGAGGCTGCTCGGAGCACACTTTCTTGCAGAATTTGTCCGAATTCTCGGCTTTGGCCTGTTTGAGAAAATAAAACCGTCGTTCTATGGACATCCTTCTTCAGGTTCGTCAGTTCACACTGTGACGCATTGTCTTTCTGGCCTTTTGTAGCCTGCTTCTTTTCCAACGACGCCGTCTCGACCTCTTCGTTTCATCATGGTGGTTGGAACGATTTCCTTTTGTTGTCTCCTGCGTGAGGAGTTAAGATTATTTCGTCTAGCCTTGCTGATAGCGTTCTGCTCTGCGTTATCAGACAGGAAAGCATTTATCTGATTTCTTTGACTTCTGGCCCTGTTGCTCTCGATCAAGATGACCCGATGGTAGTGATCACTGTCGTGATATCTCTGTGTGCCCCACGAGCAAATGGGAGCGATTGGGGGATGGGGGGTGGGGCGACATCACGGCCAAGTCAATGACGCAGTCAAAATAGCCTGATCGTGTGGCCATTCTAGTGACCTTCCCATCATTCAGACAAACTAGGGCGGCAGATACCAGGGCGGCCTGCAGATCTTCCACCTGTCTGTAGGTGATGATGTTACCCCATTGATTGCCTTTGGCGTTAAGTGTCCACAATATATGATGTTCCTTTCTTTTCTATATCGCAAGCAAACTCTGCCGCTGCCACACATCGACCTTCCCGTTACAAGTATAAACATTCACATTTACCAGCTGCACTGAAGTATCACTCTGATTGCCAGAACTTGCAGACCATCACTGTTCCACGCAGACACGTCAAGCCCAGACACTGGTATGTTATCGCGAACAAGTATGACCTAACAGAGGTCTCGCCTGTTGTAGAAGCACTGAAAACACGCGACTTGAACTGTCCCATCGCCGAGACACGTTTCTTGTAGAGCTACTATGTCGTTCCCATAAAGGAGTTTTTTAAGAATGGGTCGGCGTTGATTAAATGAGGCACAATTCCGGTAAATTACTCGAACCTATCTTATACTCAGCCTGTCACATATTAACGGCATTCTTCGGGCTCCAACCCTTTTGCGTGGCTTGGTTCTTCTCGTCAGTCGCCTGGTCGTAATGTTAAGCTTAATTATCACCGCCGGGTGCCGATGATACGTCGTACTCCGTTGCACGGTCCAAACTCAGTTTCACCCACACACTCACAATTGAGACATAAACAAATGGTAGAATGCATTTTTCATCTTAACGGACGAAAAGGTGCCCCGCTATCTTGCTCCCAGTGGAGCTCACCATGAAGGAATTGTCTGGTGGCCGAGCGTCCAAGCACATGTTTTCCTTCAGAGAAGCCACATCATTGTAATCCGAGGGACCTGGGAATCACCTTTGGCAGAAACCTGCCTCTCAAGGATCACGTGTAAGGAGTTGTTATTAGATCTAAGAAGACACGCTGGGCACTGAAGACTGCCAGCAATGGACATGGAGCAAAGAATATTGTTCATTCTCTATCAACATCTAAACATGTAGTTGGTGTTTTCCTTATGGTTTTGATGTAAGTAAATTAAGTCAATGACCCTGTTCCCAGCCTGGAAGGCTTATGAGGCTATGATTAAAACAACAATTACAGGATAGTTTTACACGCTGTGAGACGTATTGACTTTATGGTGTTAATCCCTAATTGTATAGGCCAATAGTCACCAGATGGCCATGTGGTAAATTGTATAGGCGAATAGTCACTAGATGGTCATTGTCAGAGTCTAATGTATTGCCAGCAGAGATGCAGGGACATCGTAACGCCCGCCAGGCGAATAGTCCCTAGCGGGGATGCAGTAACATTGTTACGCCCGCCAGGCGAGTATTAGTTACCTGCCTGCGAGGTTGCCGGCTGACGAGACACCAGCGGTCAGGCAAGGACAAAGCAGGACGCACGCAGACCTCGTGAAGCCACTTCAGGTGGACAGGCGCGTTGCGAGAAATAGCCAGACAGCTCTGGGACTCGGACTCGACTGGACGTATGATGGGAGAAAGGCTTGTGTAGTTCTGTGGCCCGAAAGTCGAGTGCGTGTACATCTTGTGAGACTGATTGTAAGCTGTGGGTTGCCTGTAAGTGTATTGTTATAACTTATGTATTGTGATGATCATCTCTAGATCGTGATCTGTGAATAAATCCATCGAAACTTCGTGTCGTTGAGTCTCAAGTCAAATCACGTTGTATTTTGTACTGTCTCACATGTGTTAGGTTAACGAGCCAGGTTTAAGACCCTGACAGTCATGCGGTAAATTGTATAGGCCAATAGTCACTAGAGCAAGTCTCCCTGATCTAGGCGTTAAACGCCTTTCTCCTTAATCCCGTATACTCTCATGAGTTACGTGATGTGCGCGAGAATTGGTACTGGTTCTCTCCGCGTTGGTAACTTACGGGGTATATGAGCCAGTCGCTCAGAAAGCAATGGCAAACTACTGAGCGTAATCTTGCCAAGAAATCAACAATCAGCTGAAAGATGCTGATGTTGACAGCGATGTCCTATAAAACGATATGCGAAAAAACAAAAATGGTCACTAGATGGTCATGTGGTAAATTGTATAGGCCAATAACATCTGGCTTGAAACAGGGTGATGCACTATCGCCGCTCCTTTTCAATCTGGCTCTAGAAAAAGTTGTAAGGAAGGTAAAGGAGGAATGTGCTATTGGAGGAACAACCAAACTGCTTGGTTATGCAGATGATATAGATATTATAGGGGAAAATGAACAAAAGACATTGGAAATATGGACTCACTTGAAGGAAAAAGCTCAACAAATGGGGCTGGTTATCAACCAATATAAGACAGAATATATGGTAATTTCAAGAGAAGGAACGGCTAAAAACTCTGGCCACATACAAATAGATAATATGACCATTAAAAGAACGGAAACATACAAATACCTGGGTACAATCTTCAACTGCTCCAACATAATAAGGGAAGAAATACAAGCTAGAATCAACTCTGGAAATAAGATATACTATGCACTACAACATCTACTAAAATCAAATGCGCTATCTCGTAACACCAAGATCACAATATACAAAACACTGATCAGACCAGTTGTGCTGTATGGCTCTGAAACCTGGAGTACAACTAAAGGAGACGAAGCCTTGCTACAAACCTTTGAGAACAAAGTCTTAAGACGCATGTTTGGGCCCATTAGGGATACACAAAGTGGAGAGTGGAAAAGAAGAAGCAACAAAGACATTTATGATCTGTTTAGGTCCCCGCTAATCACTGGTATCATGAAGGCTAATAGACTACAATGGCTGGGGCATATAGAAAGAATGGAAGACCATAGGGAAACAAAACTCGCTTACACTCAAGAAATAAATGACCGTAGACCCCGAGGTAGACCAAGAAGACGGTGGAGAGATAATATACATACAGATCTACAAGCACTTGGAATCAACGACTGGCAAGAGAAGGTCCACCAGAGAGACGAATGGAGACGGATTGTATCTGCAGCAAAGAACCTCAATGGCTCGGAACGCTGAAGAAGAAGAATAGTCACTGGGTGGTCATGTGGTAAATTGCGCAGCTTTCGCCTTTACTTCTTTACTCAAGTAATCTCCCAGGACGAGTTGGAGAAAGAACACTACAGACAGGACAATGCTTGTAACATTGTCCTATACTTACCATTTTAAATTCGTAAGTTAGTTGCATATCCTTAACGGGACGTCACAGTCAACTCCAGTACACCCCTCTGCCGTGCGTCCACCTTGACGAGGTAGAGGGGCTTGAGCGTTCCAATGACCCCAAGAGCTATGCCGACGGTAGCACAGCTACTGGTAGGGTCACCCATGTCGGACAGGTCAAGGGAGAGGGACCAGACGAAGCGACGCACAAACCTGCTGCCTTGTAGGTAGACTGGGGACAGTCAAAGGCTAGGGAAAGCATCCCGAAAAATGCTTGTCGAAAACGGATGTACTGAGCCACAGGCTTTACAAAGCAGGCAACGTAACTTAATTCATGATGTCACAAATCAAAAATTTAAACGTTATGGGCTAATCCGTGAAGTCCCATCAGACGGGATAGGCCGGGCCCCCCGCCTCGAGGGGGTCCACCCTACTACTGGTGGTCACCTTCCCCTGTGCTGTGGAGTCAAGGCACAGAGGAGTAGGTTAAGAGCTATTGACCAAATACCCCCGGGCACTCAACATACTACAGTGGAATGCCGAAGGAGTTTACAAAAGAAAGACTCCCTAACACAGCGTCTTCATAAAGATAGAATAGATGTGGCATGCATTCAAGAGACACACCTCAACGCCAATCACAAATTTTCAGTCAGAGGATATCAGGCCACACGTTTCGACCGGAAGGACACAAAGGAGGAGTTCTAATACTTACACGAAATACAATACCTTGCAGCGAAGTATCTGTGATCTCTGACAACCAAACGGAAATTATAGGTGTTGATATAATGATAAAGGACGTGAAAATAAGAATCTACAATCTGTATAGCCCCGCAGATAAGGACCTTACACTCTCAAACATGAAAATAACTGACACAAACTGCATTATTGTCGGAGACTTTAATAGCCGTTCAGAAAGATGGGGATACCCAGATACTGACAAAAAAAAGGGGGAGGGAAAAAGAAAAATTTGGGGAAAGGACCCTGG
>JACEFZ010021512.1:0-320000 GCA_014155875.1 Cepaea nemoralis
GTGTATGCGTTAGTGTACTAAATGTGTGTGTTCCTTCGAGCGCCGCAAATCGGTTTATTGTGGTTACAAACGTTCGTCATTTTTATTTGTGACCACAAATCCGTTTTCTGAACCTCGAAGTACGTTCTTACTTTATATACTCTGTTAAAGTGTGGTTGTAACACATATAAAAACCCTCGACAACACATTGGAAACACACATGACACAGACAAGTCAAATAAGACTTTTCCAGCGGTGGAAAAATTTTTTTTCCGCTTTCTTTCTCTCTCGCTGTCTTTCTTTCAATGTTTACTAAGTTTTTTGCATTCTCTCCTCGCATTTTCTCTTCTTTCATTCTCTTTCACACCCTTTCATACTATTCTTTCACTCAATCATTCTTTCGTCATTAAAATATGTTTCATAGTATCACATACATAAACAATATATATACAATAAATGATTGGCTGAATTATAACAGTAATCACGCCAAATGACTGTGCGTTTTGTTTGCACGCGTCATGTCTATACAAAATATATACATCGTTATAAGGATGGTTTGTTACCGCTCCTGACATAGTAACTTCCATAATTTGGTGTGCTGACCTAAATTACCCTCAAGGGAAATAATTTATTACTAGTTTCATTTAAGAGAAATGGATTAATTACCTTAAATGTTATTTGTGAAAAAGATGATATTAATTCCTACATGATTGATGTTAGTTTTGAAATGATATTTTAAATAATTGGATGTATAAGTGATTATAATTATATGGTAATAAACTAATATAATATCTAACAATTGTATCTCTATAAATGATGTTCTAATAAATGGGTTATTAATTAAATGATAATGATTTCTAACTACGCAAATAAGAAAATAAAGTTATATATGCGTTTACACAATATGCAATAGAATAAATAATAGAAAAATGAAGTTATAGATACTGTAAATAAAATAATAATGTACATATATCACAGTTACATTTCTATATCTAATTACACTAAGTTGACGTCCTCCTCTGCGTTGTAAAGATGGAGCAAATCTCTTTGTAGACTATTCTAACATAGTTCATTCCGCCAAAGTCTTTTATGCTCTCCTTGAAGGATAGTGTATTAATATGGTTGCCTACCACATTATGTTCAGACATAAAATCTTTCTGTCGCTCTTGTATTGTGTGTCAACATCATGTACGAAAGAAAAAGCATGTAAAGACCGAAGTACAACGGTCAGTGATAGCATCTAGACCACTTGAGAGTATAGCGGCCGATATTACTGGACCCCTAACGCAGGTGTCGAGTAATGGAAACCATAACTATCCAAACAAGTGTACTAAAACGATTCACCTTAAACCAAACCAAAAGGTTGTGATTCAACTAACTGATAAACATAATATGGTACTAACATGTTGCCAAGGGCCTCTCAACGTTGAACTCAAAACATCAGATGCGGATCATGAAATATCGATAAAAGAACCCTTAGAGATATTTCATATCAACATCCTGAAACCATACGTTTCACAACAAGTACAACAGACAGACGAACAGATTGCACCAACACCAAGCAATGAGACGACAGACATACATAACGCAACTTCACTAGGTAGGGAGACACACAACAGCGACAACGCAAGCACACTTAACCAGATAACAGCACACACAACTAGTAGCACAACAGTATGGGAGGAGATGGAACTATAAGTTCCAACAGTAAACGCAACTGCGACAAATATCTCGACATATAGAAATAACAGATGCAGTCAGACGAAGGACGGGACAAAACACCGACTGAAACGTCAAGTCTTCGACAGGTTGAGATTGTTTGGACTCACAGCGAAGCCGTCCAAAGTAGAGTTGGGCATGGAACAAATTGACTTCCTTGGTCATACCATCGGCAGTGGCCAATTGAAAACTGATGACAGAATCGTCACTAAGATTCTGAATTTGACAATGCCAACGACCAAGAAACAGGTCCAAAGTTTACTGAGTCTAGGAAACCACTATACTAAATTCATTTCAAAACTGGGGGAAATCACCAGTGTTTTTTCTAACATCTTAAAAGCTTTGGCTAAGTTATCTGTAAAAGATGCACGATTAATTAGTGCGTTATCGAAATTAAAACATTGTTTCAGCGTTCCACCTATTCTCCGTATGCCTAATCCAAAACTCACTTATTTCTTACGCGCAGACGCGAGTGCCATATCTATATCTGGGATACTAGGACAGTTCTACGACGGGACATTCCATCCCGTAATGTACGTAAGTCGCAAGATCACTCCAGCTGAAGGAAGATACTCAGCATCAGAATTGGAAGGCCTTAGTTTGATCTATTGCGTGAGAAAGTTTCATCGATTTTTGGCAGGAGCACAGTTTGTAATCCAATCCGATAACTCTCCATTGTCTGTGATGCAATCTGGACATCCTACCAACAATAGAATTTACAGGTGGGCTTTGATTCTCCAAAATTATACATTTACCATCCAGCATTTAAAAGGGAGATTAAATACGATTGCAGACATTTTGAGTCGTCCTTCATCCATTCAAATACCTGAGGTACAGGAAGGAAGCGACCATACACCACCAGAAACAATGACACTGTAATGTTAAATAACCAAGTGCCATGTGTGGTGAGTAAGACATATCGTAAGTGCGTTACTATCGCCTGATATTTAACTTGTGTGAATAGAACAGTGCTATGAAAAGTTTAGCGAACAGACGCATATTAACATGCGCTGAGACACACGTAATTTAGATTATGGGAACTAACGCCAAGAGGACAGCAAACCCAGCTTAGACCCAGAATCTAGAATATATTGAACCAACGCTTAGACCCCGAATAACATTCCAGGGTAAGCTTCTTCTTCTTCTTCTTCTTCTTCTTCTTCTTCTTCTTCTTCTTCTTCTTCTTCTTCCTTCTTCTTCTTCCTTCTTCTTCTTCTTCTTCTTCTTCTTCTTCTTCTTCTTCTTCTTCTTCTTCTTCTTCTTCTTCTTCTTCTTCTTCTTCTTCTTCTTCTTCTTCTTCTTCTTCTTCTTCTTCTTCTTCTTCTTCTTCTTCTTCTTCTTCTTCTTCTTCGTCTTCTTCTTCTTGACTTAAAAGCAGATCATTACCTGAAAGAGAAATTCAAGTCAGATGGTTTGCTGGATTTCTTTGGATCTTTATCAGAAAAATAATTTCCCAACTTGTAAAACTTTGCAGTTAAACGTTTGTCAGTGTTTGGATCAAGATACACTTGCGCACAAGCATTTTCTTGCTTGAAGATCAACAAATCTAAGAATAGGTCTTTACTGTCGGACTGCAACTTGCTGTCATGCGAATTTCAACTAGTAAACTTGCTCCATATTTCAAGAATATTGTCAAAAATTGCAAACATTTACATACACCTCATTAGAAATCAACAATTGTAGTGACAATGGAGTAGGTATTTGTCTTAATTAAAGCCATTGAGTTTTTTCCGCATATCCTTTACAGGACATTGCAGTCAACACCAACATTTTTCAGTTGCTGTTGATGTCTTGGCAAGATTACGCACAATGATTTGAAAGCCATTGATAGATAATAATAATAAAAAAACATATTATAATACAAAACTTGTAAAATCCTGTTAACAAATTAGTAAACGATTTTGTCCATATAGTGAAATATAATGAATAAGTGTATAAGTAAAATACAATTGCAATAATTATTTATTTATACTGCTTAATAACCTATAAATAATTCATAATTGCTTATAAACAAATTGGACATCTTCTTCAGCGTTCATCCGGAGTTTTTTTCGGACGTGATTGCGTTGTGCCTGTTTACAGCAGAGCTGCGTTCTTGCGCCGTTAGGCCGACACATCCGACTTCTGCGGGAAGTTGACATACTATTTATGCGGCCCCCTCCCCCCCCCCCCCCCCCCAATAGCTTTACATTTGTCAGTGTGGCCCTCTGCACAAACAGTTTGCTCACCCCTCGCCTAAGGCATTGACAGTGGCGTGCAGAGGTTCTTTGATGCCCGGGGTTAACCCCTTGATTTAAAAAAAAAAAAAATTCGCATATCCTTTACAGGCCATTGCTGTCAACAGCAGCATCTTTCAGCTGTCTGTTGATTTCTTGGCAAGATTACTCTCAGTAGTTTGCCATTGCTTTCTGAGCGGCCGGCTCAGTTATCCCGCAAGTCACCAGCGGGGGTTGAACCGCCTCCAATTCTCGCCCGCTACGAGAATCTGCGTGATAAACGGGATTACGGAGAAAGTGGTGTAACCCCTCGGCCAGAGAGACCGGCCACCCCTTGATTGGATGCCCCTAAATAGTTCTTTCCCTAATTCATTCCCCTTCTCCTCCCACTGCACTGTGCTGCCCCCTCTCCCTAATTGGATACCCTCTCTCGGCTGAATGCCTGGGGCCGTCGCACCCCTTGCACCCCCCTTTGCACGCCACTGGGCATTGATCATTTGTTGTGATGTTATCTGGACCCGGAAGTCTTGCCAGTTTTAATATGGTTTAAGAGCATTCTAAACTTCTATCTTCAAAATTGATTTTTCTTCATTGTTATTCCGAATATCATACTGTTCCTCTCTTCTATCATCATAAATGTCTTTCATTTAATCTGCCAACGCATGTAAAATCTGATCTTTTTCTATTATTATTTTGACATCTTTCGTTTCTTAGATAACCCGTTGATGTGTGTGTTCTTTTGTTAGTGATGTCATTAATTCTTTTGTGCATTAATTTAGTATTCCGGGTGTTGTGTTGATTTTCAATTTCCCTGCAATTCTCCTCAAGCCATGCTCTTCTCTCCTCTGCGCAATTTCCTAATTTTCCCGTGAATCTCTTCATATTTTTTCATGGTTATTTATGTTATTTCTTTTTATTTCCATAAATTTTAACATGTCTTCTTCCGTCATCCATTTCTTACGTTACATCATGACACAAGGTTATTGAGAGAAAGAAATGGCTGTGGTTGTCTCTAGTGTATGCCAGTGAGCAATATCTCCGGCGAGCCTATTCTCGCTGGTTGCGGGATCCGCACGAGTCAGGCGCGGAGTCTGACGGTAGTAAACGCTTACACAGGTCCAGACACCTGTGTTTGACAGGTGTACGTGGCCAGTGGTCCAGGCGCGTATACGACCCTTACCTGCGGGATTTGGCTTAACGCCTCTAAGTCAAGTCCCAAAGGTTTAGGGTCTGACCACAGCTCGCCTCCTGCTCACAAGGGCGATGTCTCGGAGATTTGACACTGAGCCGTGTAGCGTCTGCAGCCTACCTTGTTCCAGACGTACTGGTTATCCTTTCCTCTGGATCAAACAAGGCAAGGCCAAGAGAGGGAACACGTCGTTTGGGCACGACATGTTCTCTGAAGTTCTGCCCAGGCATTGTGATTTGGAATTTTGGCCAAATTCCAATCCACATACTTTGGTTTTGTCTGTCAACACTGCAAGGTGCCACTCACATATGAGTGTGTGTGTGTGTGTGTGTATATATATATATATATATATATATATATATATATATATATATATATATATATATATATATATATATATATATATATATATATATATATATATATATATTGCATATGCACAGTTCCAGAACATTCAGAGTATAATTTAACACAGTAAGTTCGTGGTGGGACCACACTATTGCCGTCTACTGGCCTTGCACAATAACCTGTTACGGACTCTTCTCCGTCCGTGAATCTAACCAACTCATATGAGTATCTTCTCTCTGGAGCCAGCTCCCCTCACTGGTCTAGAACTTAATTCTCTTCGCGAAGTTTTTAGATCTCCACTGTTTGGCTAAGTCTCCCTCACTTAGCCCCGACTTAACTGCCTCCCCCCTCCCCCACATTTGCCCAGACTTCTCTCTTTATTCACTCTTGCCGGGACCTCCCAAGAGACACCATTTAGCACCTACTCCCACTCACCACTTCGCCTGCAAATACCATTCTGGGTTTCCCTTTATTCCATAATCTCTCTAGCATCTCTAGCATGCAACTCTGCCCCCTGGTGACTCACAATGACATCTCCGTGATATAACCCTCCCCCCCCCCATTGTGTTTGGGGCCAATCATTGTCTTGGGATTTCTCCTCACCCTCTCTGACCCCTCACCCGCATTCCTCCTATTTAACCCGTTTAACTTCGATTGTTCTATTAAATTCTTAGCCTCTACCTCTCACTGCCTTGGCATAAGAAACACGCACGTTACACATCGTTTTCATTTTGTTGGGATAGTTGTGTCTGCAGCTTGGCTGACTGATTTCTTTAATATTTCCCATTGGTCGCTGACATCTTGAAATAATATTTCCAGATCAGACAATGCATCAAATCTGTTCTTTACCTCTACGCTGAAGTCATTTTTCTTTATCTCCTCACTCTTCAGATCAAATGTTGTGTTTCTTTGTGTATATTTGACCTTCTTTAATTTTATATGTATATTGTTTATGATTAATCTATGACCGATGTACAGTCTGCGTTTGGTATAGTTTTTGCGACTTTTAACGGATTCTGTGCCAAACAAAAAGAGGGTTTGGACAGAGTAAAAATGAATGACGGAAAATGGGAAGTAGGAGTTAGTCACACTTACGACTTGAGAGTTGTTAATATGGTAGCATACATGTTGTACTACAACACAAAGACAACATTTTGGCGATATATAAGCTCATGGCAGATACGGGAAGTCGCTTAAGACAATTAATCATCCCATGACATTTAATCAGTAAAGGCATTTCGAAGTCTTCTGCTGATGAGAATGTAATCAATCTGGTTTCTGATCTTATGGTCAGGACTTCTCCATGTCTATAATCTCCTTGGATGTTGTTGATACCAAGCATCTCCAATAATAATTTCACGCTCTTTTGCCCACTGTACAAGTCTGCCTCCTCTTTTATTCTGTTCCCCTATTTGCCTACTATGATTTCCAATTTTAGTGTTAAAGTAACCCTTATGATAACATCTCCGAAGCTTCCATATAATTTCTCAATTGTCCATGATTCGTATCCTAACATCAGGATTAGCTCAGTGTAGCTCGTTTCCTCAACCCAATTGACATACGTAACCTGCAGAGAAATGCTGTCTTTGCTTTGGCTATTCCGCATTTATTTTCATTATTACATCTTCAATTTGCAGTTATTAAATTATCAAAATACATAAATACATTGATCTGTTTCAGATTGGTTCCATTCACTGTTATGATGCAATTGAGTATACACTTTTTCTTTGTAATAACGATTATTTCAAATTCAAAATTATTTAGTCAAAGTCCTTTGCTTCGACTTTCTGTTGCAATTATATGTATCATTTCTACAGTTTTTTTTTCATTTTCGCGTTTCATTTTCAGTGACCATAACCATGTAATTAGCACAACGCAGGTGGTTTACATTATGCCCACCAGCCGATATTCCTTGCATGTATTGTATTGATTTCATTATTAGTTCGCTGTACAAATTGAATAGATCGGGTTATAGTACATAACTATGTCCAACACCTTGGTTAACGTGTTTAAACGTTCTTAATTGGTTGTCAATTCTTGTGGACACACTAAACAATCACTTCTGACCCCCAGCATGGAGGATAGGCGGTTTAGCTGTTAAGACCTCTGAAATGTTTATGCTTGTGGTTACGGTGTGCTTACGCATTTTCCTCATGTTGGACTGGTAGTGCATGGTTCTGTCGCCCTACTACTGATTGAGTACGTGGAACGACACTGTGAGCTGTGAATTTCGTATGGTTGTTTGAAGCGTGAACAGCATGTTCAGAAAAATTGCGGTCGGCCGGTCGCTGAACTAATTGTGTTGCCTTATGCAGTAATGTGTGGCTGCTGGTTTTCTAATGACTGCCGCTTCCATCGACGATGAACTGTATTTTTCGTGGCAGAATTCTGGCATCAGAATTATGCATAGTATACCTGTGCGGGCGTTTGGTTGGTCAAGATTCCTGTCTGTTCAACTTTTCACATGAGGTAGGGAGGAGCATTTTGTGTGATAGTCACTGGCACAAGAGCGGAGCATAATGGGGCGACCCTTTGCCGTGAAGTTGAAACAGCGATTAACCAACCAACCAACCAACCAACCAACCAACCAACCAACCAACCAACCACAACTAACCAACCAACCAACAACCAACCAACCAACCAACCAACCAACCAACCAACCAACCAACTACCTAGCCAGACAGCCAACCAGCCTGACAGCCAACCAACCAACCAACCAACCAACCAACCAACCAACCAACCAACCAACTAACTAACTAACTTCTTCTTCTTCTTCTTCTTCTTCTTCTTCTTCTTCTTCTTCTTCTTCTTCTTCTTCTTCTTCTTCTTCTTCTTCTTCTTCTTCTTCTTCTTCTTCTTCTCCTTCTTCTTCTTCTTCTTCTTCTTCTTCTTCTTCTTCTTCTTCTTCTTCTTCTTCTTCTTCTTCTTCTTCTTCTCTTCTTCTTCTTCTTCTTCTTCTTCTTCTTCTTCTTCTTCTTCTTCTTCTTCTTCTTCTTCTTCTTCTTCTTCTTCTTCTTCTTCTTCTTCTTCTTCTTCTTCTTCTTTCGTTCGCCTGAAATATGTCTATAACTGCAATGTTGTGTCTTGTATGAATCATCTAACAGTCTTTTTTAGTTCACTCAGCGGTCCATAGAGTTTATCTTCCACTGTTGTCTCTCTAGGCCAGAAGGTTCCCCTGGTTATGTTGTAGTTTTGGCAGTCCTGGAGTATGTGCTCTGCTGTCTGCGACGCCAAACCACATGTACACATTCTACACAGGAAATTTACAATAAAAAGTTAGTTCTATTTCCTTTACAGGACGTCGCAGAGAACCCCATCATTTGTTGGCTGCTTGTGATTTCTTGACAAGTTTACACTCAGTAGTCTGCCATTGCTTTCTGAACGACCGGCACTCATAATATTTTATAAAAAGAAACCCAAGGCAAAACGGTGTGCTTCCAAATCTCCCGCTGCTGTGTTTCGAACGCGATATGCGGGATCATGAACTACGTCCGCAACACCTTCGCCACGTAGCCGGCTGTGACCCTTAATTTGCCGTAAAAATAAGGTTCTAAGAGAAAGAGAGTATACTAAGAGTTAACTCGAGTCATGATCCGTCTAGTCTTCGCAGGAAATTTACAATATACAGCGAATCCTGGAGAATTAGAGAAAAAAAGACTAAAAAGTCACTGGAAGCCACTGACAATTAGTTGGACAGCCAAAATCAGAAATCTGGACATTTTGATGGAAGCTCATTTCAATTTATTCCCGCAACATATCACATTTTTTATCAATAGTATGTATTATCTCCATTGTATTATATCTGTTCTTTACAGTAGCATTGTACTTTTCTCTAATTTCTCTGTCTGTTTTAATAAAGCTAGATCTAACTTGATACTTGATATTCTTTGGGGTTTTCTTTACTATTTTAAGTCTTAACCTCAGCTTTCCTGTAACTGGCACATGGTCGCTACTGCCCACCTGCTCTGTGTCTAGTTTTTGCTCCTACAAAACTGCATCTGAATCTCTTTGGTATCAGTCTGTATTCAATATTTGATCTCCAGGTCATTTCCACGTATATATTGTCGAGGATGTTGTTTAAATCAGGTGTTACCTATTACCATTTCGTTGTAATCTGCTCATATTATTAATATGTCACCTCTCTCATTCCCCTCAACGAGGCCATAGCCGTCATGTCACACCACTCACCTTTTCGTTGTCTACTTTGGCATTGTAATACCAGAGTTTAAAAAAAAGACCCAAAATGTCATTTACTGCCTAGTACCTTGCTGTGTATGGCGGGGGTGGGGAGTGGGGGTGGGGGAAGGTGTCTTGAGTCTGAGGAATTAAGGCCGCCTAGCTAGTGCAGTCGCCGCGAACTGTGCAGGTTAGAGTTTACTTTTTGCCCCGACAGAAAAAAAAAACTCCACTCCTTACCGAGGATTCGGATCCGGGTCTCCTGAAGGAGAATCCGGCATTTTAGCCGCTCGGCCAGCCTCTCCTCTAGATTGTGACAGACATTTCACAATTTTACACTGTCCACGGCCATGTCTAATTCGTTATAATATATATCTATATCTTCTTCTTTACAGTCCGCTGTTAGTGCATATACTTGTATTGTGTTACTATCCAGAGGTTTGCCATGGAGTTTCACTAATAATACTCTATCTGAGATTGTCATTAATCCTTTAGTTGACCTAGCACACATTTGATCACAAACCAGGCCAACCCCCCCCCCCCCCCCTCCTTTTGTAGTCCTTCACTACTGAGTAAATAATTCTATACTTTTCTAAATATCTTCTTCCGCTCCTGGCCATCGCATTTCACTAATCCCTAATATATTTATCTTCATTATTTCCATCTCTTTCTTTATATGATCTAATTTTCCAATATGACCGTCTTCTAATATTCCATGTACCAACGTTTAGGGTATTTTTAACATTTACTTTGCATACAGCTGCATGATGGCGATCAGGCATCACCTGTAGCACATAATACTCCCTACGAGACGAAGAGACTCCCCTGGAAGCCCTGTTATCGTGATCAAAATTATTTCGAAGCTTGATATCTCAAGAAAATACAGCGGTGGTTTCCCCTTGCCTTGCGCTGGTTTGTGTATGGTTGACTCCACTAGCAGAGGTCACAGATTGTGAAAATTGTATGGATATTTTGCCCTGGCCATGCAGGGGTACGGGGGAATAAACAGGCTGACAGGCTAGCAGGGAATGCACCTCTTGGTGGTATTTTGCCTATGGACAAGGGGGAGGTGGCCGTGCGTTTGTGGGACCAGGTGGAGAAGGCGGAGGAACAGATTGAGAACCCATATGTGGAAAGGATGAGATTGCGGGGGATCGGCAGGGGTTCTGGAAGAATCTCAAAACTGAGAGGGAAGACCAGAAGAACTTTTAATCAGATAGAGGCGGGAATGATTAGTAGTATGACTCTTCGCTGGCTGTTGAAAGAGGGGACGGAGCACGTATGGGAATGCCCTGAGTGCAGTGATGTCGGTTCTTAACTCAACTCAACTCAACTCTGACTCCACTAGCCTTTGTATAAAGAGACAGACCCTGTAAGGCAGCAGGGGAGATAAATATATAGCGCCTCTTACCCGCCGATGGTCACGTCATAGGTTTTCGAGGTATTTTATGGAGATAGCTGCCCTACCAACTAACTCGCCTCCTCTAAGTGGCCACCGCCTGTGTTGGTCCAGGGCTGCTTATTCAACATAATCGCAGCTAACCCCTAGACAAAATATCCAGAAGCACTGCACCATCCGCCACCCGGTGAACGCGCTTGTAGTAGGTCAGGCTTCTACCCCAGGTATTTGTTACTTGGATGCTTATATTCAAGCATTTCATTCCGTTTTTCGTTATCGATTCGAACATTTGTCTTGTGTATTGTTTCATACTTTCACATAAGACCTCCACATTTATAACTGGTACTATATATTTCTGATTTCTGTATACATGGATGTTTCAATGCTGACACAGCATGTTCCTATCGTTCTTATTTTCTGTTTGTTTTAGCTTGGTATGCATTTTAACACAAGAACTACCAGGAATTGTTAGTAATAAAGAGGTCCATACGGACACCGCTACTTAATACAGTTAAAACTACACAGTTGTAATGCAATTTTTATTTATTTCTATTATTTAATCGTTTCAAAGTGGTTAGATAAATGAATGTTTAAATATTTTACTTACACACATTTACCTAAACTCACGGCCCAGTGTGATTATAATTCCACACAAGTCTGAGTGTCCATTCGGCACTCTGATCCACTCCTTGCCTCTGCCAATCACAGAAGTGTGCACACTTCTCTGATGGTATCTTAAGCCTGGGCCATCCATGATCTTTCTCTTAGTAGTCTGTGGCCTTTTACTGCATTCAGAGAATCATGCAGGGGGTGTTCCTTGTCCTCGGCTACCTTGATGTATGACCTTGCCTGCAATACCCTGAGTCCGTCTGCAATGGTGGACAACACCAGGTGTATCCATACACGCTATTGAGGTGTTTTTTGTACATCTTAGAATCACCCCCATGGCTTAATTCGGTATGCGCTCTAATTTCACTAGCTGACATTTTGAGAAAGTGAGGATTCCCATTCCATACTCTAACTGAAATGATCAAGTGCTAAAAAAGTGTGAATAGCATTGTCTGTTCCATGTCCCTTGCTGTCATACTCTTCAATGGATTGAGCCCCTTCTGAAGTGCTGTAACCACTACTTCAACGTGATCCCTAAAGGACAGGCTTCTATAAAAAAGTTATTCCCAGGTACGTCAGTCTGCTTTCTGTATTAACATTTTTACCATTTATCACTAGGCTTGGGGGTCAGCTTAAACAATCCTATTGTCCAGAGAACACCACAAGACATATGACGTTTCCAGGTTAATGACATCATCATCTCCGTACCCAAACCATCATTTTTCCATTGTCGCCTGCAGCCCATGAGCTGCTTGATGTATGTAATTCATAGACGCAGCTCTGGATTCTTGAATACTACGGTTTGGGCTACTCTGTACACGTCCTTTTTTTTTTTTTTTTTTTACATGTCCTTGAAGAATTATGGCAACACGACTCTATGCACATTTTGAGGACTGATATTATGCTGCTCTGTGCAATTCTCAAAGACTGGCAATAATAATGCTCTGTACACAGCTAAATGGTGTATAAGAATATAGATCTGCACGCTTCTATAAGACTGATTGGTATACTCTGCTATATTAGGACTGACAGTTATAAGTATATTAAGTAATAAATCCGTTTGCACGTCTTAAGGCGCAATAGGCAATAGATCAATCAGCACTCAGCAGGTGATGTGTTCAGTAACACACAGGTCTCCTGTACGTCCAAAGACATTTCCTGGATTCCGTGTTAGGTTAGGTCGTTATGGGAGGTCAGGTCAACTATTTAAAAGCGAATCGTCTCATTGCATGACCACCCGGCCGGCAGGATAGCGACCAGCCACCACGTACTGACAAGTATAAGTAGTAAATAGAAATTAAAGGACACGCCTTAAGGCGCAATAGACATGCCGGTCTAGATTCATATTGTTATAGACTAATCGGCACTTGGTGGATGACGTGGTCAGCTTCCCACCGGTCGCCTTCACTTCCACAAATATTTCTTGGTACCAATGTTTTGGCGGAGGGGCCTGGGCGCCAGTGTCATTTTTTTCCTTCAAAATTCGCATCACCCCGAAGCGGATTGAACCAAAGATCACCGGGACGGCAAGCGACGTTTAGTGCTACGCTACCGCTGCTCACTGATTGATATTGACTGGCACCTTGCCGTCTTGACAGACGATAGTGTGAAAAATGGAGTTATGCCTCTCCATAGCACAAAGCCTGGGCTGAATTTAGAGATCATGTGTTGCCCATGCAGCATGATCCCTCTCTCGGCCTGTCTAGTTTACTCCAGAGGAAAGGTAACACCAATACGTTTGAACAAGACAAGCTGCAGAAGCTGCCGGATCATCAAAGTATTGCTCTAACTGTCCGCCTGTCAGTACTGTGATCCTAGACCAGTTGCCAACCAAGGCTTAGGGCCTGCCCTGCCCTGACATGACATTCAGTCTTTAGGTTGCATTTCCTCGCACTAGGATAAGGCTTTTACCCTCCCAATTGTGCTCCTCCGCCCGAAGCCGTTGGCACTATGTGTAGTGTTGGGTTTACTGATTGATATACTGCTGTATAAACTTCTTGAAGAATAATATATGTATACTGTTCCGTACACTACTTGGAGAATGAGGCTAACACTGCACTTTACACTTCTGTGAGACTTTAGACATACAATGAACTGTACATTTCATAATCACTGATCGGTATATTGCTCTATTCTTCTTGGATACACAGAGATGTATATTGCTCTGTACACTTCTTGAAGACTTATAGGTACAATGCTGTACACATTTCTTGCAGACTAATATGTATACTACTCTGTTCAGTTCTTCTCGACTGATATGTTAACTGATATGGTCATTTATTAATGACACTGAAAGGCGATCTTCTCAGTACTTCATGAAGATTGATATGTACTGCTGTTCACTTCTTTGAAGACTTATAATTCTCTGAACGTTTCTTGATGTCTGTGAAGTACAATGCTCTGTGATCTTTTTGGACAATGATTGGTATACTGCACTGTATTTGTCTTGAAGACCGAGACGTATACAGCTCTCTATACTTCGTGATGACTGCTTTGCACACTTCTTGAAAACTGCATGGTAGACTGCTCTGAAAATCTATTGAGGTGATAAATGCAGTCTTATAAGCACTTCTTGAAGACTGATACTTATACTGCCCTGTACAAGTAATGAAACATTTAAACGTCTCTCCACACTTCACGATGACTTAGTATGCCGCAATATACACTTCTTCATATTTGATTAGCATACTTCTCTGTAACCTTCTTGATATATGATTGGTATACTGCTTTGTAAACTTCTTGATATCTGAATAGTGTACTGCTCAGTACACTTCTTGATATGTGATTGATATACTGTTCTGTACACTTCTTGATATCTGAATGGTGTTCTGTTCTGTACATTTCTTGAAGGCAGAGGCATATCCTTATTAAACTTGGTAAAACTTGACATCTATAATGTTCTGTCCACTTCTATTAGAATGCGATGTTTACTGCTGTTTACACTTCTGAGAGAGGTGATAGGTAAAGTGTTATATACACTTCTTGAACATTGATACGTGCACTAGTATGTGCACTTCTTCAAACACTGCTCTGTGCACTTCTTCAAACACTGCTCTGTGCACTTCTTCAAACACTGCTCTGTACACGTTTTTAGACTGAGACATCTGTTGCTCTGAACACTTCTTGAAGACTGACAAGTAAATTACTTTAGTTTCTCTTATCGTTTGACAAAAAGACGTCTATAATGTCTTTAAGATTAAGAAGTATATAAAGTGGTCGGGTCCTCCACCCGTCCTAAAAAGTGTACAGAAGTGTGTTGATATGCCATACGCAATTTTAAGTGTACAAAGTAGTCTGGCCCAGCAAGAACCTCCGGGTTTGTTGCCATTAAAAAGTTCAGGAGTCACCATCATTATGTGCCATGCCAATAAGCGTGGCCGGTCATATTTCGCCATCTGACACGAACACCAGAGCAGCACTTGTATGGTAACAATATAACAAAACACAGAGCTTGTATGATTATAATATAACAAAACACAGAAGTTGTCTGTTCATAATGCCACAAAACACAGAGCTTGTGTGATTATAATATAACAAAACACAGAAGTTGTCTGTTCACAATGCCACAAAACAGAGATTGTATGCTTACAGTATAACAAAACACAGAAGTTGTGTGCCATTTATACAATGGCATAATATTTTATAATACAGTGATAAACAGAATAAATATAACATTTTACACAGAAATGTCAATCGCAATATTTTAGTAACAGAATGATGAAGATTCAGATATGGTCAGAGTCAATGTGATTTCAGGTGGTAACCGTCAGGGTAGCTATTGTATGTTAGGTGATTGTAGAAACACAAAATGTGTAGTTTTGAACACTGAATTCAGTGTTAGAGGGTGGTAGTGTGGCCAGTATATAAATTCAACCATAAACGGTTTGGGATCATTTACGAAACATTCTCATGGCAAACAATATTCACCTTTCATGTATCTAATTCTGAACAATGAATACAAATGGCTCAAGAACATCATCATATCTCTTTAGGGAAATTATCTTGGCCATATTAAACGTAGCAGCGGCTCAGAAAGGACAGTCATGAAAGGCATGGTACAAAGAAGGAGATGATAGGTACCGGTGCAGGAGTTAGTTTTGGTATGACCTAATAAACATAATATTTGGAGGTCCGGTGCTTCAAAATTGCACTAATAAGTTTCACAAAGTCTGTAAACATATATATCTTTTCAGTATTCATTAGCGAGGAATCTAAAGAGCACAATACATGTTAGTTAGGTGCATATCATTTACTGGACGTAGCAATCTACCCCAGCATTTTTGGCTGTTCGTGATTCCCGGGCAAGTCTACGTTAAGTAGGTTGCCATTGCTTTCTGAACACAATACATATTACTCGTATCTTTAAATGAATGCGTTTATAGATGTGTGTGGGCGCGCGCGCTCATGTGCGTGCGTGTGTGTGTATATGTGTGTGTGTGTGGGCGTCCGCTCGCTGTGAAGTCCGAAGTCCGGACACGTGCTACCACTTCTAGTGCTTTGGACTGATTTTTGAATGTGGATTAATTTTCCCTATTACCAGTGTCCTTCGTCATTAAGCGAACCCATTCCAACTTCAGAGGTACTTGTAATTTACGTCCCCAATTCAAGGAAGAGAAGTTAAAGTTTTACTCAAACTGACTGGTGTAGGGGATGAACCCTCTCCCTCGGCATCAGCACACCGGAAGTTTAAGAAAGAACGATCATATCTGTTCGGCCATGCTTACCCCCTGTTTATAGATGTTATATTATCATTTCATTGATACGATCTATTTCTATCTACAGTAGAAGATCGCTAAGTGTTGGTCAATCAGACACTTTGTTTATGCGTTAAAAACTAAGTTAAAACCTTACACAGAGCAACATGTTTATAGTATACTTAGAGAGGAGATCAGTAATGCCACGCAAATTCCTTGGCCTTGGTAATACTATATGAATAAATATCTCATGAGTCAGAAAAAGATCCTAGTTAATTACTAGTTAAGTAAATTACCAGGGAGCTCCTTTGCGTAGAGGGTTAGTAAAGTAATGTTTGTGTGCATGTGCTTTTGCTAGCTTTGAACCCAGGCGTAGTCCACACACCACGTGCTACCACTTCTACTACACTGCACTGATGTTTGCCTGTGGATTAGCTTTGCCTATTACCAGTGTCCCTTGCCATCAGGCGAACATACTCCGACTTCTGAGGTACTTGTAATTTACGTCCCCTGGTCAATGAGGAGAAGTCAACAATGTAGTCCAACCAACTGGAATAGGGATTGAACCCGCTAGATGTGGTTCTACGAGGGGGTTTCAAATGAAAACCTTAAAAGTGTGATTGTAACCTGTCAATATTGTTGTTAAGGATGTCAAGAGGCTTAAGCACTTGACATCACGGTGGAGACGAACACGGCGATGGCCGCCGCAGTCCTGACATGCACGAAAGAGGATCAGCGATTTGTTATTCGTTTTTATTTTTAAAAATCAGTAATGGGGTGAAATCTAGAGAAATTCATTGGCGAATGGAAGTTCAGTATTATGATGCATGCCTGTCAGTCCATCAAGTGCATGAGTGGAGTAGGAAGGTTCGACCCGCAATCAAATCCAAACTACGTGGACTTCTGATTAAAGGTGTCCTTTTGCAACATGACAATGTTCGACCCCATACTGTCCGTGCAACTGATGAAACCATTGAAGACCTCTAATTTCAGTGTGTACCACATCCCCGGTACTCGAGACACCTAGCTCCAAGGGATTGCCACCTGTTTGGGAGGAAAAGGTTTTCATTTGAAGCCACCTCGCAAATAAGAGTGGCCAAAACATCTCTGAAAAGACATCATAAAGAAAACCTAATTCGAAGGTAACTAGTCTCCGGTACTCGAATCAAAATTATGCAATCCACATGCGAGAAGGGGAAAAGAAGCCTGAAGATAAAGAGACATGGAAGAAGAGCTTGAGAAACGTTAGGCAACTTTGGAATCTAGCATAACGAACAATCTGTATTAGGAATATCTGGCAATCTGGCTGAGCACACTGGCAGACTGGCCTAAAAATATTGGATGCCAAAACTGAAAGGTCACTAACATTTGTAACATATTGTCTTATGTTTAAGGGGACCAACTGGTATTAGGATTCCACAAAACCCGCTTTCTGTCTGACATCCTGGCCAGTCCACCACTAGGTGTGCACAAACATAACGACTACCACACGCTACTACATCCTTTAAAAGTAGGAGCAGACTGATCATTTTCCCCTGTACCGCCCAATGCCTCCTTATTTACAAATGCTGGGGATTGTCATAACATAATTACATTTTGTTCAGAATTATCTAATCTAGTTTTAGACCCCTTATAGACATAACACACCAAATAAACTAGTATTGTTTTTCTTTCAACTTGTTTAACACAATGAACGTACATTTTTATTGACATCAATAATAATCATAGTCTAACTTGCCGTTAAACAAAACACAAGAAAGATTTCAGTTACTGGTGTGTATTTGCAACCATTATCATTACTACCTTAATTATTTAAAACCTTTATCATTCATTTCAATTATGGGCATAATCATTTTTTCCTTATTATTACAGATCATCTTATTTATAAGCGTAATCACTAATCATTAGATAATCAACAACACTATTGATTACATGTTTTATAATAGTGATCAACATAATCTTCATCATCATCAACAACATTGTCAGTTATTTTATTTACCAGTCCAGTCGCCATCATCATCAACAATATTTCTACTCACATCGACTGATGTCGATGTAAAACACAATCAAACCGTTCTCTATTTCTTCCTCGCCCAGGATCATCTCACACAACCGCCGACCACGCACCAGATGATGACATTATCTTATAGCTTTCATTTGAACTGCTGTTGTAGTCGGAATCCCCGTGGCCAGTGGCCAAGCAGTCTGCTTCGCTCTCCGAAGGTTGTGGGTTCGATTCCTGGCCGCGTCCTTCGGTTCATGAGTGCATATTTTCGGAGACTCCTGAGGGTCCGTTGCTGGAGCTACGGAGTTCATGCTTTGTGCGACGACGCTATCGGCAGTTCGCTGCGGAAAGAGACTGAGCCATGTGGGATAAAAACCCGGTGCAAGAAGTCGACCCTGTCGACTTTTAAGACTTTTTAAAACCTGTTGTAGTATGGATTAGATGTAGTTTAAAAAAGTCTTGAAAGTCGAAAGGATCGACTTCATTGCACCGAGTTTTACCCCAGACGGTTCGATCTCTTTCTGCAGGGCGGCCTGCCGAAAGCATCGCACAAAACACAAACTCCGTAGCTCCACCGACGACCCCCAGGAATCTCCGAGAAAAATGCACTCGTGAACCAACAACCTTCGGAGCGCGAGGCAGACGGCTCGACCACTTCGCCACGGAGACTCCCTAGATGTGGTTTGAACACGAGGACACTTCTTCATATTCCAAAATTAAAGAAGTAAATCCTAGTACTAACTATTTTGAAAAATCCACAAGAGATATAAGTTATTTCGCTTATTTAATGCGGAATTCGGGGTTGGAGTCTAATTAGCTTTATTTCATCAGCAGTTTGGCAACCGGCCGTAGTGCAGTGGCTAGAATACCTACCTGCAGGTAGCAGAATACCTACCTCCATGGTTGCAGAATTGTGAACATTGATCTGGGCTCCCAGGTAGGCCAAGCCTAACATGTATACTACATATGCCCTGTACAGTTACGGTGACCCGTGTGATATTGACCACATCACCCATCCAGTGTCCATGTGTCGATAAATTATGGAGCTAGCATCATGCACCCAATGCAATTTATTATGGTCCTGTATATTACTACAAAACCAAGAGCTTGAAAATAGTTAACTAGTAAACAGTCTCTAGCAGGAACCCGCTATGGGTTTGCGAAGTGTTATTAACGTGACATTGTGTAGACCTGAATACACGGAGGAATGATGGGTGGCCACTAGAAGTAGCTACAACGTGTTGAAGTGTCATCCACTGAGTGTCTTTGTTACCAAAGACAAGACAACTATTTGCAACTGTAGCTTTGTGTAACATCTTTAAAAAGCTGGAAAACAGATATGTTAGTAATTTAATGTTCAGTTCATATTGATTAGTTTATTGTTAACCTATTAATTAAGTAGGATCATAATTCAACACTGTTAATGTAATTAGGTGGCGGGAAAAGGAAGAAAACCATGTGTATAAAGATTATCCCCTTGGATCGCATCAGTGGATTTGGAGTTTCAGGCCAAGGTAATACGCCAGTAACGCTAGACATTCACCACGTTAGCAGTATTATTTTGTGACAACACCAGTGTTGCTGTAGGCTGCAGTAGTTGAATCGGCTTAGAACTATGTCTATTATCCTCTAGTCTCCCGTAAATACAGAAACATTACAGAAGGCCATCAATAATTGAGAAATAGAGAAACATTACAAAAGACGCACAAAAGCCCAGAAATAGTATAGGGTGTATTTTAATGACTGTGCAGTGTTTGAAAATATTGCCGGTCCATGTTTTGTATTTACCTATTATATTGCATGGACTTTACAGAGGGGGAATACAAAACCTGAACCGGCAATATTTTCAAACACTGCACAGTCATTAAAAATACGCTCTATAGAATGTTACAGTAGATGATCAAAAGCCTAGTAATAGAGGAAATTTATAGAATGCAATCGGTTTCACTGAAGAGAGGAACGTTAAAAAAGATAATACCATTTAGAGAAGGCAATAAGTCTCGTGGAAAGAAAATAAATAACATTAGAGGAGACAAACACAGCTTGACATAGACAGGGGATGCAAATTAAGCAGACATCAAAAACAAAGAAGAAAGATGAGAAAGAAGGAGGAGGAAGTAAAAGAAGAAGGAGTGCAAGAAGAAAAAAGAAAGAGGATGATGATAAGGAGGAGGAGTAAGAAGATGAAGAAGAACGAAGAAGAAGAAGAAGAAGAAGAAGAAGAAGAAGAAGAAGAAGAAGAAGAAGAAGAAGAAGAAGAAGAAGAAGAAGAGCAACAACAAGAGCAACTACAGCATAAATAACAATCAGAAGAGAACCAAAAGGCCACTTGTTTCCGATCAATATCTATGAATTTATTTCCTATGGTCCAAAGAAATAGTTCTTCTGCCTGCACGAATGCATTATTTACTAGCCAAAGCGACAAAGGAGAGCTGACGCATTATGTGCACTGGTAAATATTAAGTTCAGATTCATTAAAACAAATATAAGCAATATATGTTTTGTTAAAGAAAACGGTATTGGCAAGATAGAGATTTAAAGTAATCCAAGAAAGGGGACAGAATGTGAACTTGGAAAAGGTCTAGCGATGTGTTCAAAATGGGAGCATAACAAAGTATGACGGCAACCCAACAAATGGGAGACAATCGATATACAGGGTTGCTAATGTAATATGACACCTTTGAGACAAGGGTCATAATCTGCGGCATAGGATTTCTTTTACGTAAAAAATTGCATTTGTTATGGTCTGATTATTACCACAAGAATATCCTATATATAATGCATGCAAAAATAACAAATTTGGAAACAAAACATTGGCATTCTATTAGAATTCTTTGTTTTGTAGCTTTAATCACATTTTTTTCAGTTATTTTCTATGTAAACATCAACAGAATATAGTACCATTTTGGTGATAGAAGGCAAAACCAATGGTTTCTTGATCAAACATTGCTCGATGAATAATGTAGTCAATATTAGCCACCGCCTTATCGCGCAGGAGAGGAAAAATACAACAACTTTGTTTTAAAATGTGGCCTTGAAAAACTCGGGAATTTGTCGAGTGGTCGTTTGAGTGCACTAAAACCGCGACTCTCATAACGTATTATTGTAAGTCAATGACTATTGGACACGCCTTCAGACATACTTGCTAGCATCCATATTTTTAATGGCCAGCCGGAACTAGAGGGATCTGAATTTAATGTTTTCTGCGTCCTTGTTATCTTGTGTATTCTTAATCGATTTCTGCATTTCTCGAGCTCAGGGTTGTGTCTGTGGTATTTATTGGCACTAATAGTTAAATTATTTGTGTTTGCGTTATTTTAGTTTTCTAGCTCAGAATTATTGTCTATTTTTATTTGTCGCGATACAGAATTTTGTCGGAACATTTGCTTTTAATTTATGTGTCTTTCATTTCGTCTAGCTCCCTATTTATATGCATATTCATTTTATTAAAATATTTATAGCCTTTGGAATTTCTGTATACATTTATTATTTTAAGGAATATGCTTATCAGTAGTTATATAGCTAGATTTAAAATGGAGTGACACATTCAAACAACCTCAAATACACATTCCAAGTGAATTAACAACCAGTAACTAATCAATGTATGGGATTGTGCTTGGTGCGAATTAGTAAACTATGGCGGATGCAACACATGATGTTATTGACAATACTGCCAGTGACTTGATGACGTTATTTGAAGAGAAACATGGACGAAGTTGCCACCAGGACAGTGGCAACAAGAAGGCACTGAGGTCGGAGGACTGCTGACAGGGAACTGGGATTACCTGAAGAAAAAAAAAATTAAGATGAGAAATACATTCACAATTAATTAATGGGAGACTTTATACATAGTGAAGTATGAATAAAGGAATACTTTATACATAGTGAAGTATGAATAAAGGAATACTTTATACATAGTTGAAGTATGGCTGTTTAAATATCAAGAATAATTTTCCAGATTGGTATCCCCAATACAAATAACTGTGTCCCAGGCTGGGTGTGTTGGCATGTGTTGAAAGACATAAAAAAGTTATAAAGACAAGAAAGAGAGAGAGGGGGAGGGAGATAGAGAAGGAGAGAGAGAGAGAAAAAAAAAGAAAGAGAGAGAGAGAGAGAGAGAGAGAGAGAGAGAGAGAGAGAGAGAGAGAGAGAGAGAGAGAGAGAGAAAACTCGTGTTCGGGTGGCTAAGCTCCTTTCCCAAGACAACAAAAGTAGAGGACAGATAAGGACAGAAAGACAAGTGTGCAGGTTCTTGTGCAGCAAGGTAAAGACACAGGTAACCAACACCTAATACACAAAAACCCTAGGAAAGACTGTTTGTTGCCTAAAGCGAGATCATCAGACTAGCATTGGTTGATACCAACTTATTTGTTCTTCATTGACCAGGTATCTGATATGTGGTTACTTCAGTGCATGCTCCAAAGAGTGGGACAGGTCGGGAGAGAACACACAGGGCACTGCTATTGCTGAGGCCTCGCTTGAGACGGATGTTGTCTGTCTAAATGATGGGACACCCACTAGGCAGACAATGAGACCGGGGGATACACAGCCATCGACCTGGCACTTGTATCAAAAGAGGCGGCATCAGACATAAAATGGAGTGTCCTTGGGGATTATAGAAGCGACCACCTACACTGGCCGTTTAGTTTACTATTTGAGAACACATTCAGGAGATAAACCTTACACATGTGATGATTGTGGTGCATCTTTTACTCAGCCTGGCAACCTGAAGCGCCACAAGAGAACACATACAGTAGAGAAACCTTAGAAATGTGATGATTGTGGTGCATCTTTTACTCACTCTAACGAACGAACGAAAATCTTTATTTTCAAAGGGTTAAGAATTGGGCACGCATGGTGTCGTTAGCTGCTACACGCTGCGGGAGTTACAAAAAATAAAAAAATTGTCCAGCAAGGAAACGAACGATTGACATTTGACCTTCACCCAATTAATTGCTGAACAATTAAAAAAAAAGTTGTTCGGCAAGGAAACTAACCTCGAGCCATCCGCCCATCATGCGGAGACGATATCAACTATACTACTGACGACAACGTTTTGACACATTTAAACTCTTATCAACAATGTATAATATAGCCACAACCTTACGTTAAGTCACGTGACTTGGCAAATCACGTGACCAGCCGGGATAGTTAACTGTGTATAAAGGAATACTTTATACATAGTGCGCTATGAATAGACACTTCGTTAATTAATTGTGGGTGGCGGGATAGGGGTATCCCCAATCACATGAGAAGTAAGGTGCCTCCTTCTCTCCGCTAGCCTACGGGTTACGCTTGGGTAAGGTGGAGTACCCCTTTATCCCCCCGATGAGGGTTACATGAAGTCATGGATGCAGGTGGTGGATGAAGTTGAAGAGCAGGCAACAGATAGTTGTAGGTTATGGTCTCCAATTTCTTGACGGTAGGCAGAAGATCTCTTTTTGGAGACAATGGCTGCGGTCATCGACTAATATGGTCACTGCTAAGAATGAAAGCAATGACAAACTACCTGCTTTACCGATGCCTAGAAAATCATGTTTCGTCAATTAATAGAACAAGCCCTACAAGAAGCAAATAAAACCCTTAAACTGATTACATAAATTAGACGCAATAAACAATTTTGGGCACGTCATGAGAATAAATAAACTAGAGAACTTGTTGACAAGTGGCAAGATTGAGGGGAAAAGAACAAGGGACAGACACAGGCACGAGATAAAAACACAGAGCCGACCCAAGACTGATGATCGTGTGAGATGGCGAAACTTGACCGCCCACGCTTATCGGCATGGCACATGATGATGATGAATTCATATCGTGTCAGGTCATCTAGTCCAGAGACGGATATGTTGTTTGTGAACGTGTCTCTCCATAATTCCAGATGTATTTTTTGGACGATAATGCGGTTTTACTGTGACTTCCATATAAAAACGTGGTGTGGTGTCTTCTCCTCTTATTACGATACAATTCCTGCAAAACTGCAGAGCTGTCCACTTGTTCTGGTGGATACCCAGCACAGTTATACACTTATTCCCGTGGATAATTATTAGATTTATCTATTTATTTTTGTGGATACGCATTAGAGTTATCCACTTATTCCAGGGGATGCTTAACAGATTTTCACATTTTCGGTGGGTATTTAGCAGAGCTGTCCACTTATTTCGGTGGAAACCCAATAGTATTCCTCACTTACTTTGGCATATGCTCAACAGTTATCCTCTTGTTCCGGTGGATACTCCATCACATGAACTACCTACGTTTGTCACACTCTTGTGCAATGCCCGGATCTATACCAGGAGGAAGTACAGTGGAGGGAATGCAGTTGGCAGACTCCCTTCAACGTAGCAGAGAACACCATGAGGTTTTTCGTAATCTCAAGAAACAAAGAATACGTAAGAAAGGATAATTATGCGCGCGCGCACACACACACACATAGAGAGAGAGAGCGAGAGAGAGAGAGAGAGAGAGAGAGAGAGCGAAAGAGAGAGAGAGAGAGAGAGAGAGAGAGAGAGAGAGAGAGAGAGAGAGAGAGAGAGAGAGAGAGAGAGAGAGAGAGAGAGAATATATATATATATATATATAGGATACCCGTCATTCTATAAGTATTCCAGTCTCCGGCAATATCTTCATCATCATTAAGTGCCGTGCCAGCTGGCGAAGCTGCTCATGTCTCTCCACAGATAGCGGTCCTCGGTGTTCTCGATCAATTCTGCTAATCATGTACCTCCATGCCAATGTCTCAGTCCATGCAGCATCATTTCTCTTGGTCTGCCTCTGCCTCTCTTCCCTTGATCTTTCCAGTTGTCACGATATTCTATAATGCCCCTCTTCTCATCACACACATACTCACACACATACTCACACACACACACACACACACACACACACACACACACACACACACACACACACACACACACACACACACACAAACACACACACACACACACACACACACACACACACACACACACACACACACACACCACACACACACACACACACACACACACACACACACACACACACACACACACACACACACACACACACACACACACACACACACACACACACACACACACACACACACACACACACCACACACACACCACACACACACACACACACACACACACACACACACACACACACACACACACACACACACACACACACACACACACACACACACACACACACACACACACACACACACACACACACACACACACACACACACACACACACACACACACACACACACACACACACACACACACACCACACACACACACACACACACACACACACACACACACACACACACACACACACACACACACACACACACACACACACACACACACACACACACACACACACACACACACACACACACACACACACACACACACACACACACAAGTAGTTTGTGACTTTCTTATTGATGTATATAATGTTCTAGTTTCACTAGCCTCATTTAGACGATCGTTGATAGTTACTCTTACAGTCCAAGGAATTCGCAACATTCGTCTCAGGAACCACATCTCCGTTGCTTCCAAGATCCTTCTAATTTGTTCATTTTCATTCCAAGATTCACTATCATACAACAAAACAGATTCTATGTAGCATTTCAGTACTCCCCTCTTATATTCAATGATAGTGACTTATTGCATAAGATACTTTTCATTTTCTGTAATGCAGCTTTCCGGCAAGGTAACGGATCTTTATGTCATAACCTAGCAGGTCCTTTGCATAACGTCGCTCTAATCTCACTCCACGGGAAACACTCTCGCCCCTTTCCCTGCCTAATGTATGTTCACGCCTATGGTGTCCTTAATACCATATATCCATCTTCGTATTAGTCGACCCCTTTCTCTTCTTCCAGAAACCGCGCATTCCATTACTGCTCTTTCTAAAAAGTACTGTGATGTTTGATGTGTCAAAAGTATAGTAGTTTTAGAAACAGGATACTGTTTTTGAGCCAGTGTTCTCCGATTTTCTTTACCTTGTTATATATGTTTTGGCTGTTTGTGATTTCTTGGAAAAATTAAGCTCAGTAGTTTGCAATTGCTTTCTGAACGACCGGCACACACATCATTATATGAAAACCAATGCAAAACAATCTGCTGCCAAATAGCCAGCAGCTGTGTTTCGAGATTACGAATTGCTTCCGTAACTCCTTCGCCACAGAGCAACCTTGTAGAATGTCTTTATTTGTCCTTTTCTTGACCCAAGGTATTCGTAGAATATTTCTTTAGCATTTGTGTTCACAAGCGTCTTCAGTGGTTCCAAAATGAGCCATAATTAACATCCGTATGAAGCCACAGAAGAGATAATGCTCTCTTTCAAAATGTGTATTTTTAATTGTTTTCTGGTATTCGAAATTCCTTCCATACCGAGACGTGTGTTGATTTCGATGATAGGAGGAATCGGTATACAGAAAGCAATGGCAAGCTACTGAAAGTAAACATTGCCTAGTAAATCACAATCAGCCAAAATGCTGGGTTTGATTGCAACCAACGCTCTGTAAAGGAAATGTCAATAACCTTATTGTAGCATAGACTCTTACTCCAAGGATTTAATCTACAGGAAGTTAAAAGCAAACAATTGCTTGTACACCAAATGCTGATTGCTCTAGATAGAAAATAGAGAAAATAATCCCCAGCGTGTAGTCTTTGTTTACTAAAGTCTATGGCAGGTAACTAAACAGTGTTGCTTAATTCACTTCTGTCACAAACACGTGGTGCTTCATTTACTTCCGTCACAGACACGAGTTGCTTCATTCACTTCTGTCACAGGCAGGTGTTGCTTCATTCACTTCTGTTACATAAATGTGTTGCTTCATTCACTTCTGTCACAGACACGAGTTGCTTCATTCACTTCTGTCACAGGCAGGTGTTGCTTCATTCACTTCTGTTACAGGTAGGTTTTGCTTCATTCACTTCTGTCACAGGCAGGTGTTGCTTCATTCACTTCTGTCACAGGTAGGTTTTGCTTCATTCACTTCTGTCACAGGCAGGTTTTGCTTCATTCACTTCTGTCACAGACACGAGTTGCTTCATACACTTCTGTCACAGGCAGGTTTTGATTCTTTCAATTCTGTCACAGACATATGCTGTCGCTAGGGGTACAACCTGGTTGGGATTAGACCTAGTTTGGTAAAAGTTATATCCAAAGGTTTTCGTGTTTCATTGTCAACAGCCTTCTTCCCAATACTGGGAGGAAGTCTGACACGATAATTAGGAGAAGACTTACCTCTTTTTACATTGCTGGAGTCCGCTGTGGATTAAACAATAGAATATCTTTAGTACATAACACATATCGAAAGACATTCACTCCATCCATCATGTGCCATGCCGATAAGTGTGGGCGGTCATGTTTTGCCATCTCACTCGACCACCAGAGTCGTGAATCAGCTCCGTGTTCCTGTCGCAACCATGCCACGTGGCCAAGAAATCCAGGTGTTTACTTCTCGGTCTCCCCCTTGGTCTCTTCCCTTTGATCTTTCCAGTTGTCACCAAGTTCTCCAAGTCATTTCTTCTCATAACATGTCCAAAAAAAATTGTGACTGTCTACGTCTAATGACTCTAATCAGTTTACGATCTTCATTTATTTCTTGAAGGATTCGTTCATTGGTTTTTCTGTCTGCCCATGCTATTCTTTGCATTTTCCTCAGAAACCACATCTCTACAGCCATCAGATGTTTTTCAGCTTGTCTGCTCATTGTGCACGCTTCATATCCATACAAAAGTACAAGTTCTACGTAGCAATTCAACACTCCTTTTCTCGTTTCAATTGATATCTTTTTATTGGTCAGTATGTTTTTCATCTTGCAAAAGGCTACCTTTACCATGGCAACTCTTGTTCTAATCTCTTCAAGGCATCTCCCATCAGATGTTATGACTGTTCCGAGATAAATGTACCGATTAACTTGCTTAAGAATATGCCCATTTACTCGTATATCACATTCTGGTATTTCCTTCTTCCCAGTGACGACCATAATCTGTGTCTTCTTATTATTCAATTTTCACCATAGTTGCTACTGTGTGCAACAATCGCATCTACTAAATGTCGCAGGTTCATTGTCTGCAATCAAGACAGTATCATCTGTATATCTAATGTTATTGATGTATCGTCCCCCAGTGTTGATTCCTTCATATCTTCTATATTTCTGAAAATATTTTCACTGTACAGGGAAAAAAGATCTGGAGACATTATACACCCCTGTCTCACACCTCTTTTAATAGGCTGATATCGACCTACATCATTATCAATTCTGATGGCAGCTTGTTGTTTCCAATATATGTTATTTTACAAGTCTAAGGTCTTTTCTATTAATTTGTAGATCTTCAAGCATCCTTATCATGTCGACATGTCTCACTTTATCGAAAGCCTTTTTGTAGTCAATAAAGCAAAGATATAGATCTTTGTTTACTTATATAGAACGTTCAATTACTGTTCTCAGTATATACACAGCATTTACTGTACCCTTCTACAAACACACATTGTCCTACTCCTATTTCGGGTTGTATTTTCTCCCTAACTCTTTGCATGATAATTCTCAGCAAAATCTTCGTGATGTGGCTCATTATACTAATTGTTCGATATTGATCACATTCCAAGGCTCCTGATTTCTTCTGGATTGTAATAAATATAGAATTTCATAATTCAGGAGGTATATCTCCAGTATCATATATTGCGTTCAGCAGTCTGGTGACTTGGTCTATTCCATATTCTTCTAAGGCATTGATCATTTCTATTGTGATGTTATCTGTACCTGTGGTCTTGCCAGTTTTCATATGGTTAAGAGCATTCTGAACTTCCATCTTCAAAATTGATGATCCTTCGTTATTATTCCAATGATCATATTGTTCTTCTCTTGTATCATCATAAAGGTCTTTCACATAATCTGACCATGCATGTAAAATCTGATCTTTTTCTATTATGATTTTGCCATCTTTGGTTTTTAGGCAACTCGTTGATGTGTGTGTTCTTTTGTTAGTGATGTCATTAATTCTTTTGTGCATTAATTTGGTATTCCGGGTGTTGTGTTGGTTTTCAATTTCACTCACATATGTGTAATTATGGATATATGTATATATTATGTATGTACCCAACTTCCCTTCAGCCACGGAGGCGCGATACTACAGTGGTAGTATGCTTGCCAGTCGGCTCCGCGGCGTCTTCGAATTCCCATCGAGGTAGGGACTTAAAAAAGAAAATTAACGTGGGATCCCATATCGATCTAGTTTAAATGGGTATCAGAAAGTATGTTGCTTAGGTCAGTATTTGAGGCTCATTTCATAATCAGAGGCTAGCGTAGAGGACAATCTTTTCATTCAAAAAGGCCATTATTTAAGTATTGTCATTTACAATACTAGATTCTAATACTGGCCTCTTGCAATGAGTATATCGGACTTAACGCCAGTCTCCCTGGTCTAGGGGTTACACGACTTTCTCCGTAATCCCGTATACTCTCGTGAGTAACGTGACGTGGGCGAGAATTGGTAGCGGTTCTCTCCGCGTCCGTAACTTACGGGGTATGTGAGCCAGTCGCTCAGAAAGCAATGGCAAACTACTGAGCGTAATCTTGCCAAGAAATCAACAGTCAGCTGAAAGATGCTGATGTTGACAGCGATGTCCTGTTAAGGATATGCGAAAAAAAAACTGTCATTAACAGAGGTCAGTTTCTGAGGAAGTCAGTATTTTCGTCTCATATTTTCATTAACGGAGGTCAAAGTTTTAGGCCTATATTTTTATAAGGGGAGGTCAGTATTTGAGCCTCATAGTTTCATTACACGAGGTCAGTATTTGAGTCTCATGCTTTCATTATAATGAAATTATCAGACACCAGCTGTTTGAGGCCCATATTTTCATTAACGGAGGCCAGTATTCCCGGCCACCAACTATTACTAAATGTTTTGAGCTATTACGAAACGGTTAGAATTTGCAACTTTGCCGTGGACATCAGTTTAAGGTAAAGTGACTGGGTCGACTTGGTCAGTGAAAAGAGAACTCCGCCCCGAAGAAGATTCGAACATATCACCGATGGCCCGACAGGCAACCATGCTAGCCAGTCCACTACTGCAGCTTTCCTGAAACCAGTATAATTTTGAAAATTTAAAAATAACCGAAACTTTAACACTGAGAGATAAATCTTACACCATTAAAGGTGCTCTAAAAACATTCGAGGATATGAATGAAGCTGTGCACTAGGTTCTCGCATTCACAGGAATTAAAATGCAATCGGTAAATCAAATTAAACATTTAGATTGATTCGTCGTTTGTATACAATTATGATGTCAATATTAAAAACAATCACATGATGTGGAGCTACGATTAATCAACAAAAACATGTGAGGATTTGTGGTCTTTAAATATACCACAACGCCATTCTCTTCTTGTTTTATCTTAATCAACGTATCTTATATGATTGGCTATTCTTCATGCGTACTAATCAACGTGACATCTGTTATTGGCATTTCTACATGTGTACACATCAAGGCGTTGTGTGTAACTGGCTATTCGTCATGTCTACCAATCAAGATATCATGTGTCATTTGCGATTCTTCATGTCTACCAATCAACTTGTCATGTGTACTTTGCTATTCTTTATGTCTACCAATCAAGATATCATGTGTAATGTGCTATTTTTCATGTCTAACAATCAACATATCATATGTGATTGACTATTCTTCATGTCTACTAATCAACATATGTGTAGTTTGCTATTCTTCATGTCTACGAATCAACATATCATGTGTAATTTGCTATTCTTCATGTCTACGAATCAACATGTCACATGTGATCGACTATTTTTCATGTCTACCAATGAACACATCAAGTGTAATTTGCCATCCTTTATGTCTCCCAATCAACATATCATGTGTAGTTTACTATTCTTCATGCCTACCAATCAACATAACATGTGTAATTTGCTATCCATTATGTCTGCTAATCAACACATCATGCGTAATTTGCCATCCTTCACATCTGCCAATCAACATATCATGTGCAATTATCTGTTCTCCATGTGTACCTATTATCGTCTATGATTGACTATTCTTCACGTGTATCCATCAGTATGCTATGTGTAACTGTATTACTTGTATTTTTAGTCAGAGCATACTGCAGCAATACGATTTTTGTGTATGGCTTACAGTCTGTTTATATTTGAGTTTTTGGTGTAATTGTATTTTCATCGCTATTGTAATCACTGGGGAGTTATATTGTGACCTTCTAAAACTAAAGGAGTTAATGAACTCATTTTTCGTTAATAATAAAGAGAACTGTTTGAAATATTATCATTATCCTACAAACAACACATTATTTATTTGCATTCACCAGTTAATTATAATTCCAAAATGTGAACTTTAACATATTTTGCATACCTTCCATTACTTTTCAGTTTTAAAGAAAGTCTCATAGTCGAAACGATTTGAAGTGATAGGCCTTTACAGATTGACAGCATAATGGAGGGAGAAGGGAGGGGGTTGGGAATTTCTAGTTCTGTTTGTCGCTGCTTTTCCCTCACAAACAACTCCCAGATAAATCTTACTATTATCCAGCACCTATTTCTAACAGATTAGAGAAATTAGACGTAGACAGTCAAGCATATTTTGGCCACGTTATGACAAAAAATACGCCTGATAACTTGGTGACAACTGGCAAGATTGAGGGGGAAAGAACAAGGAAAAGACAGAGAGGTAAATATCAAGATGGCTTGGCCACATGGCAAAATTGAGACAAAAACACACAGCTGAATCCATAACTCATGTGATGCGTATGAATTTTCGAAACAATACCGCCCACGTTTATCAGCATAGCATATGATGGTTATGATGATATTATGAGGCTGGTCAGCCAAACTATTCACACAATTACTGAGAGAGGAACAAGTCAGATCCTCGTGGAAATGGCCAGGGATGTTCAAGACCGGCCCAGGTGTTGAAATACGTGATGACAAGTTTAATTCAGCATGGCACTTACTGAGAGAGGAACAAGTCAGACCCCTGTGGAAAAGGCCAGGGATGTTCAAGACCGGCCCAGGTGTTGAAATACGTGATGATAAGGTTAGTTCAGCATGGCACTTACTGAGAGAGGAACAAGTCAGACCCTCGTGGAAAAGGCCAGGGATGTTCAAGACCGGCCCAGGTGTTGAAATACGTGATGATAAGTTTAGTTCAGCATGGACATCACAGCACTCAGGACATTCCTTTACGTGCTCCGTCCTCATCTTGAACTTGATGATGATGATGATGATGATGAGACAACCCTAGAGAGTCGTACTGTTAGGAACATATACATGCCTGCCATGTTGGGATTTAAATCCAGGTCATAGCTTTTGGTACAGTGTGGCATTCACCTCTATAACCAAAGCACAGTGCTTGTCTCTTGTACTTTCTTGTATTTTTGTTCCTCATGTTTCTTCCTTTTAACCATGCCCCATTTCCCCATTTATAAGGGTTGACATAGGATCCCGCAACTCATCAATCTTATTTGTTTAACCCCGCTTCCAAAGATCAGCTGGGTTTTATCTAGAGTTTAATGTTATTTAGTTCGGTATATCTTGAAAGTCCCTCTTTTGACTGAACTGTAGCCTATTTTTATAATGTTTGAAGAGTGATTTTAAACTAAAATCGCGGAGGTTCCTGGCCATTTGCTCAGTGTTTTCATTGATTAGCTTGTAGTACAGGAATCAGGGCCTAATGGCTTTGTTAAATTTCAGCATAGCAGAAAACACGCTCTCTTGTTTTGCCTGCCAAAGACAAATCCAGAACTCTGGCGATAAGTAAGCGGACGATACCTGATCAATATATTTTATTATTCATATTGTATTTTAGTTCGTGTATAGCTATTATTTGAACGTCACACCACTACAAATCTAGCTGTATGATTACCCTTAAACTTGGTCTTTAGAAATTAATATAATTGCTTACATTTACCTTCCTCACTGGAACATTGACACAATGTCACAAACAATATCAAAAACACAATATCTCAAACTCAAAGTCACAGACTCAATGTCACAAACACAATATAACAAACACAATATCACATACACAATGTCACCTACAAAATGTTACATACACAAGGGCAAATACGCGCAGTCAACAACACGAAGGTATCATTCATGACTGTCTCACCAAAGAGAACTGTGACTCGTGTACTGTCGATGTACCCATTGGCTGACCGGCAGATGTAGGTGCCCGTGTCCGAGGGGTTGCTTCTGTCAATCAACAACTCACTGACACCTACACTGGTAGAGAGATTGAAACCAGGTCTCATTAGCTTCTGTCAATCAACAACTCACTGACTACCTACACAGGATAGAGAGATTGAAACCAGGTCTCATTAACTTCTGTCAATCAAATAACTCACTGACACCTACACTGATAGAGAGATTGAAACCAGGTCTCATTAACTTCTGTCAATCAATAACTCACTGACACCTACACTGGTAGAGAGATTGAAACCAGGTCTCATTAACTTCTGTCAATCAATAACTCACTGACACTTACACTGGTAGAGAGATTGAAACCAGGTCTCATTAACTTCTGTCAATCAACAACTCACTGACACCTACACTGGTAGAGAGATTGAAACCAGGTCTCATTAACTTCTGTCAATCAATAACTCACTGACACCTACACTGATAGAGAGATTGAAACCAGGTCTCATTAACTTCTGTCAATCAATAACTCACTGACACCTACACTGGTAGAGAGATTGAAACCAGGTCTCATTAACTTCTGTCAATCAACAACTCACTGACACCTACACTGGTAGAGAGATTGAAACCAGGTCTCATTAACTTCTGTCAATCAACAACTCACTGCCACCTACACTGGTAGAGAGAGATTGAAACCAGGTCTCATTAACTTCTGTCACTCAATAACTCACTGACACCTACACTGGTAGAGAGATTGAAACCAGGTCTCATTAACTTCTGTCAGTCAACAACTCACTGACAACTACACTGGTAGAGAGTTTGAAACCAGGTCTCATTAACTTCTGTCAGTCAACAACTCACTGACAACTACACTGGTAGAGAGATTGAAACCAGGTCTCATTAACTTCTGTCAATCAATAACTCACTGACACCTACACTGGTAGAGAGATTGAAACCAGGTCTCATTAGCTTCTGTCAGTCAACAACTCACTGACAACTACACTGAGTTTGAAACCAGGTCTCATTAACTTCTGTCAATCAACAACTCACTGACACCTACACTGGTAGAGAGATTGAAACCAGGTCTCCTTAGCTTGGTGTTTGTGTGGCTCATTTAACATGAACAATGAAAATAGAAGTCTTCATGGTGAGGTAGATACTCCGCCTGCTTCGCGCTCCGAATGTTGTGGTTTGATTCCGGGTTACGTAGTTCGGTAGGCGAATGCAATTTTCTCGGAGAAACCTGGGGGTCGTTGCTGGAGCTACGGAGTTCGTGCTTAGTTCGACGCTTTCGGCTTACCACCCTGCGGAAAGCGATATAGCCATGTAGTATACAACTCCATGCAATGAAATCGTTCCTCATGTCTTATAAACCCTATTAATCCCTGAACACTGAAAAGGAGGTATATTAGCGTAGCCGATAGGGAGCTAAGCTGATGATGTCATCGAGCGCTGTTGGGCGAGAATTAGACGTGAGCGTTCGTCGTCTGGCTAAGTGAGGAAAAGACTAGCCATCTATAATAAAATTTATTGTCTGGATATTATTCAAGCCGATGTCCCTCTTCATCTTGTAAATCCCTGGTATCGATCAGTTTCTGTAATTCTCTTTGACATAGTGCTATCAATACGATGTCAGCAGGGAGTCTCCGTGGCTAAGTGGTCAAGCCGTCTGCCTCGGGCTCCGAAGGTTGTTGGTTCGATTCAGGGCTTCATCCTTCGGTTCACGAGTGCATTTTTGGAGACTCCTGAGGGTTGTCGCTGGTGCTACGAAGTATGCTTTGTACGACGCTTTCCACGCTGCGGAAAGAGACTGAGCCATACGGGATAAAAAAAAAAAAAACCCGGTGCAATGAGGTCGACCCTGTCTTTTAAGCGATTTTAAAGAAAACTATAACTACATTATGACCAACAACTACAATCCCTGGTATATTTTCTATAGATCTCATTACATGCTCACTGTTAAATACAAACAAATCAGGAAATAGTAAACGTTCTTGTTTAACACCTTTCTTTCCACACTGAAATGTTCCAAAATGGTTATCAATTGCTGTTGTTAGCTGTCAACATATGTTCTTTATTATTCTTAGATCGTTGCCATCAATGTTTAATTTTTCTAGTAGTTGATTATTTTTTCATGCTTTTTGTGTAGCTTATGAAGTATAAGTACAGATATGTTTTTACTTCTAGCTCTTACTAAAAATATAATGATACTATATATAAACGACTCACCGTTAAGTCTTTGCGTGACTAAGGAAGGACATGTCAGAGATAACTAAAATTTTGTATAGTGTTCATTACCGTTCAGTACAGCTACCACTTGTGATCGAAACTCGAACGTTATCTCTGCTTGACATTGAAAATACCTTCGGAGTAGAACAACCTATGTTTCGAATTAAACTTGTTGTCATATGTCACTATGACGTTTTTATTACTGTCAAAATATTTTTTTTTTTAAATTTGGGAAAAGAAAAGGTTCTAATATACTCAGATAAGGAGAATAAAGTAGGTATGGAAGAATCTCAAATTTAAAAATCATTGGCTGCTAACTGCACAAGCGGTGCTTTGTGATCGGCGATTTTTCATGAAATATATAAGGAGATTTTAAGCGCATGCTGTTCCTTTCTTCTTGATCGTAGCTGTTTTACGTTAGGTAAAGAGATCTGTACAGTAATGCCCGTTACTACCACGAGTAGATAATATTGAAATAGGACACCTCGGTGTCTCAAACTGCTGCCAGCATCATCTTTCCTGCAGATAGATGTATGTCCATTGGCGTGGCAAGCGTTGAGAAATCTGGTTTTCCTCTTCATGTAGCAAATTGCGGATTTGGATGTCATAATGGTGAACACAAGTCATGCCTTCAGTCACCATGGTGTTCAAAATGTTTCCTGAATGGCACTTTTCGAGCAATTGTCGACATCAGGTTGGCCATGTTGCCTTCTGTTTAAGGGACAACAAATGCAGAACTCGAGCACATATTTTAAACATTCATTCTATTGTGTAAAATTCTAATAAATGCTCTTTCGCTCAGTTTTACTGCACCAGCTTTCTCCGCACATGCAACTTGTGTATCCTGGGTCAATAATTTCCTTCACTCTTGTTCCATTTTCATCTTGGCACTCCGAGGACGGTCTCCAGATCTCGCCAGACCAGCGACATTTGAACGGTCACATCTAAATTGCCTTATCAATATTTTACTGAAGCATGCGACAGACTGGAATCGCGAAACACTGATTCTACCTCACTGTGCACTTTTATGTGCGATTTGGTAGCAGACCGTCTTGCGTTGGTTTCTACGAAATGGTATAGATGCCGGTCGTTCAGAAACCAATGGCAAACTACTTAACGTAAACTTGCCCAGGAATCACGAACAGCCAAAAAATGCTGGGGTTGACTGCTACGTCCGTAAAGGATATGCAACTAACTTTTTATAGTCCATGCAGTCTAGCGCTGGTGATCATGTTTGTCCGCAGCCCCTGTCTCTTGTACTGCCAATCATTTCTGATACTGATGTTCCTCCATGCCATGTCAAACTGCCCAGCATCTTCGACGTACCCCAGCTTTCACCTTCTCATGAAGTGCCCAAAGAATGTGGACTGTCCTGTTCTGATGAGAGTAGTTAGTTCTCTTTGTGTGTTAACTTCTTGTGAGATATCTTTCTTCTGCTTTTTTCTTAAAAATGTGTCCATGGTATTCTCAGCATTCTTCTAAAAATGACATTTTACTTCTGTGCTTTTATCTATCCATGGTATTCTCGGCATTCTTCTAAAAACCACATGTCTACAGTTTCTTTTTAATTCTTCACTAGGCTGCTAATTGTTCACGGCGTACTTTCAAACTAGCAATCAAATATTAAAACTGACAACCAGAATGGTAGACAGACAGGGGCATATACAAATAAATACAAATACACAGCTCAAATGGCTAACTTTGGCTCCACCATGTTGTAACTGGTAATGACCACATGTTTGTAGTTGGTATGGTCTATCTTATCTCCATCTTTAAACCAGTCTATGCTGAGGGGAGAGCCATCGGACCCAGAAATGTTACAGTACAGATGGATCGCCTGACCCCTCTCCACATAGTTCTTGCCAGATAGAGCTATTGGCGGAAACGAGGCTGTGGAAGGCAAGAGTGCACTGATTACTGATCTTTTACTGAACATATGTTAATTAATATTTATTTATTCATAAAGTGACTAGAGGTGTGATAGCGACACGATTAGTACGTTTGCCTGCTGGGCAGCTAGGTATGAGTTCGAATCTACATCCCCCGGGAAGGTTAACCCGGTCAAAAAATGCCTGAGAAGTCGGATGTGTCGGCCTAACTGCGCAAGAACGCAGCTCTGCTGTAAACAGGCACAGCGCAATCACGTCCGAAAAAACTCTCTTGATGAACGAAGAAGAAGAAGAAGAAGGAGGGAAGAAGAAGAAGAAGAAGAAGAAGAAGAAGAAGAAGAAGAAGAAGAAGAAGAAGAAGAAGAAGAAGAAGAAAAAGGAGGGGAAGAAGAAGAAGAAGAAGAAGAAGAAGAAGAAGAAGAAGAAGAAGAAGAAGAAGAAGAAGAAGAAGAAGAAGAAGAAGAAGAAGGAGGAGGAGGAGAAGAAGAAGAAGAAGAAGAAGAAGAAGAAGAAGAAGAAGAAGAAGAAGAAGAAGAAGAAGAAGAAGAAGAAGAAGAAGAAGAAGAAGAAGAAGAATCCACATCGAGGCAACATTTTCTGTTTTAAAAATTTACCTGGACTACAGATGGATCCAGTCAAACATGGGTACCAAGAACAATTCTGGAAGTAAAGACTACCAGCTTGATGTTGATTACATTGCCATAGAGTACAGATTGGGTGTATACAGATAAGGGAGCAAGCGCCATATACCCACTAAGATAAGTCTTGTGGCATGAAAGACTTCTTCTTTGATCAAAGGAGGCACACCATAAAGTGCCCATTGCAGAACTTATAATGGATCGTTTGGTGCAAAGCTGCAAATGGTACCGCTGAACCATATTGCACGAAAACATCGTGTTTCATATCAAAAATATAAAATTATATTGTGTGCATTACTATTGTTCATATTTTGAATTAGTTGTATACAGAAGCACCAACATTATTAATGTGCTTAGAACATCAAGAAGTCTTAATCAGACCCTTTAGTATCACACGATTAATAATCACTAGGCCAAATGTTGCTTTTTTCAACGTTTCTTTTTAAATTATAGTTATACATCGACTAATAAACACCAGAATGTATCTTAAGGATACGGTTACTTATGTGGCTGCCAATATACCATCATTTGACTGCTAACTGCGCCATAAGTTTATAGCTAGTTTTAATAGTTATCAGTCAAAGTAACTACAGTATTTAAGATCATATCAAAAGATTATACTTGTCCAAAGCAACCATGAGTGAATATTGGCGGTTGTTTGATGTTTGCCGTCCTTCAAGAAGTCCCTGCTAGCTGCTAATGTCAATGTTGTCGTGGACAAGAAAATCAATCAGTCAATTAATCAATCAAGTGCCGTCTCCAGAAAGAAGATTTGATGCATCAGATCTTCAACACTTTCTTTCTCTCGCTCTAATTGTGCATTAAGACACACTGCTGTTCGCCCATCACTTAATGTGAGAATCTCCATCTGTTTCATTGTCTACTGTCACCGTCTGCCTTTGTCGTTTCTTCAGTATGTTTGCTAAAAGAGAGATCATTTTGTGATGTGGCCAAACTGTTTTAATTGTTTTTTTTTTTTTTCTTCTTTCGTATGATATTTTGAGTCTGTGCAAATAATTGCAATGTGTCCATATGCAGCAGAACGCAATATTTGCACCGCTTGACTGACACATTCAACTTCTTTTCACCATTTGTTGGCAGGGTCAAGCTTCCCAAGTAGTCTCTTAAGACATTCACGTTCGACAGTTGTTTCAATCTACCTGTCACTTAGTAGGAGCTACACTCGGTGGACATCAGCAACTATTTGCCAAATTAGTAGTGTATACCTTCGATGGATACCATTTACCCATGATCTGAGGGTGGGTTGATGTGTGTCAGAGGCTTTTCCATATCGTAGTTTCTGAACAAAGCATCTCTAGGAGACACCAAACCCTTGATCCACTGCTAGTTCGGTTCATGTCTATAATGGTCATTTATCCATGGTGTGTGACGAGGAGGTATCGCAGAATTCTTGCGTGGACTGGAGTTCAGTAAAATCAGCATAGAGTTCGCTGGCGCCCGAGGTGAGGAACAGGGTATCCTTGCATAAGCTAAACACTGGCTTAATTTTCTTTTTGTCGTGTCCTTTGAAAGAAATCACCATACCACTGTCTCTTTGTATTTTTCTTCCCCCAGCTCTCTTTATCATGTCCTAGCTTCTCTGGATCTTCAATATTTGCTTACTGTTTTCACATGAAATATAACACGTTACCATGAAACACGACCTCTCTCTCTGTATGTGTGTGTGTGTGTGTGTGTGTGTGATGTGTGTACGTGTGTGCGTGTGTGTGTGTGTTTGTGGGTGGGTCTCTCTCTCTCTCTCTCTCTCTCTCTCTCTCTCTCTCTCTCTATATATATATATATATATATATATATATATATATATATATATATATATATATATATATATATATATATAGAGTTTGCAAGTAATTTAATTAAATGTTAGTATCTTTGTCATAATTTTCTATGCATTTTGGGGGAATTTCTCTTCTCATCTATTTGGACATCTTACGTACAATGACCTATTATTAAAGATTCCTAATAACTGACTATGACATTCAGCAATAACTGACATTCGCAACTGCGGAGCACTATCGAGAACAAGTGGCCCAAACTGTTCAAGAAACCTGATACGGGGGAGAAAATGGCATGATCCAAGACAAATACCTGAAGACACCCGACATACAAGATGAGCAGCGTGGAGACCGCCAAGACCTTAAAGATGACGAGAGGAGAGAACCTGTCTGCGAGCTGCAACAAAGAACCAGAACCTACAGTAACCTCACATGAACCTACCACGAAGAAGGTTGACGACAACCCACCACAGACAAGAGTCAAGACTATTGAGATGCAGAGAGAGGAGAAAGACACCAGAGTCGGAAACATCGACTCACAGACGATCAGATGGGTTGTCAAACTTATACAAGTGTATATACATGCTCCTCACTGCCCTATGTGAACAATGGAATAGACAGGAGTCTTGATAAGCCAATAGCCCGCACAGGTACACTGTGCATAATGCCCCCGACAGAATGCCAACACAAAAGTCCTCCACGGAAAATACAGTTTATTTTCGGTGGAAGCGACAGTCACTAGAAAACCAGCATTACTTAACTCAGATTAGAGCACGTCCCATTTTCACATCGATGATCAGCTGCTACGATCTCCAGCTTTCTGTCTCCTGACACTTCTTCCACGAAACATACTTTCCTCTAACTACACTATGCCAAAAAAAAAAACTTTCCTTCTATGTCGTCCCCACATTATGTCACCTGTCTGAAGTCATTATATGTTAACTTCAGTGGTGTAGTCAATATTAGATTATCTTGGAGATACTTCATTCACAACCTGTCATTTTCCCGATATAAGTACCCTTGATAGACTTTTCCACTTCAAACAGCCTTATATGAGTAAATTATCTGTTTCTGTATATATACTCTTACTTTATATCTATATGTCTGTAATATTTAGCTGTCAACAGCTTTGGCGTACCTGATTCAACGACCGGCGGTCCTGAAAGCAGAGGACAACATAATATATTTATATTAGTTTTAAAGCCATTTTTACACACATACACACGCACACACTCACTCACAAACACACACATACACACAAGCACACGCACTCGTATGTATCTATTCTTCTTCTTCTTTGTACACCTTCAGACGCCGACCTGAAAGTGTTTATAGAAAGCGGCCGTCAACTTGAGGTTGTCGAGACCTACACAGCGTTTCCTCAAATGCAGCGGGCATATGCCAATGTAATTTTCTCTTTTCAGCAATTACTGTACACTCTTGCAGAACATATTTATGTCTCTTTTATCAGTTCAACAGTTGCATTCATTAGTATCTCCTACTTTTAGTTTACTTGCCAAGAGATCATAAACAGCCAAAAAATGATGAGGTCGACTGCGACGTTCTGTAAAGGATATGCAGTTAACTTTTAGTTCACTGAACAATCTTTCTTTGTAAACTTGCAGGCATCTTCATTTCCATGTATATTGCAATGTGACCGGGTCCATTGTGCTACAACCCTTCTGGATTTCTAACATAGTCCGCGAAGTGCTGCTTTTAGGTCGTTTAGCTCAGCATTGATTTTACTCGTGAGAATTGAGACAACGGATTCATATATGTGAAGAGAGCCGCATTTCTCTGAATTTTTTTTCTTTCAGCAGTATTTTTCCTCACCGGTCTCCCTGGCCGAGGCGCTAGCAGCTTTCTCCGTAACCCAGAATACTCTCGTGGTTGACGTGAGCGCACGAGAATTGGAAGCGTTTCGAGTCGCGCCAGTGACTTATGAGAGTATGGAGCCGGTCGCTCAGAAAGTCGTGGCGTGCTGATGAGCGTAATCTAGCCTAGGAATCAACATACAGCTGAAAGATGCTGATGTTGACCGCAATATCCTGAAACAGGATGGAAACGCGGGAAAAAAAAGTATTTCTCCTGCAGTTTTAAAACCCGTTGTTGGCAGATAATGGATCCAGGTGAGGTCTTCGGTAATGTCTTTTATGTAGTTTAGCGTTGCTTTTCTCTTCTACTTCATTCTGAGAGTTCTTGTTCTCAATACCAGGAATGTTTCCTACCATCTCAGGCAGGAGCTGATGTCTCCAAGTCTATGTGGACTGTAGACCGGTTTGTTTGTTGATTGGTTACGTGCATATCGCATGATGTTTTTGTTTGCAGATTCTACAGAGTTGCTTTGCTTTAGTCTTCTCTTTCCAAGAACAGCAGAATCTCTGATATATAGAGTGGCCTGACAACCTTCTAAATTGCTCAGTCTGTTTCTAGGCTCTATTATACCTTCTATTCTGCATTTGGTTGTAGACGTGTGATCTGTTCTAGTTTGTTAATAGGCGTTGTCTTCAGCTTCCAGTTATGATCCACATTTTGGCCAATTAATTGTGCTACATTTTGAATTAGCTGATTTTGTATAAGCTGCAATACCGTACTCAAGGACTGGCTTCACTCGTCCAGCAAATAACTCTTTAGAACTGTCTAACTAACACGATGTGTATAATTTGATGCTTCTTGGCATTTCTGGTCTTTCCATTGTCTTCGATTATTATATATTAAACATTATACAAGCATTTTCCCTGTTATTATAATCTCCTTAGGGGCACCACACAGTCTTTATGGCGAAGTAGTTACGAATTTCATTCATAATCCCGCGTACTGCGTTCGAAACACAGCTGCCGGCGATTTGTAAAAAGACCCGCTTTACATTGGTTTCCATACAATAGTATAGTTGCCAGTCGTTCAGAAAGCAACGGCAAACTACTGAACGTAAACTTGCCTAGGAATCACAAATAGCCAAAAATGTTGGGATTGACTGCTACGTCCTGTAAAGGATATGCAACTAACTTTCAATTGTTCCCCACCGATTGAATGTTCCCTCTAGTATCGGTGTCGGACTATCGTGAACAACTGACAAGACCGGATATGTTGTATAAAACTGACCCTGGATAATGTCAGCACTCCGCCCTCTGAGGTCCCTCGGCACAATGTATGCGTGATTTTCAAAGTTTGATGTGTACGAACGAGATGCACGAGAGGCAATGATCAGCCAAACGAATTTTCTTCTGTCTTCCGGTTCTTTAAAACATTTTCCCTATAGACCAGTGGTTCTCAACCTTTTTTGACCCGTGCCCCCCTTTACCATATGTTTAGGAAATCCCCATCGGTTGAGAACCACTGCTATAGACCGTCTTCTTTTTAGTTTTCAGCAGTCTGGTTGGCGGAATTATTGAACCAGCCCTGTTTCTGTCAACAACTGCCAATCAGATTCTGAAGTTGACAAAGCAAAACACACACAGGCACATTCATAAAGAATACACTGCAGAAGAAGAAGCAGAGGAGGGAAGGAGAAGAAGAAGAAGAGGAAGAAGAAGAAGAAGAAGAAGAAGAAGAAAACGAAGGAAAAAAAAGATGGTTGGAGAGGAGGAGGAGCAATAGAAGAAGGTGAAAGAGGAGGAGATCGAGGGAAAGAAAGAGAAAGAGGTGTGGGCAGGAGTAAATTGTTGAGTTTATAAGAACAAACAACAAACGGTGCACAACTCGTAGTTGAACTAACCTATAACTTGTAGATGTACATATCTTGTAAGCTTCACTTTGTCGCTGATCTGACACTCATAAGTTCCACTGTGATGACTAGACACCTTTTTTATTACCAAGTTCCACTCCGTCACTTCCGGCGTTTGCTCGTGAAACTTAATTTCCAGGTTAGGGTCTTTGATCCAGGTGAGATCCCCAATAGACAGGAAGTGGTTCTCATCTAGTCGGCGCCATGTTACCTGGCGGAAGCAAGCAGATGGTCATGGATATTCTTTAACCACATCCCTTACGCAGTAAAAGTAAAGAAATCTTTTTACGCCTTGATGAATATCGGGCACATGGTGCCAGCCTCATATTTGTATAGACCAATCAGCACTCCATGAGTATTGTGGTCAATATCGCTCGGTCGCCTTTACTTTCCAAGACATTTCCTGGTACCAGTTGTAGGATGGGTCAGCTATGGAGCGTATGTCAATGTTAAAACAACGCTTCGATACAAATTCACACCTATGACTACCGGGCCGGAAGGCAGGCGTGGCAGTCACTCCATTCAGAATGTGCTATAGTGCGTTCACATATGTTTGCCCTCATTCACGTTAAATTTTGTTTGAAAAGTATCTGTTACATCGTTTTGAAATTGTTCCTGCCTTCTTATATGTACCCCATACCTAAAGAGTATGGTTTTGATAGGTCTAAAGGCAACTGAGATAATGGAAAGTGGCGAAATTTCTGTGATGATTTGGAGAAAATGTATTGAATTCACGCTAAAACTTGTTTTACAGTAATGCGCGTCAATTCGGGTAACGACGCAAGGCACTATGTGATGTGCTTCTCATAAGGAAATTCCGGTGCACCACGGAGAATATTAATTATTTTCATGTAAAGATGTAATACCTAATCACTGGTATCATAAAGGCTAATAGACTACAATGGCTGGGGCATATAGAAAGAATGGAAGATAATAGGGAAACAAAACTCGCTTACACTCAGGAAATAAATGACCATAGACACCGAGGTAGACCAAGAAGACGGTGGAGAGATAATATATATACAGACCTACAAGCACTTGGAATCAACGACTGGCTAGAGGTAAACCAGAGAGACGAATGGAGATGGATTGTATCTGTAGCAAAGAATTTCAATGGCTCGGAACGCTGAAGAAGAAGAAGAAAGATGTAATACATTTCATAATATGCACTTCACCTCTGACTCATACATTATATACTGCATATAAACAAACACTGAGATCTGCTGTAAAATCTCCAGAAAAAACAATTGTTTTGTTGGGTGTACATATCATTGCATTGGCACCTTTCCGTCTTGACAGACGATAGTTTAGTACATTGTACTTCAAAAAGGCTTAATAAATACGACCCATGGCGGTGGCGAGTGTGGCTGGTAAGGCCAATTCTTGCTGCAAATGTTTGCCCACAGTAGATGCATGTGAAAACATGGTCATTTCCACCATTGTGCACCATCTTACGTCTCTCACGCTCTGTGTGTGCTTTATCTGCAATCATTTTCTCCTTTGTCTTTATTTCATTTCTGATAGTTGCCCTACATGCAACACGTTCAGCGGCGACTTGCTCCCAATGTGCATTATCAATGCCTGTTTCAATCATGTCCCGCTTACAATCATCTTTGTATCGTAGTAGAGGCCGACCCTGAGATCTTCTACCCGTCTGTAATTCACCAAAAAGATGTCCTTTGGTATTCTACCATCATCAATCCTCCTAACATGTCCTATCCATCTAAGTCTACGAAGACTGAGCATGGAATACACCGTCACACAACCTGATCTTTCCAATACTTCAGTATTTGTGATTTTGTCTTGCCACTTAATACCAAGTATTCTTCGCAGACACTGCATATGAAAGCTGTTTAAACGTTTCTCTTGGCGTGAGTAAGTTTTCATGAAAAAAACCACTGCCATAAAGAAGAGTACTAAGGACACAGGCTTGGTAGACGAGGACTTTTGTTTTGGCAGTAAGCTTCCTGTTCTCCCAGACTCTTTTTGCTAACATGTTCTTTGTTGTTGCTGTCTTGCCAATCCTGATGTTGATTTCCTGATCGAAGGATAATTTGCTATTTACCTCTGTTCCTAGATATGTAAAATGGTCTACTATCTCCAGCTCGGCGTCGTCAATAAAGATTGATGGTACACCATGTGCACCTTGTGACATAATCTGTATCTTCTTTTTGTTAATTGTTAAACCAAATTCAGAACAAGCATTGGAGAATGCAGATAGTAGATGTTGTAATTCTTCCTCAGAGTGGGTCGTAATCGCAGCATCATCCGCAAAAAACAAATCTCTGATTAGTACCCTCCTAATTTTGGTCTTGGCCTTCAATCTCTGAGCATTATAGAGGCCGCCATCTGAGCGTGAGTGAATGTATATACCGTCATCCTGATCACGAAAGGCATATTTCAGTAGAAGTGAAAAGTATATCCCAAAGAGGGTGGGGGCTAGTACACAACCTTGCTTAACTGCACTCTTGATTTCGGGTGTACATAATGATAGGGTTATATGCTAAATCTCATAATTTTCCCACGGGGGGAAAACATCTGTGAACGCACCTCATTCATTAAACACATTTCAAGGCACAGATACAATTCGGAATTTCCCGTAACTCCTACAGTATGATGTCTAGGTAACTTCTAGAGCAGTGGTTCTCAACCGGTGGGGAATTCCCCCCCCCCCCCCCCCCGGGGGGGGAAGTTTAGAGTTTCCAGGGGGAGGGAGGTGGAATGAAGATCATTTCAAGATCGCGTTAATACAAGAACCGATTACTTGATATTGCTTTTCCTCATACGTTACAGTTATGCACGTTTCATCCTTCTAAAATTCATTTTATAAAGTAAGTAGACCCACAAATCACGTTTTATGTGGATGTCTAGACCTGTTTTAACATATTTACCTTCCATCTTTACGTATACTGTGTAGGTGTGGAGGGATTTTTAGGTAGGAAATATGAAGGGGGGGGGGGGGGGAGGGGAAGTGACGTTCTTAAAATATGGTGAAGGGGAGCACGGGCCAAAAAGGGTTGAGAACCAATGTTCTAGAGATACCACGTCTGGTGAGTCAAATTCAGATTTAAAATGAACTAATGAGTCAGATGTATTTTTTTCCGAATTTTTGCTCTGTATGTTTGGCATTTACTGTTTCGGGTCAGGGCCTAAAGAAGAGAATAGGAATATTCTCAAAACATGGATATATTGACTGTTTTCATTGTAACGTAGGTCACAATCATCTTTACATAAAAGTAATGGAAAGTGATACAGTCTAGTCCTTTCGTAAATAAGTAAATGCAACGTGTGAAAGTGATTCCTACTGTCGTCTTCGTCAGTAGGATACGAAGTCTGTCCATATTCCTTAATTGTGGGTTCATGTGGATGATAGACCTGGCTAATGAATCCTTGTTTTTTTTTTTTGCATATCCCTTATAGGACGTTGCAGTCAACATCAGCATTTTCCAGCTGCTGTTGATGTACTAGGCAAGATTACGCTCAGTAGTTTTTCATTGCTTTCTGAGCGATCGGCTCACATACCCCGTAAGTTATCAATACGACGAGAATCGCTACGGATTCTCGCGCAGGTTACGTTACTCACGAGAATATACGGGATTACGGAGAAAGACGTTAACACCGGCCGAAACCTTGTTAAGGGGTCAACTATTTGCTCATGCGTCGAAGTAAACTTGTTCCTGCTGCGAGGCGCTGTCGTCATATGGAGGTGACAGGTTCGAATCCAGGTCGCTAACTATAGCTTTCAGTGTGTATGTTGTCTAATGCAAATTCTAGTCTCTACTTCCTTCTTCTCCTTCTATGAGAGCCAAAATAATACATGTACGTTTATTTATGAACTGTCGTCAGGAGGCAGCGACATACCAAAAAACAAACAAACCAACAAACAAACAAACAAACAAAACAAACAAACAAACAAACTTACAGTTTAGAACACAGATACAGACGTTTATGAAGTCCCTTAGCTTAGTAAGTATCCACTGTGGGTATGTGGAGTGCTAGGACTATTAAATTTTGTTTTTAAGCCTGAGTGCACGGAGATATAAACGGTCATTCTTTCTCACGCGTAGCGAACCCCGAGTACAGGCTTCGAACCTTCGTCCATCCGGGCTCATGCGAATTGTCAGTATAACGTTCTAACCATTAAATCAACGCATCCGCTACAATTATAAAGAGAATAAATAAAATACCACGTTGACGATACAGTTTAATTTATTCCCATAGTGAATTTTACACAAAAGCCACAAACAATAATGTGCACGACTTATTGCCTGGCATATTTCGCTGCATCTCGTCAGGTGCATGCTACAGAGTTATATATCATCTGAAGTGAATAAATGAATAATACGTAAGCTGAAACAGATAAAACACATAGTCACGGGTATCGTATCTGTTATTCCCACGGTAATTTCAAATGTACAGTGAAGAATAAAACGCCGTCATCGTCGATTTCTCAACAACTAGTGAAATGCGGTCATAGTATGACAAAGAAAAAGCGTTTCGTACACTGTATTCGACGAACACTAAACGATTGCTAAAATATAGTGGGACATTGGCAATTAAGCCAAATTGTGGGTTCATTGTTGAAGATCGGGCGAGCTTGTAACAAGACCTTCTTTGAAAATATAGAACAGCGGGACTAGGAGGCAGAAACATTACAACCACTTGTGAAGAATTTTGACACAGGTGTAGAAACAATAAAAATGGGGTCATAGGTCACATAATGTACAAAAGGAAATAAGCTTGGCGTGATTCAAGTTTAATAACCCCAGACAGTGTGGTGTGTGTATAGTATATATATATATATATATATATAGATATAATATATATATATATATATATTATATATATATATATATATATATATATATATATATATGTGTGTGTGTGTGTGTGTGTGTGTGTGTGTGTGTGTGTGTGTGTGTGTGTGTTGTCCATGAGAACAAATAAATAAATGCAAATCGAAAACACACACACACACACACACCACACACACACACACATATATATATAGTATATATATATATATATATATATATTAATATATATATAAATATATACTTATATATATAGATATATATTATATATTCCCCCCCCCCCCCCCCCCCCCCCCCCCTCCGCGTTTCCTCCTGTTTCAGGATATTGCGGTCAATACCAGCATCTTTCAGCTGTATGTTGATACCTAGGCTAGATTACGCTCATCAGCACGCCACCACTTTCTGAGCGACCGGCTCCATACTCTCATAAGTCACTGGCGCGACTCGAACCGCTTCCAATTCTCGTGCGCTCACGAGATGTTTTCACTGAGTAAGTAAAACAGGGTTTAGAAGGCAAGATTATAGACTTCATTACACCCGGTTTGATCCCATATGGCTCGGTTTCTTTCCGTAGGGTGGCCTGTCGTAAGCAGTTGCACAAAGCACGAACTATGTAGCTGCAGCGACGACTCCCCACCCCCAGAAGTCTCCGAAAACATTTCACTCGTGAATCGAACGAAGTAGGCCGTAATCGAACCCACTAACTTCGGAGCGCGAGACAGAAGGCCTATCCACTTAGTCATGGAGACTCCTCGCTGAGTTTGTATTCAAGATGCAAAGCACACTCAAGCAAACGCAATCAGGAATTCGGGAGTGTTGGCCGACAGACCCAAATATCACAGCTTTCTGTACATGAAGACAACGCAATCGGCTCCATTTTAGGACGAAAGGGGAAGAAGAAGGAAGAACACTCAGATGTTTTCTCCAGAATGCAAATAAAAAAGTTTACTCTACCATTAGGGATCACATCCTAGAGAATATAAATCACTATGAGCAAACACATTTCAACCACGGCTAACGGACACGATAGATTATGCATCTTTTTAACTATCTTACATTGTGAGTAAGTGAAGCCCCGAAACGAAAGTGCAAAAACGTGCTATTTCAGCCGGTACTCTGAGAATTCGCGATTTGTAATGGGGCTTTTTGTCAGTCCCGTTTAGTTCAATGATTTATATTCAAAGAAAGATGACTCTAGCTAGAAGTAAACACGTTTTGTGTTGTATATTTTTGTTGAAAGCAGACATACAATCTAACTGAAAATAAAACATGGTGGTTGGAATGTTAGAATTTCCAAAATATTTTCGCCTGGGTCGATTACTACGCTGGTAATGAAGGGGTTAAAGAAGAACACATACTATAAATAAACGTGCAATAAAATAATTAACTCATCAATGTTTGAATTTAAAATGAGACACCACCACCACCACCACCACCACCAACACCATCATCATCATTGTCATCATGGTCATCATCATCATTACATCAAGTCAGGCTGAGCATCCGATCATGTTCCTCTGCAGCCATCTTTTATCTGTGTTTTGATAAGTTCGACCATTGATCGATGATTGACCAATGTGCTCTTCCTTACCAGTCAATCACGTCATCCAGCTTCTTATCTCCCTGTCCATTTCTGTCATCTGTGTTTTGATAAGTTCGACCACTGATCGTCTTCCTCGCCACTCTGTCACCTCATCCAGCTGCTTATCCCTCTGTCGACACTTGTCTTTAATACCCTACATTGTTATACCTGTGGGATGTGGATTTTAATTCCTGAGAATATTGTTAAGATGTCTAGGGGTTTTTATTGATTCTCTGGTCACTGGTTAGAATGCAGGGTGATCAGGGATATTTACCACAAATCCCAGGAGAAAAGAGTTCAATCCTTGAAACAATGGCATCTGTGTGTAGGTTTCCCTTCCCACTTCATCACCCTTTAAATTAACTATAGTGCTAGAAGGATATTGATTGCTCACAACATATAAACAACCACTTGTTGGACACCACATTTACTTGATGTACACAACACTTTTGGACAAACAGTTCAGGTATTAACTCAAGATCTGCAGTTGTATATATATATATATATATATATATATATATATATATATATATATATATATATATAATATTATATATATATATATATAGGTGTAATAAACACTATGCATTTTCAGACAGGCATGGGATTCATTGCATTATTACAATATAGTACCCAGTGACCCCAGAAAAAACAAAAACAATGTTATTACAAACATCACAACAACCACAAATTGGGTCTACTTTCATTTCCCCTCATAATTAAGGCAAATAATGATCAAAGTACATAGAACCCCAACATATAAACATTTGGTTCTGACACCGTTTACAATGTTCTCATTTAAAAAAATAATGAGTTGGTGTCAAAATACTATACCATCTATATACCATTGAGAAAAAAAAAACTACTGACCTGTTTTCAGAAAAAACAACAACACATAAACAGCATTTTGTATTACTAATTAAACTAATTAATCGAGTCTATCTCCTGGTGTGCGGTTAAGGGTTCATCTTTGCTGTCGATTAGATCCTTTTCCCATTATCTGGGTACCGAATTAATGCACTCAGTTATGTTCCTAATATTTATCCACTGGTAATTGGCTGGTGACTATTTTATACTCCATAATCCAGGAATTGAAAAATCACACACCATATATCCCCTCCGTTTGGGGCTAGAATCACGAATATTCTGTTGCCTTAGGCTCGGTGCCCTTTTTGTGAAATTTGGTGCCTCAGGTTGGTCATACTTCAGGAGTTCCACTTAAGCTTTGCAGAAGGTAATTCCCTTTATCATCAGGTCTGATGAAAAGTTGACGTCCATTCAGCTTCTCGGCTTATAATATCCGACTACCAAATTGGCTTACACTAAGGTTTCACCCACCTAGTCGCGAGTCTATAACCCATGGCATTTAGGCTGACATTGGACCGGCAAGGAATTAGTCGTTGTTATCTAGTCCAGTGTAGAACTTTAATTGACTGAGAGGCATCTCATGGTAGTATCTGTGACTAGGGCCACAATTGATCTATACCTACATATATCCACAGATGAATAAATCCAGCACAGTAACAGGTTTGCAAACAATTGGATGATTCCTCTTGTTGCTGATGTAGAGACATTTAGCTGCTTTCATATGGTCTTTTATCTGATGGGGTTCAGGGTTTGGAACCTTGAGGTAATCTGGTTTCGTAGTTATGTTTCAGATGATATTAAGTTTGTACCTTGGTTGTATTGGCTTATGTGGTTCATGTCTTCTCCCCATTTGTTTGAGTGGGTGTTCATAGCTAGAACTTGGTGTTGCATGGCTGGAACCTTATGTTTGACTGTTGCAGCTGTGAGATGTTCTTTCGAAGACTTATCCATTGTGGATATTAACTTGGTAATCCAACCAACAGTTGAAGGTTACTCACTGTTGTTAGTTTTAGTAACTTGCTAGAAGGATTGTCCCAGTTTCACTGACTTGGTTGAATGATGAGGCCATAGGTGATACTTCTCAGAAGTAACGCAGACGATACACTGTTGTCAGTACTCTGATGATCTTCATCTTTGTAGATTATTAGATCTTGAAGTCCATCCTGGATATTCCTACTAAAATAGGACTTAATCACTCACCCAGTCAGTTGTCTTCTAATTTATCTGTTGCTCGCTATGGAGCTATTGAGCGCAGCAGTCCATGGGTATTTCTAGATGCAGACTATGGTTAGGACATTCACTTTCTGGCTGTTGACCCAGGATCCAGGTTTAGTGATATAGTCCCACCACATTCAACCACCACCTGCTTCTCTTCTATAGAAAAGGGATGACAAGAATACAACACTAGCATTAACCTACTGTGTTATGGTAAAAGGTTTACAACACAATTACAAACACAAATACAAAACAACAAGGGGAGAAGGGGAAAGGAGTGGGTGTCCACGTTCCACTGTCCCTCATTGCTGAGTAGAGCCATTCTGACTCTTAATAGTGAGTAAGGTATTTTCTCACTTTATTTTATGTTCTGTTGTTACTGGGACTATTAGATGAGTGAAGTCATTCTGTCCATCCAATATGTTGATATTGTCTCTCTCATTACTTGAAGAGAATAGCCTATACAGAATCTCTGTGGTTTCTAATGCCGCGTCTTCCCAAGGCTATTCAACATTGGCTTTTTAAGTACTGTCGTGCACAAGGATTCTTACATCAACATCCTCTAATCCCAAGGTGCAACATTAAAATGTATATTCCCACAGTAAAAAGTAACAATCAGAACAGGGAAAATTCTCATACCAGAAAAAAAAACATACATGTCCATTTTTCTGATATCAAGTACATGATAATCCTACATAATAATTAATCATAATGCTGATGCAGGGAGCCTTTGTTTTTGGATTTTCTCAGGGGTTAATCCATAACTAAAACATACATTGTTTTCCCCCACTGCGTACAGCAGATGAGGATAGTAGTCGCTGTGATATATTTTGTCAAGGACTGCTATTATTCAAGCAATTTATTCACATCAATCTTCGCTTCTGTTCCTACTACAGTGAGGTGATGCGGATTGAATCCTATCCGAACATGCATTTACATCACGCGTTTACTTTAATTGTTCATGAATTTATATTCAAACATGGCATGTCCCTAACACTATTTTATGAAATGATTATATGTTCACCCTCATATGGAGTGGTTACTAATCTGTTAACAAAAGGATGGTACTAAAATTTAACACTATAGTTCCAAGTTACAGATTATGATGTGGCGAAGTATTTTATCCCCTGACTAAGAGTCAGGAATACGCGTAATCATTTGTATGTCCCCGCATGGATAAAACACCTTTCTATAGTACATAGATTATTTGCAGATTTCTAAGCATAAATAGTGAGATATTGTTCACAGTGCCTAGAAGTTTTAACATAGGAATATGAAATTGACAGACACTAGTTCTTTACTATGAAGTATGAATCAGGGGTCTGCTCCTACATTGAGAAAATCTCTAGAATGTGTTTCAGACATGAGAGTTGATACTTTATGTGTACTACAGTACACATAATATTCATAGGTTATAAACACTATTAGTTAGATATAAGTTCATAATGCCTATAAAAGATATTAACATAGGGATTTGAATTTGTAAGACATAGGAAAAATTACAGCGTGGCGCCCACATGTGTTTCCTTAGTAAACATCATCCAGCCTGGTTTAAGAGAATTGTAACTAATTCTTAATTAAACATACTGGTCTATGTAATACATAAATATATCTTAATAATGTAGATATCACATACCAATTGGCTTGCAGAGAATGATGATTTTAAAAGGCAAAATACTTTTCCCACACGGGGAAAGAAACCCCACCCGGGGAACACACGTCTGTTTCCTTTGATTGTCTGCACTCAAAATGGCTACTTTAGTCCTTTGTTTTCCCATCAGTCCCGGTCTTGCCAGGTACGTGAAAAAATTAAAGCCAAATAGATTAAGCTGCCACGGTCAGTCTATCGCTGTTTTATTTTCTCCTACATTAAGTAAGTTACTTAAACAGTAATTGAAAGGGTTTGTTTATTTTTAAGGGAGTCAATGCTTAGGAAAGGGTAGGGACGTTTTTATTATATTACAATACCCATCAACATTTTTGGCATACGCGGTTAAGAAAAACCACGAAGACTGCTTAAATACTCAGATACAACAAAGATGTAGCCAAACACCATTACAGTAAAATATACTAAAACCACTATAGTGACAATAGTTATCTAAATATATCACATCATTATCATATGGCTAGTTCTTTGCAGAACGTCGTTATCATAAGTCGCAGTGAAGAGCCTCTCGATCTCTTGCCATTCATGTACCATTGTGCCCAAGGTCTGCAATGGTATGCGTCCATCTTCGTGATACTCCCACCCCCTCCATCCAAGGAACCATACCCTCTATCACTGTTCCCTACTAGACACCGCGACGCACTTTATGACCAAGGCATCTCAGCCACCGACGTATGATAGCTAAATATAGCTCATGCACAAATCACACGAACCTAAAAAGAATACCCTACAGTTACTTTCACAATTTCACAAGCGCACGACATCATCCAGTGCCATACAATTTGCCTACCATAACACTATAAGAGATTAATGTGCCCTCCCTACCCTTAATTCACTGTTTGCCTATCACAACAACATGAGAGATTAATGTGCTCTTCCTAAACCTACTTCACTGTTTGTCTACCACAACCATGTATGAGATTAATGTGCTTTCTCTACCCCCACTTCACTGTTTGCTTACTACAACCATATGAGAGATTAATGTGCCCTCTCTACCCCTACTTCACTGTTTGTCTACCACAACCATATGAGAGATTAATGTGCTCTCCCTACCCCTACTTCACTGTTTGCTTACCACAACCATATGAGAGATTAATGTGCTCTCTCTACCCCCACTTCACTGTTTGTCTACCACAACCATATGAGAGATTAATGTGCTCTCTCTACCCCTACTTCACTGTTTGTCTACCACAACCATATATGAGATTAAAATGCTCTCCCTACCCCTACTTCACTGTTTGTCTACCACAACCATATGAGAGATTAATGTACTCTCCCCACCCTCACTTCACTGTTTGTCTACCACAACCATATGAGAGATTAATGTGCTCTCTCTACCCTACTTCACTGTTTGTCTACCACAACCATATGAGAGATTAATGTGCTCTCCCCACCCTCACTTCACTGTTTGTCTACCACAACCATATGAGAGATTAATGTGCTCTCTCTACCCCTACTTCACTGTTTGTCTACCACAACCATATGAGAGATTAATGTGCTCTCCCCACCCCCACTTCACTGTTTGTCTACCACAACCATATGAGAGATTAATGTGCTCTCCCCACCCCCACTTCACTGTTTGTCTACCACAACCATATGAGAGATTAATGTGCTCTCCCTACCCATACTTCACTGTTTGTCTACCACAACCATATGAGAGATTAATGTACTCTCCCCACCCCCACTTCACTGTTTGTCTACCACAACCATATGAGAGATTAATTTTCTCTCCCTACCCCTACTTCACTGTTTGTCTACCACAACCATATGAGAGATTAATGTGATCTCCCCACCCCCACTTCACTGTTTGTCTACCACAACCATATGAGAGATTAATGTTCTCTCCCTACCCCTACTTCACTGTTTGTCTACCACAACCATATATGAGATTAATGTGCTCTCCCCACCCCCACTTCACTGTTTGCCTATCATAGACATATGAGAGATTAATGTGCTCTCCCCACCCCCACTTCACTGTTTGCCTACCACAACCATTTGAGAGATTAATGTTCTCTCCCTACCCCTACTTCACTGTTTTGTCTACCACAACCATATGGGAGATTAATGTGCCCTCCCTACCCCTACTTCACTGTTTGTCTACCACAACCATATGAGAGATTAATGTGCTCTCCCTACCCCTAATTCACTGTTTGTCTACCACAACCATATGAGAGATTAATGTGCTCTCCCTACCCCTACTTCACTGTTTGTCTACCACAACCATATATGAGAGATTAATGTGCTCTCCCTACCCTACTTCACTGTTTGTCTACCACAACCATATATGAGATTAATGTGCTCTCCATACCCCTACTTCACTGTTTGTCTACCACAACCATATGAGAGATTAATGTGCTCTCCCTACCCCTACTTCACTGTTTGTCTACCACAACCATATGAGAGATTAATGTGCTCTCCCTACCCCTACTTAACTGTTTGTCTACCACAACCATATGAGAGATTAATGTGCTCTCCCTACCCCTACTTCACTGTTTGTCTACCACAACCATATGAGAGATTAATGTTCTCTCCCTACCCCTACTTCACTGTTTGTCTACCACAACCATATATGAGATTAATGTGCTCTCCCCACCCCCACTTCACTGTTTGCCTATCATAGACATATGAGAGATTAATGTGCTCTCCCCACCCCCACTTCACTGTTTGCCTACCACAACCATATGAGAGATTAATGTTCTCTCCCTACCCCTACTTCACTGTTTGTCTGCCACAACCATATGAGAGATTAATGTGCTCTCCCTACCCCTACTTCACTGTTTGTCTACCACAACCATATGAGAGATTAATATGCTCTCCTTACCCCTACTTCACTGTTTGTCTACCACAACCATATGAGAGATTAATGTGCTCTCTCTACCCCTACTTCACTGTTTGTCTACCACAACCATATGAGAGATTAATATGCTCTCCTTACCCCTACTTCACTGTTTGTCTACCACAACCATATGAGAGATTAATGTGCTCTCTCTACCCCCACTTCACTGTTTGTCTACCACAACCATATGAGAGATTAATGTGCTCTCTCTACCCCTACTTCACTGTTTGTCTACCACAACCATATATGAGATTAATGTTCTCTCCCTACCCCTACTTCACTGTTTGTCTACAACAACCATATGAGAGATTAAAGTGCTCTCCCCACCCTCACTTCACTGTTTGTCTACCACAACCATATGAGAGATTAATGTGCTCTCCCTACCCCTACTTCACTGTTTGTCTACCACAACCATATATGAGATTAATGTGCTCTCCCCACCCCCACTTCACTGTTTGCCTATCATAGACATATGAGAGATTAATGTGCTCTCCCCACCCCCACTTCACTGTTTGCCTACCACAACCATATGAGAGATTAATGTGCTCTCCCCACCCCCACTTCACTGTTTGCCTATCATAGACATATGAGAGATTAATGTGCTCTCCCCACCCCCACTTTACCGTTTGCCTACCACAACCATTTGAGAGATTAATGTTCTCTCCCTACCCCTACTTCACTGTTTTGTCTACCACAACAGTATATGAGATTAATGTGCCCTCCCTACCCCTACTTCACTGTTTGTCTACCACAAACATATGAGAGATTAATGTGCTCTCCCTACCCCTAATTCACTGTTTGTCTACCACAACCATATGAGAGATTAATGTGCTCTCCCTACCCCTACTTCACTGTTTGTCTACCACAACCATATATGAGAGATTAATGTGCTCTCCCTACCCCTATTTCACTGTTTGTCTACCACAACCATATATGAGATCAATGTGCTCTCCCTACCCCTACTTCACTGTTTGTCTACCACAACCATATGAGAGATTAATGTGCTCTCCCTACCCCTACTTCACTGTTTGTCTACCACAACCATATGAGAGATTAATGTGCTCTCCCTACCCCTACTTAACTGTTTGTCTACCACAACCATATGAGAGATTAATGTGCTCTCCCTACCCCTACTTCACTGTTTGTCTGCCACAACCATATGAGATATTAATGTGCTATCCCTACCCCTACTTCACTGTTTGTCTACCACAACCATATGAGAGATTAATATGCTCTCCTTACCCCTACTTCACTGTTTGTCTGCCACAACCATATGAGAGATTAATGTGCTCTCCCTACCCTTACTTCACTGTTTGTCTACCACAACCATATGAGAGATTAATGTGATCTCCCCACCCCCACTTCACTGTTTGTCTACCACAACCATATGAGAGATTAATGTTCTCTCCCTACCCCTACTTCACTGTTTGTCTACCACAACCATATATGAGATTAATGTGCTCTCCCCACCCCCACTTCACTGTTTGCCTATCATAGACATATGAGAGATTAATGTGCTCTCCCCACCCCCACTTCACTGTTTGCCTACCACAACCATTTGAGAGATTAATGTTCTCTCCCTACCCCTACTTCACTGTTTGTCTGCCACAACCATACGAGATATTAATGTGCTCTCCCTACCCCTACTTCACTGTTTGTCTACCACAAACATATGAGAGATTAATATGCTCTCCTTACCCCTACTTCACTGTTTGTCTGCCACAACCATATGAGAGATTAATGTGCTCTCCCTACCCCTACTTCACTGTTTGTCTACCACAACCATATATGAGAGATTAATGTGCTCTCCCTACCCCTATTTCACTGTTTGTCTACCACAACCATATATGCGATTAATGTGCTCTCCCTACCCGTACTTCACTGTTTGTCTACCACAACCATATGAGAGATTAATGTGCTCTCCCTACCCCTACTTCACTGTTTGTCTACCACAACCCTATGAGAGATTAATGTGCTCTCCCTACCCTTACTTAACTGTTTGTCTACCACAACCATATGAGAGATTAATGTGCTCTCCCTACCCCTACTTCACTGTTTGTCTGCCACAACCATATGAGATATTAATGTGCTCTCCCTACCCCTACTTCACTGTTTGTCTACCACAACCATATGAGAGATTAATATGCTCTCCTTACCCCTACTTCACTGTTTGTCTGCCACAACCATATGCGAGATTAATGTGCTCTCCCTACCCTTACTTCACTGTTTGTCTAACACAACCATATGAGAGATTAATGTGATCTCCCCACCCCACTTCACTGTTTGTCTACCACAACCATATGAGAGATTAATGTTTCTGCTCCCTACCCCTACTTCACTGTTTGTCTACCACAACCATATATGAGATTAATTGCTCTCCCCACCCCCACTTCACTGTTTGCCTATCATAGACATATGAGAGATTAGATGTGCTCTTCCCCACCCCCACTTCACTGTTTGCCTACCACAAACCATTTTGAGAGATTAATGTTCTCGTCCCTACCCCTACTTCACTGTTTTTGTCTACCACAAACATATGGGAGATTAATGTGCCCTCCCTACCCCTACTTCACTGTTTGTCTACCACAACCATATGAGAGATTAATGTTCTCTCCCTACCCCTAATTCACTGTTTGCCTACCACAACCATTTGAGAGATTAATGTTCTCTCCCTACCCCTATTTCACTGTTTGTCTGCCACAACCATATGAGATATTAATGTGCTCTCCCTACCCCTACTTCACTGTTTGTCTACCACAACCATATGAGAGATTAATATGCTCTCCTTACCCCTACTTCACTGTTTGTCTGCCACAACCATATGAGAGATTAATGTGCTCTCCCTACCCCTACTTCACTGTTTGTCTACCACAACCATATATGAGAGATTAATGTGCTCTCCCTACGCCTATTTCACTGTTTGTCTACCACAACCATATATGCGATTAATGTGCTCTCCCTACCCGTACTTCACTGTTTGTCTACCACAACCATATGAGAGATTAATGTGCTCTCCCTACCCCTACTTCACTGTTTGTCTACCACAACCATATGAGAGATTAATGTGCTCTCCCTACCCCTACTTCACTGTTTGTCTACCACAACCATATGAGATATTAATGTGCTCTCCCTACCCTACTTCACTGTTTGTCTACCACAACCATATGAGAGATTAATATGCTCTCCTTAACCCCTACTTCAACTGTTTGTCCTGCCACAACCATATGAGAGATTAATGTGCTCTCCCTACCCTTACTTCACTGTTTGTCTACCACAACCAATAGAGAGATTAATGTGATCTCCCCACCCCCACTTCACTGTTTGTCTAACCACAACCATATGAGAGATTTAATGTTCTCTCCCTACCCCTACTTCACTGTTTTGTCTACCACAACCATATATGAGATTAATGTGCTCTCCCCACCCCCACTTCACTGTTTGCCTATCATAGACATATGAGAGATTAATGTGCTCTCCCCCACCCCCACTTCACTGTTTGCCTACCACAACCATTTGAGAGATTAATGTTCTCTCCCTACCCCTACTTCACTGTTTTGTCTACCAAACCATATGGGAGATTAATGTGCCCTCCCTACACCCTACTTCACTGTTTGTCTACCACAACCATATGAGAGATTAATGTTCTCTCCTACCCCTACTTCACTGTTTGTCTACCACAACCATATATGAGATTAATGTGCTCTCCCCCACCCCACTTCACTGTTTTGCCTATCATAGACATATGAGAGATTAAATGTGCTCTCCCCCACCCCCAACTTCACTGTTTGCCTACCACAACCATTTGAGAGATTAATGTTCTCTCCCTACCCCTACTTCACTGTTTGCCTACCACAACCATATGAGAGATTAATGTTCTCTCCCTACCCCTACTTCACTGTTTGTCTGCCACAACCATATGAGAGATTAATGTGCTCTCCCTACCCACTACTTCACTGTTTGTCTACCACAACCATATGAGAGATTAAATATGCTCTCCCTACCCCTACTTCACTGTTTGTCTACCACAACCATATGAGAGATTAATGTGCTCTCTCTACCCCTACTTCACTGTTTGTCTACCACAACCATATGAGAGATTAATATGCTCTCCTTACCCCTACTTCACTGTTTGTCTACCACAACCATATGAGAGATTAATGTGCTCTCTCTACCCCACTTCACTGTTTGTCTACCACAACCATATGAGAGATTAATGTGGCTCTCTCTACCCCTACTTCACTGTTTGTCTACCACAACCATATGAGAGATTAATGTGCTCCTCCCTTACCCCTACTTAACTGTTGTACTACCACAACCATATGAGAGATTAATGTGCTCTCCCTACCCCTACTTCACTGTTTGTCTGCCACAACCATATGAGATATTAATGTGCTCTCCCTACCCCTACTTCACTGTTTGTCTACCACAACCATATGAGAGATTAATGTGCTCTCCCAACCCCCCACTTCACTGTTTGTCTACCACAACCATATGAGAGATTAATGTGCTCTCCCCACCCACCCACTTCACTGTTTGGTCTACCACAACCATATGAGAGATTAATGTGCTCTCCCTACCCATACTTCACTGTTGTCTACCACAACCATATGAGAGATTAATGTGCTCTCCCCACACCCCACTTCACTGTTTGTCTACCACAACCATATGAGAGATTAATGGTTCTCATCCCTACCCCTACTTCACTGTTTGTCTACCACAACCATATATGAGATTAATGTGCTCTCCCCACCCCCACTTCACTGTTTGCCTATCATAGACATATGAGAGAATTAATGTGCTCTCCCCACCCCCACTTTACCGTTTGCCTACCACAACCATTTGAGAGATTAATGTTCTCTCCCTACCCCTACTTCACTGTTTTGTCTACCACAACAGTATATGAGAATTAATGTGCCCTCCTACCCCTACTTCACTGTTTGTCTACCACAAACATAGGAGAGATTAATGTGCTCCTCCCTACCCCTAATTCACTGTTTGTCTACCACAAACCATATGAGAGATTAATGTGCTCTCCCTACCCCTACTTCACTGTTTGTCTACCACAACCCATATATGAGAGATTAATGTGCTCTCCCTACCCCTATTTCACTGTTTGTCTACCACAACCATATATGAGATTAATGTGCACTCCCTACCCCTACTTCACTGTTGGTCTACCACAACCATATGAGAGATTAATGTGCTCTCCCTACCCCTACTTCACTGTTTGTCTACCACAACCATATGAGAGATTAATGTGCTTCTCCTACCCCTACTTAACTGTTTGTCTACCACAACCATATGAGAGATTAATGTGCTCTCCCTACCCCTACTTCACTGTTTGTCTGCCACAACCATATGAGATATTAATGTGCTCTCCCTACCCCTACTTCACTGTTTGTCTACCACAACCATATGAGAGATTATATGCTCTCCTTACCCCTACTTCACTGTTTGTCTGCCACAACCATATGAGAGATTAATGTGCTCTCCCTACCCTTACTTCACTGTTTGTCTACCAAAACCATATGAGAGATTAATGTGATCTCCCCACCCCCACTTCACTGTTTGTCTACCACAAACCATATGAGAGATTAATGTTCTCTCCCTACCCCTACTTCACTGTTTTTCTACCACAACCATATATGAGATTAATGTGCTCTCCCCACCCCCACTTCACTGTTTGCCTATCATAGACATATGAGAGATTAATGTGCTCTCCCCACCCCCACTTCACTGTTTGCCTACCACAACCATTTGAGAGATTAATGTTCTCTCCCTACCCCTACTTCACTGTTTGTCTGCCACAACCATATGAGATATTAATGTGCTCTCCCTACCCCTACTTCACTGTTTGTTCTACCACAAACCATATGAGAGATTAATATGCTCTCCTTACCCCTACGTCACTGTTTGTCTGCCACAACCATATGAGAGATTAATGTGCTCTCCCTACCCCTACTTCACTGTTTGTCTACCACAACCATATATGAGAGATTAATGTGCTCTCCCTACCCCTATTTCACTGTTTGTCTACCACAACCATATATGCGATTAATGTGCTCTCCCTACCCGTACTTCACTGTTTGTCTACCACAACCATATGAGAGATTAATGTGCTCTCCCTACCCCTACTTCACTGTTTGTCTACCACAAACCATATGAGAGATTAATGTGCTCTCCCTACCCCTACTTAACTGTTTGTCTACCACAACCATATGAGAGATTAATGTGCTCTCCCTACCCCTACTTCACTGTTTGTCTGCCACAACCATATGAGATATTAATGTGCTCTCCCTACCCCTACTTCACTGTTTGTCTACCACAACCATATGAGAGATTAATATGCTCTCCTTACCCCTACTTCACACTGTTTGTCTGCCACAACCATATGAGAGATTAATGTGCTCTCCCTACCCTTACTTCACTGTTTGTCTACCAACAACCATATGAGAGATTAATGTGATCTCCCACCACCCCACTTCACTGTTTGTCTACCACAACCATATGAGAGATTAATGTTCTCTCCCTACCCCTACTTCACTGTTTGTCTTACCACAACCATATATGAGATTAATGTGCTCTCCCCACCCCCACTTCACTGTTTGCCTATCATAGACATATGAGAGATTAATGTGACTCTCCCCACCCCCACTTCACTGTTTGCCTACCACAACCATTTGAGAGATTAATGTTCTCTCCCTACCCCTACTTCACTGTTTTGTCTACCACAACCATATGGGAGATTAATGTGCCCTCCCTACCCCTACTTCACTGTTTGTCTACCACAACCATATGAGAGATTAATGTTCTCTCCCTACCCCTAATTCACTGTTTGTCTACCACAACCATATATGAGATTAATGTGCTCTCGCCCACCCCCACCTTCACTGTTTGCCTACCACAACCATTTGAGAGATTAATGTTCTCTCCCTACCCCTATTTCACTGTTTGTCTGCCACAACCATATGAGATATTAATGTGCTCTCCCTACCCCTACTTCACTGTTTGTCTACCACAACCATATGAGAGATTAATATGCTCTCCTTACCCTACTTCACTGTTTGTCTGCCACAACCATATGAGAGATTAATGTGCTCTCCCTACCCTACTTCACTGTTTGTCTACCACAACCATATATGAGAGATTAATGTGCTCTCCCTACCCCTATTTCACTGTTTGTCTACCACAACCATATATGCGATTAATGTGCTCTCCCTACCCGTACTTCAACTGTTTGTCTACCACAACCATATGAGAGATTAATGTGCTCTCCCTACCCCTACTTCACTGTTTGTCTACCACAACCATATGAGAGATTAATGTGCTCTCCCTACCCCTACTTCACTGTTTGTCTACCACAACCATATGAGATATTAATGTGCTCTCCCTACCCCTACTTCACTGTTTGTCTACCACAACCATATGAGAGATTAATATGCTCTCCTTACCCCTACTTCACTGTTTGTCTGCCACAACCATATGAGAGATTAATGTGCTCTCCCTACCCTTACTTCACTGTTTGTCTACCACAACCATATGAGAGATTAATGTGATCTCCCCACCCCCACTTCACTGTTTGTCTACCACAACCATATGAGAGATTAATGTTCTCTCCCTACCCCTACTTCACTGTTTGTCTACCACAACCATATATGAGATTAATGTGCTCTCCCCACCCCCACTTCACTGTTTGCCTATCATAGACATATGAGAGATTAATGTGCTCTCCCCACCCCCACTTCACTGTTTGCCTACCACAACCATTTGAGAGATTAATGTTCTCTCCCTACCCCTACTTCACTGTTTTGTCTACCACAACCATATGGGAGATTAATGTGCCCTCCCTACCCCTACTTCACTGTTTGTCTACCACAACCATATGAGAGATTAATGTTCTCTCCCTACCCCTACTTCACTGTTTGTCTACCACAACCATATATGAGATTAATGTGCTCTCCCCACCCCCACTTCACTGTTTGCCTATCATAGACATATGAGAGATTAATGTGCTCTCCCCACCCCCACTTCACTGTTTGCCTACCACAACCATTTGAGAGATTAATGTTCTCTCCCTACCCCTACTTCACTGTTTGCCTACCACAACCATATGAGAGATTAATGTTCTCTCCCTACCCCTACTTCACTGTTTGTCTGCCACAACCATATGAGAGATTAATGTGCTCTCCCTACCCCTACTTCACTGTTTGTCTACCACAACCATATGAGAGATTAATATGCTCTCCTTACCCCTACTTCACTGTTTGTCTACCACAACCATATGAGAGATTAATGTGCTCTCTCTACCCCTACTTCACTGTTTGTCTACCACAACCATATGAGAGATTAATATGCTCTCCTTACCCCTACTTCACTGTTTGTCTACCACAACCATATGAGAGATTAATGTGCTCTCTCTACCCCCACTTCACTGTTTGTCTACCACAACCATATGAGAGATTAATGTGCTCTCTCTACCCCTACTTCACTGTTTGTCTACCACAACCATATATGAGATTAATGTTCTCTCCCTACCCCTACTTCACTGTTTGTCTACAACAACCATATGAGAGATTAATGTGCTCTCCCCACCCTCACTTCACTGTTTGTCTACCACAACCATATGAGAGATTAATGTGCTCTCCCTACCCCTACTTCACTGTTTGTCTACCACAACCATATGAGAGATTAATGTGCTCTCCCAACCCCCACTTCACTGTTTGTCTACCACAACCATATGAGAGATTAATGTGCTCTCCCCACCCCCACTTCATTGTTTGTCTACCACAACCATATGAGAGATTAATGTGCTCTCCCTACCCATACTTCACTGTTTGTCTACCACAACCCAATGAGAGATTAATGTGCTCTCCCCACCCCCACTTCACTGTTTGTCTACCACAACCATATGAGAGATTAATGTTCTCTCCCTACCCCTACTTCACTGTTTGTCTACCACAACCATATATGAGATTAATGTGCTCTCCCCACCCCCACTTCACTGTTTGCCTATCATAGACATATGAGAGATTAATGTGCTCTCCCCACCCCCACTTTACCATTTGCCTACCACAACCATTTGAGAGATTAATGTTCTCTCCCTACCCCTACTTCACTGTTTTGTCTATCACAACAGTATATGAGATGAATGTGCCCTCCCTACCCCTACTTCACTGTTTGTCTACCACAAACATATGAGAGATTAATGTGCTCTCCCTACCCCTAATTCACTGTTTGTCTACCACAACCATATGAGAGATTAATGTGCTCTCCCTACCCCTACTTCACTGTTTGTCTACCACAACCATATATGAGAGATTAATGTGCTCTCCCTACCCCTATTTCACTGTTTGTCTACCACAACCATATATGAGATTAATGTGATCTCCCCACCCCCACTTCACTGTTTGTCTACCACAACCATATGAGAGATTAATGTTCTCTCCCTACCCCTACTTCACTGTTTTGTCTACCACAACAGTATATGAGATTAATGTGCTCTCCCCACCCCCACTTCACTGTTTGCCTATCATAGACATATGAGAGATTAATGTGCTCTCCCCACCCCCACTTCACTGTTTGCCTACCACAACCATTTGAGAGATTAATGTTCTCTCCCTACCCCTACTTCACTGTTTGTCTGCCACAACCATATGAGATATTAATGTGCTCTCCCTACCCCTACTTCACTGTTTGTCTACCACAACCATATGAGAGATTAATATGCTCTCCTTACCCCTACTTCACTGTTTGTCTGCCACAACCATATGAGAGATTAATGTGCTCTCCCTACTTCACTGTTTGTCTACCACAACCATATATGAGAGATTAATGTGCTCTCCCTACCCCTATTTCACTGTTTGTCTACCACAACCATATATGCGATTAATGTGCTCTCCCTACCCGTACTTCACTGTTTGTCTACCACAACCATATGAGAGATTAATGTGCTCTCCCTACCCCTACTTAGATGTGTATAAGAGACAGCTCCCAACCCCCACTTCACTGTTTGTCTACCACAACCATATGAGAGATTAATGTGCTCTCCCTACCACTACTTAACTGTTTGTCTACCACAACCATATGAGAGATTAATGTGCTCTCCCTACCCCTACTTCACTGTTTGTCTGCCACAACCATATGAGAGATTAATGTGCTCTCCCCACCCCCACTTTACCGTTTGCCTACCACAACCATTTGAGAGATTAATGTTCTCTCCCTACCCCTACTTCACTGTTTTGTCTACCACAACAGCATATGAGATTAATGTGCCCTCCCTACCCCTACTTCACTGTTTGTCTACCACAAACATATGAGAGATTAATGTGCTCTCCCTACCCCTAATTCACTGTTTGTCTACCACAACCATATGAGAGATTAATGTGCTCTCCGTACCCCTACTTCACTGTTTGTCTACCACAACCATATATGAGAGATTAATGTGCTCTCCCTACCCCTATTTCACTGTTTGTCTACCACAACCATATATGAGATTAATGTGCTCTCCCCACCCCTACTTCACTGTTTGTCTACCACAACCATATGAGAGATTAATGTGCTCTCCCTACCCCTACTTCACTGTTTGTCTACCACAACCATATGAGAGATTAATGTGCTCTCCCTACCCCTACTTAACTGTTTGTCTACCACAACCATATGAGAGATTAATGTGCTCTCCCTACCCCTACTTCACTGTTTGTCTGCCACAACCATATGAGATATTAATGTGCTCTCCCTACCCCTACTTCACTGTTTGTCTACCACAACCATATGAGAGATTAATATGCTCTCCTTACCCCTACTTCACTGTTTGTCTGCCACAACCATATGAGAGATTAATGTGCTCTCCCTACCCTTACTTCACTGTTTGTCTACCACAACCATATGAGAGATTAATGTGATCTCCCCACCCCCACTTCACTGTTTGTCTACCACAACCATATGAGAGATTAATGTGCTCTCCCCACCCCCACTTCACTGTTTGTCTACCACAACCATATGAGAGATTAATGTGCTCTCCCTACCCCCACTTCACTGTTTGCCTATCATAGACATATGAGAGATTAATGTGCTCTCCCCACCCCCACTTCACCGTTTGCCTACCACAACCATTTGAGAGATTAATGTTCTCTCCCTACCCCTACTTCACTGTTTTGTCTACCACAACCATATGGGAGATTAATGTGCCCTCCCTACCCCTACTTCACTGTTTGTCTACCACAACCATATGAGAGATTAATGTGCTCTCCCTACCCCTACTTCACTGTTTGTCTACCACAACCATATATGAGAGATTAATGTGCTCTCCCTACCCCTATTTCACTGTTTGTCTACCACAACCATATATGAGATTAATGTGCTCTCCCTACCCCTACTTCACTGTTTGTCTACCACAACAATATGAGAGATTAATGTGCTCTCCCTACCCCTACTTCACTGTTTGTCTACCACAACCATATGAGAGATTAATGTGCTCTCCCTACCCCTACTTAACTGTTTGTCTACCACAACCATATGAGAGATTAATGTGCTCTCCCTACCCCTACTTCACTGTTTGTCTACCACAACCATATGAGAGATTAATGTTCTCTCCCTACCCCTACTTCACTGTTTGTCTACCACAACCATATATGAGATTAATGTGCTCTCCCCACCCCCACTTCACTGTTTGCCTATCATAGACATATGAGAGATTAATGTGCTCTCCCCACCCCACTTCACTGTTTGCCTTTCACAACAATATGAGAGATTAATGTTCTCTTCCTACCCCTACTTCACTGTTTGTCTGCCACAACCATATGAGATATTAATGTGCTCTCCCTACCCCTACTTCACTGTTTGTCTACCACAACCATATGAGAGATTAATATGCTCTCCTTACCCCTACTTCACTGTTTGTCTGCCACAACCATATGAGAGATTAATGTGCTCTCCCTACCCTTACTTCACTGTTTGTCTACCACAACCATATGAGAGATTAATGTGATCTCCCCACCCCCACGTCACTGTTTGTCTACCACAACCATATGAGAGATTAATGTTCTCTCCTACCCCTACTTCACTGTTTGTCTACCACAACCATATATGAGATTAATGTGCTCTCCCCACCCCCACTTCACTGTTTGCCTATCATAGACATATGAGAGATTAATGTGCTCTCCCCACCCCCACTTCACTGTTTGCCTACCACAACCATTTGAGAGATTAATGTTCTCTCCCTACCCCTACTTCACTGTTTTGTCTACCACAACCATATGGGAGATTATGTGCCCTCCCTACCCCTACTTCACTGTTTGTCTACCACAACCATATGAGAGATTAATGTGGCTCTCCCTACCCCTAATTAACTGTTTGTCTACCACAACCATATGAGAGATTAATGTGCTCTCTCTACCCCTACTTCACTGTTTGTCTACCCACAACCATATATGAGAGATTAATGTGCTCGTCCCTACCCCTACTTCACTGTTTGTCTACCACACCATATATGAGATTATTGTGCTCTCCCTACCCCTACTTCACTGTTTGTCTACCACAACCATATGGAGAGATTAATGTGCTCTCCCTACCCCTACTTCACTGTTTGTCTACCACAACCATATGAGAGATTAATGTGCTCTCCCTACCCCTACTTAACTGTTTGTCTACCACACCATATGAGAGATTAATGTGCTCTCCTACCCCTACTTCACTGTTTGTCTACCACAGCCATATGAGAGATTAATGTTCTCGTCCCTACCCCTACTTCACTGTTTGTCTACCACAACCATATATGAGATTAATGTGCTCTCCCCACCCCCACTTCACTGTTTGCCTATCATAGACATATGAGAGATTAATGTGCTCTCCCCACCCCCACTTCACTGTTTGCCTACCACAACCATATGAGAGATTAATGTTCTCTCCCTACCCCCACTTCACTGTTTGTCTGCCACAACCATATGAGAGATTAATGTGCTCTCCCTACCCCTACTTCACTGTTTGTCTACCACAACCATATGAGAGATTAATATGCTCTCCTTACCCCTACTTCACTGTTTGTCTGCCACAACCATATGAGAGATTAATGTGCTCTCCCTACCCCTACTTCACTGTTTGTCTGCCACAACCATATGAGAGATTAATGCGCTCTCCCTACCCCTACTTCACTGTTTGTCTACCACAACCATATAAGAGATTAATGTGCCCTTCCTACCCCTACTTCACTGTTTGTCTACCACAACCATATGAGAGATTAATGTGCCCTCCCTACCCCTACTTCACTGTTTGCCTATCATAGCCATATGAGAGAATAATGTTCTCTTCCTACCCCTACTTCACTGTTTGCGTACCATAGCCATATAAGAGATTAATGTGGTAATGAAGAGTACTACAGTTGGCTATAGGGTTTAGTAACACTACAATGAAAACTACTACAGTTGGCTAACTACAATGAAGAGTACTACAGTTGGCTATAGGGTTTAGAAACACTACAATGAAAACTACTACAGTTGGCTATAGGGTTTAGTAACACTACAATGAAGAGTACTACAGTTGGCTATAGGGTTTAGTAACACTACAATGAAGAGTACTACAGTTGGCTATAGGGTTTAGTAATATTACAATGAAGAGTACTACAGTTGGCTGAATGTTTTAGTAACATTACAATGAAGAGTACTACAGTTGGCTGAATGTTTTAGTAACACTACAATGAAGAGTACTACAGTTGGCTGAATGTTTTAGTCACATTACAATGAAGAGTACTACAGTTGGCTATAGGGTTTAGTAACATTACAATGAAGAGTACTACAGTTGGCTATAGGGTTTAGTAACATTACAATGAAGAGTACTACAGTTGGCTTCAGGGTTTAGTAACATTACAATGAAGAGTACTACAGTTGGCTATATGGTTTAGTAACATTACAATGATGAGTACTACAGTTGGCTATAGGGGTTAGTAACATTACAATGAAGAGTACTACAGTTGGCTATAGGGTTTAGTAACACTACAATGAAGAGTACTACAGTTGGCTATAGGGTTTAGTAACACTACAATGAAGAGTACTACAGTTGGCTATAGGGTTTAGTAACATTACAATGAAGAGTACTACAGTTGGCTATAGGGATTAGTAACACTACAATGAAGAGTACTACAGTTGGCTATAGGGCTTAGTAACATTATATTAAGGAGTACTACAATTGGATATAGGATATAGGGGTTAGTAACATTACAATGATAAGACAGTTCTGCTCCGTTTAGTTTTAGTGCCACATAGAGGAGACAACATACGATAATGTTTACGGTTATTAACATTATGTTGGAGACAGCGGAGATCTAAGTTTTGTCAACATCAAAGACATACCTGTTTTGTCCCCAAGTAGAGCACTGCACACGGTAGCACCACCTTACTGCCTTCCCTGGCTGTGACATTGAGGAGTCTGGGTAGAAACTGCGGCTCTGGATAAGGCGGTTCCATGCAGTCTGTCAAAAGATATCATTCAGACTTCCTGGGTAAGGTCAAGGTTTACACTGAAGGTCATTTATCCACACGTGTTTGTTAACCAGCGTACTGCGTAAGTTATTTAATAATAGGAATCCTCAGAGTCAACACTAAAATATTTGGGCCACGCCTGGCGAGTTCAGAATAGTATCCTACCCACGACACCATTATAATACACAAACAAAATATACGCGAGCGCACACAAGCGCGCATTCACACACACACACACACACAACACACACACACACACACACACACACACACACACACAAACACATATATACACACACAAGTTGTATATTAAAGGAGGTCGACACTGACTAATGTTTGTTTCATGTTTATGCCAGGACACTCGGATGTAAAAGGAAACGAAAGAGCAGATAGTCTTGCGGGCTGTCCAGGCTGACATCCTGAAGCCCCTCTGGGAGGCAGGACGAGTAGATGACTCAAGAGATTGATGCCATTCTGCAACTCTGATCAGGCTGCACAAATATAGAGTCAAGCAGGGCACTTAAACTGTTGAAACTGGCCATTTGAACTTAGGATGTACACAACAAGGAATAGAACCGTAGGGGAGTAAGATTGGTGTGGACATGAAAACACATTTATTCTGTCCTGTATCCCCCAGTGCAACATAGGCCCTCAACCAACTCATGCCAAGCCTCGTATTCTTCTGTCAGCCTCTGGTATTCTGTGCATGTTCTTCAGAAACCGCATTATCTGCCATTTGATGTTTCTCAGCTTGTCTGTTTATTATTTTTGTTTCACATGTGGATAAACAGTATAGATGTTATATAGCACTTAGCACTCTCTCTCTCTCTCTCTCTCTCTCTCTCTCTCTCTCTCTCTCTCTCTCTCTTTCTCTCTGTCTCTCTGTCACTCTCGTTATCTCTCTCTCTCTCTTTCTCTCTGTCTCTCTCTCACTCTCGTTATCTCTCTCTCTCTCTCTCTCTCTCTCTCTCTCTCTCTCTGCCGAAGTAATAATGAGAGAGATCACGCTAAGGTAAGTAATATTAAGTTCAATGTTATAATATTAAGTCTAAGCTATGAGGATGTCAATATTGACTGCTGAAAATGCAAAACATCTACAACTTGTGGATATTGTAGTTATAGAGAGTGTAAAAGGAGGAGCGGCTGATCCGAGTGGCTAGAACACCGGTTTCTCATTCGGGAGACTGAGGTTCGCGTCCTCGGTAAGATGTGAATTTTTTGTTCTGTCGGGTGCAAAAAGAAAACCTGCGACTGTACTAGTCAGGGCTCAAGATCATTCCCTCCCCCTTCCCTCGACCCCCATGTCCTACCCCGCATGCCCCGCAAAGTACTATAGGTAGTAGACGTTAGAAAGTGCAAAAGAGGACTTTTCCTAGAATATCAAGAAATCAGAAATAAACGCTATATTCAAATGAAAAGATAATACCGAAAATGTGATGTAAAAATAGAATGGAAAATGTCTCACCAAACTGATAAATTTACATTCTTAGGGGCAATTATAAAATCAGAAGGACGATGCGTCAGAGAAACAGAGGGAAGTGATGGTTGAACTAAGAAGGTGGCCTTGAGAAATATCACCAGCAGAGTTGATCCAAGACACCAAAGACCGAAATCTGTTGAACTCTAACGTCTACACAATTGGTAGGGCACATGATACCAGTCAGTCAGTTAGTCAGTCGACAGATCATCCTCATTGCACAATCGAACCATTCCAGTCCATAAGTGCTCAGAAGTCCCAGCCCTCGGTAAATTCCGCAGCGGGGGGGGGGGTGTAAGCAGCTCAAGAACATACCAGTTCTGTGTTAGTTTATATTAATCTTCTTGTGTGGCTTCCTGCATACGTTCTTGTTTGGCCACACCTTCTTTTAACCTTGCTGTTCTCTGGAGTCTGACCATGGTTGTAGATTTACAGTCATCACTTGTTCTCGGCAACATTCTTACTTGTTCTTGTAGAGCATTCAGTAATTCAGTCTGGTCCATGGCTCATCCGCCATATAGCGAGTAGCTTTACCTGCGAGCTTGTCAGTCCGCTCATTTCTTTGTACACCTCCATGCCCTGGCACAAAAATGAAACTAATCTTTGCCAGCTGTGACCGCCGCAGAGACAACAACCATTGTCTTTGGACCCACCCATCTCCATATCTTCCTGAACATATCCAGCATACTCAGGGCACATGCTGATTATGTAATACATTGTTCTTACTTCTGTTTCTATTGTCTGGAAACAACAGATCAATCAAACAGAGGTAGACTGAAAACATACGACAAAGAGAATTACTGACGGAGATAAATACTATGGCAAGGGCATCCAGGGAGTTGCGGGATACTCCAATGTCAAATCGGTACTGTTGTGTTGATAATAAACACGAAGAACTACTAAAACAATTACTAGCGGCCACGTTAAAAGACATATCTTTCTTATAAAAACCATATTGGAGGCAAGGTTGAAGGCGAGCAAGCAAGAGTTAGACAAAAATACAAGGGGAAAGATAAGACCAGGAGATGGACAAAAAAGTCTGACAGAATGTGCAAGCAAGACTAGAGACAAATAGTGTTGAAGATCCATTGCAGCCAGCCTTCTTTATGGAGACGGCATCTAATTGATTGATTTAAAAACAAAGGCATATGCGTCAAATGGTAAAAAGTTTAGTTACATAATCCTTTATAGACCGTCGCAATCAACCCCATCATTTTTTGGCTGCTTGACATTTCTTGGCAAGTTTACATTCTGTAGTTTGCCATTACTCGTTAAATAGTAGATAAAGTAAATATATAAAGGACCGCTGTCCTCAACTAAGCTGTATTGAATATATGGTGCTAGTCCTATGTGTTTATGCACCACTCGGCATTCGATGGACGATGCAACCCAAATCACACCTGCCGCCTTTACTTTCAATAACATTTTCTGCTCCGTCAACCTGAGATCCCAGTAAGATTTTACGAGATCTAACTTCGATACGGAATCTAACACATGGGGTGGCAGGCGAGCGTGCTATACACTATGATATTACCGCACTACCTCTCATTAATTGTTTCCTGGGGGGGGGGGGGGGGGGGGGAGGAGGCTGAGTGGTCTCGAGGTAAGGTGTCCGCCTCGAGTGCTGGAGGTCCCGGGTTGTGCATGTTCGACTCTTGATGACTGGAGTGACAATTCGTCTTCACTGACGGACAACCCAATTCTTGGTCTGCCAGTTTCTCAACTGAGTGTTTCTATGTCGTCTTGATGTTTGTTTGTTTGACATTTTACCAACATCAAGCAACACACTGTGGCGAGGTGGCCCGAATCTCATATCGTTTTTATTAGTTTGGGATAGCCCTCGGCAAACCCCTTTATGTATTTTTGAATTATTTTCTTTTGGGTCTATATATTAATATATTATATATGATAGTCGTTATTTGGTGTATGTATATACACCACTTTCTCCTTAATCCCGTTTATCACGCAGAGTCTCGTAGCGGGCGAGAACTGGGAGCGGTTCTACCCCCGCTGGTGACATGCGGGATAACTGAGCCGGCCGCTTAGAAATCATTGGCAAACTACTGAGCGTAATCTTGCCAAGAAATCAACAGACAGCTGAAAGATGCTGCTGTTGACAGCGATGTCCTGTAAAGGATATGCGAATAAAAATAATATACATAAGTATATATCTAGATATAAAATAATATTTATTAGAATAGTTAGAAGTCGAGGCAGTGTAGGGCTTGTTTATACGCCAAGAAATCAAGTCAAGCTGAAAATAATATTCAGTTTGGCTTGAATTTAATTTGGCCACAGGAAGTTGAGGAGAGCTCTTCCGTTCAGGAAGAGAACTCTCCTGTAAAAACCCTAAAATCGGGCATTTGACCATTTGGCTTGAAGGTGGCAGGATCTATCACGTCAACTGGCTAAGAGAGAACACTCGCCTGTGTCTTAGACATTTTTTCTGGCTCTTGTTAAGCCGTACAACTTACAAAAACACAGTGAAAAGCCAGTGATAGTCTCCGCACCCGATAGACCCAGTCAAAACCAAGTTGCAGGAGCCTATACCCTGATGAACAGTAGTCGTAGTCACGACCGGTGACTGAGCTACGCACCACTCACACTGATACAGCCGAGTGTGGTGTCCATACCACTAACCAGTCAGCACCTTTCAGCTTACCATCCAGGAGCCAAGGACCAACAGATAAGTGGCTGACAACCCGTTTGCCACTTCACAGCATTCACAAAATCTTACAGGTTTTGGCCATGCATACATGTTGATGATTAATACTGCCTTCAGCTGTACATTTCCACACGATAGGAATTTAAGTTAACCAGAGATCTGCGTATCTCTTATGTGTCCGTGAGTTCCCCGTGGGTCTTACGTAGTGTTGTTAGAATTAAAATATTTTCTGTTGTACTTGCAAACATAACAACTAGCCTTTGTCATTATCAAAGTAAATCTAATAGTATCACTAGATTGTGTGACGAGTGAAAGGACTGTATCTATACATATAAATCTGTCTAGCTTCTTGTTGTGAGAATGAATTAGACGGTGGGAGCTCATTTTTCATCCAGACACGTTAGCAGGAATCACCTGACATACTGTCTTCTTTTGTAAGTACGATTGGGTCGTCATAACTTTCCGCCTGGCACTGTTTAGAAGTAGTGATCCATTCTGGGACTTTGAAATCATCCTTCTAGAATTGCGAGCCTTTTGATCGCTTCTTCAGCCGTGGTTAGACTCTCTATTCGTAGAAGTCTATTTTTTGTCTACTTTGATCTATTTTCTATCTTAGTAGTATACGCTACGCTACAAACACAACACATGGTAATTTAATGAACATTGCCACAACCAATGTTCATTATAACTAATCATCTTTCTTAACGGATATTTACCACACTGTTTGTTTGTTATTTATTAACAATTACTTGCTATATATGATTGTTACAATGATTTGATTTTCAAAACATATGTTATCATCATATGATGTGTTTGAGAATAATGTAACATGACTTTTCCCCCTAATTTCGATAAGAGACCCTGGAAGATCCAAATAATTCCTATTTGTTTATTTCAGAGAATCCCCTAATTTACACTAACATACACCACACGATTAGATAATCTTTGCAGAGATATAGCTATTTGTCTTGTTTGATTTGATAGAGGACTGCAGGCAGGTGGGCTTTTTTGCTTTGGCCTACGCAACATTGACGTATGGCGCAAGAGCTGAGAACTGGAGAAGGTTATGCTTCACCGGAATCTGCCATTGAAGATTTTGTCATCATGATACAGTGATGCGGGTGACTGCCTTCGCCATTTTTGAAGTGGATATCTGCCCAATTTTACCTCCACCACCTTATTCAGCCAACTTGTCCTTGCTGCCGTCTGCTGCTGCTATAAAAGCTGAGTAATATTACTGAGTAACACAGCAATAATTTATACACACAACACTTATCCATTGCCCAGTGAAATATGATTAGAATATACGAACATTATCACGCACACAAGAACAATCTGGAATTTCATCGCTGGACTAAAGAAAAACAATTGATTTATTTGGTGGACTTTTTGTGAATATTGATTTGTGATTTATTGTGCTTATACATGGCATAATCACTCCACCAGAAGAAAGGATATTAAATACTGAAGAGAAAGATACACAAATTGTGATTGTGTTTATTTCCAGTTTTATGAAGTTGTTAGTTACTTGTTGTGGCTAGATGTTCAGAACTTAGTATTTTTAAATCTTTTTTAACAAATAAAAGTCATTGTGTTTGGGTTACAACATGGGTGAAACAACAATAGTGGAGTTAAGTTGAATCCTCCGGTTTTCCCAGTGATTTCCCAAGACTTCTTAGACCCTGTGCACGGAAGCTCAGCATATTTATTCATTCTACTTATCTTATAAATTTAGAGTGGGAAATTATCTTAGTATATTTCTCTCTCTCTCTCTATATATATATATATATACTCTTGTGGGCTTGAGCCATTCGCTAGCCTTCTGTCACAAGGGCAATTTGATCAGGTTATTTCTACTTGAGACCTAAGACATCTTAAACCCTAGACCAGAGGTTCCCAAACCACGGCCCGCGGGCCACTTGTGGTCCGTCAGATGTCAGAAAGTGGCACGCGAGGCCTCGTTATTTAATATAACTCTTTAAATGCTAGGATCCAGGGGAAAAAACAAACTATTCACAAATGTGTGCTATGGAGAGGCAATAACTCCATCCCTTACAAACTATCGTCTGTCAAGACGGCAAGGTGCCAATGATGACAATGTTTATCGGAAAGCTGACTGAAGGGACTTTAGAAGCATTTGTAACTCTGAAGACGCTTGTGGTGGAAAAGAAATGTGACTTGTTACAGAACAAAGTAAAAGTTGAAAGTCTTCTGGATATCTTTCAGTCGAGATTTCAAGAGTTCACAATAGAGGAGGATAATGTTGCCCTCTTCATAAATCCGTTCGTATTTCCTGATTCCAAGCTCTGTCAATTACAGCAAAACCTTCAGCACGGGATAATTGATTTGAAATGCAATTCTGCACTGAGATGTAAATTTCTGGAGCTGCCTGCTTTACCTTCAGCTGATCATATGATTTCATTCTAACGACTATTGCCTGTCGAACAATTTGAACACTTGCGTTCATTCGCCCAGAGATATACATTTGTCGTTTTGGCACGACTTACACATGCGAGCAGTCATTTTCCGCAATGATCGTTATTACAAAAAAAAAAGAAAAAAAAGAAAAGAAGCAACATTCCAGACTCACCGACAGTAACCTAGATGCGCTTATGACTTTGGGCACGACAGATTTGTGACCAGACATTGATAAACTGAACCTAAGGTGAGGCGGCAGGTGGGTGTTTAGCTACTGCGCTACCGCGGTTCCAAAACAATGGTTTTGGTCAACCACAAACATGTAATTCCATCTGAACTTAAGTAACTGGTTGTGAAGAACAGTTACAATTGTAAATTAATTCATTAATAGTGATTTTCGAAACTGATTTAAAATGTATTGCTAAATGAACTTTGTGATTTTAAACCCCCCCCCCCCCCCCCCCCCCCCCCCACGCCCAAAAAAAAAAAAAAAAAATAAATGAAAAAAAAAAATTAAAAAAAATAAAATTATAATAAATAAATAAATAAATGACCGCATGTAGTGCTGACACTGACTGCCTTTAAAGTTTTAGAAGTTTGTTGACGAAAGTTAAGAAAGGTAAGAATGATATTGCACGGCTTTTATAATTTTATAATTTTATAACGCTGTGGCCCGTTTAGCTGCCGAAAATAGTAGATATGGCCCTCTGCTTGAAAAGCTTGGGAACCACTGCCCTAGACAAATTTCTTGAGTCTTTACCTATCATCTTCTTTACCACACCACAATCATCATCCACTGATTTGTTTCTCGCGGAGATATTCTCCATATCAGTCGTTAGACTTTCCTTTCCATCATAAGTCAGATTTGGTGTCTCTGTTGCTGTTGTGTTTAGGTCATCTATCACATCATGAATGAATGCAGCTCCGAGTGTTTGTTAAATAAAAGCATTTTCTGGAAAAGGTAAAAGTGCGAAAACGATGTTATTCTGCATCATAGCATCGCGACCTAGTCATATCACCCCAACCATTTTTAGCAGTATCTTCTAGACTGGCGTAACTTTAGCCCAGCGGTTTTCAACTGTTTTGAGTGTATGCCTTCTTTGACCAACTATAAGCTTCCTGCGGCTCCCCTGTGAAATTACTGGCCGAAACTAACGATATGTCGATATTTTGTTTGTCTTTTTAAAAAGTGTGTTCCCTTTGAAAATACCTTTAATATATTAAAATTTTAAATGCAGCTTTTACAAAATTGTAATTGCATTATGTGAAAGATAATCCGCAAGCATGAAACAAAATTTAGAAAGTGATATTTAAAAACGCTTTCTACAAAAAGCAAAACAGCATAGACATTGTAGTATTCACGTAAATATATTTTTTTTAAAAGCCAGCTAAACTGATGAAAATCTACAACAATCTACGACGCCTTTGACCGTCATTTATGGCTACCAGTGGCGCGCAGCTGATAGGGTGAATACCGCTGCTGAATTGTATTGTAGAACATTTCTGAACGGCTTAGTTCATTGTGGTTATTAGAAATGACGTAATTAAATATTGCGGCGGTTAACGTATTGATTTCAGATGAACGTCAGTTCTGGGATATTGATGACATTAGAACTGCACGTGCTTTTGTTTTTGTTTCCTGAAAGTGATATCTTGTAGCAGCAGAACGCAGATTTCCAGCTTACTTTCTTTTAGAGAAAGTAGAATAGAACTAATCAATCAATATTCTATAATTTTGCATTTGTATGTATATACATACGTATATAATTCAGGACCCATGTCACAATTACTTAAGATATATTTCTCCACGTTCGAATTAAAATTTACATAACTATTCATATAATATGGCTGGTACAGAATAATAATAACAAATACTGACATTTTTACACGAGAAGGAAGGATATCGAAGACAATTGGCCGCAAATATCATCGCGTCTAGGAAACTGACAAGTTTTTGCGACCATATTAAATGCCGTAACGGCCTAGAAAGAACAGCGATGAAAGGGATGGTTCCTGCAAGAAACAGGTCGACCATCACAAAGGTATAGACAGGACGTAAAAGACATCATGGGCATAAACATGCATGGAGAAGAAGAACTGTTCAAGGATTGATAATCTTTTCGGCGAGTGTGATGAAAGCAATGAACTTGCTACATGTTGAAGTGTATAATTAAGATGAACAAAATTAACAGTTTCAGAGCAAAAAAAAAAAAGGAGATTTGGACCAAAGAAAAGTGGATGGCGGTAAATTGGGAAATAGGAGTGTGTAGCAGTTATGACTTCAAAATGGTTACAATGGTAGCAGACATGCTGTATTATAACGCAATGGCAATATTTCGGCGATATATTAGTATAAGACCATGACAGATACGGGAAATCTCTTAAGACGATTAATCATAACATAGCACTTAATCAGATAAAAGGTAATAACAGGTGATTATTAGATGACCACTCACCAAAAGCATACGCGGAAGACACTAAAATATATGTACCATATCAACACAAGAGGTGGACTAGAGAACTTAGCCTTATGTAGGGGAAAAGTAAGTAAGGTTGACAGAGGAAGGCAAATGAATATTATGTTGAAAGTTTGAACAGTTGGGCAACAAATTATAATATTAGCCATACTAACTTCTTTAAAATAAGAGATGGTGGAGACGATAAAGGAGAGTCGCGTTAACCGCTGCCTGTTCCAGACAAGTCGCCTGAATTAGAACAGGCATTCATATAAGATACTGTGAGAAATAGAACATGACAATCTATAAAAGAACCACCAGTCCAGGCACCTAAAAGAGGACAGACATTCATGTAGGGCACTGTGAGAAATAGATCATGGCAATCTATAAAAGAAATATGCTCCAAGATACATGTATCAAAGGGATAATTTATAGAATGTGAGCAGTTCTGAACATCTAGTTCTGCAGCTGACGGGCGAAGGAAATGTTTATGATAAAGATTAAATAAAAACAAACATTGCCCTGCAAAACCTAAAGCGATTAAAACCTTTATGATTTGGGACACGTAGAACAACAACAGTCAGAGTAATGTCATCATGCACATTTTCTGTGGCAAGTATGAATGTGAAATTTGGACGTTGAACAAATCAGGTAAGCAGTATACATGCGCCTTTGAATAAGCGTTTCAGAAGAGTTAAACTTCGTTGGAAAAAAAAAGTTAACAAATATCCAATAAGAACTGTGTATTGGAAAAGGGGGGTTATATATACAAATAACAAATTTGGAAATAAAATAATTTGAGCATGTAAAAAGACTTAAATGTCTGGAAAAGATAACTGACGAGGGAGACTACAGTGTGGATAGATTCATGATGTGAGAGTTGACTTACACATGACAGAAACAAAGACATGACATATGGTTTAGGACGGAGAGAAGTTTAAGTAAAAAATCCTGTTATGCGGGGTAAAGTGTTGCAACGGAAATGCTGATAATGATGATTATGATGATTATGATAAGAAGTAATTTTAGAAGTATTGATAGACACTCATTCAAGTAAAGGAAAGAAGCGGGTACCAGATAGAACTTTAGGCAATAGACAAGTTAAAAAAAAAAAAATATGCTACATACATTGGCACCTTGCCGTCTTGACAGACGATAGTTTGGTACATTGTGCTTCAAAAAGGCATAATAACTACGATCCATGGCGGTGGCGAGTGTGGCTGGAAAGGACAGTTCGCGCTGTAAATGTTCGTCCACAGTGGGTGCATGTAAAAACATGGTCATTTCCACCATCATGCACCACCATACGTCTCTCACGCTCCGTGTGCTTTATCTGCAATAAATGTCTCCTTTGTATTTATTCCATTTCTGATAGTTGCCCTCCATGCAACACGTTCAGCCGGGACTTTCTCCCAATGTGCATTATCAATGCCTGTATCAATCATGTCCCGCTTACACACATCTTTGTATCGTAGTAGAGGCCGACCCTGAGATCTCCTACCCATCTGTAATTCACCAAAAAAGATATCCTTTGGTATTCTACCATCATCCATCCTCCTAACGTGTCATATCCATCTAAGTCTACAGAGACTGAGCATGGAACACACCGTCACACAACCTGGTCTTTCCAATACTTCAGTATTTGTGATTTTGTCTCGCCACTTAATACCAAGTATTCTTCGCAGACACCACATATGAAAGCCGTTTAAACGTTTCTCTTGGTGTGAGTAAGTTGACCAGGTTTCACTGCCATAAAGAAGAGTACTGAGGACACAGGCTTGGTAGACAAGGACTTTTGTTTTGGCAGTAAGCTTCCTGTTCTCTCAGACTCTTTTTGCTAACATCTTTATTGTTGTTGCTGCCTTACCAATCCTGATGCTGATTTCCTGATCTAGGGATAATTTGCTATTTACCTATGATCCTAGATATGTAAAATGGTCTACTATCTCCAGTTCGGTGTCGTCAGTAAAGATTGATGGTACCCCATGTGCATCTTGTTATATAATCTATGTCTTAATTTTGTTAATTGTTAAACCAAACAATTATTACAAGCATTAGAGAATGCAGATAGTAGACGTTGTAATTCTTCCCCCGAGTGGGTCGTAATTGCAGCATCATCTGCAAAAAGCAACTCTCTGATCAGTACCCTCCTAATTGTGGTCTTGGCCTTCAATATCTGAGCATTATAGAGAGCGCCATCTGAGCGTGAGTGAATGTATTAGGAGCATTCATTTGAAATCCGTTCGTGCCGCACCGCGCGTAATTGCGTACATTGAACATGATCATGCCATAGTCATGTGATAAGTACTGACCAATGAATAAAAGAGCTCGTGCTTTTCGTCCCATGCTGCATAGGTTCTGTTTCTGACCGTTGAGAAAATGGCCGGGTTGATACAAAATCCGTCCAAAGAAGCTCAAAGAGCCGTGTTTCAGTTTCTTTTCTTTGAAGGATGTCGACCAGTGGACATTCATCGAAGAATACAGGCAGCGTACGGTAACAAATGTGTGTTGAAGACAACAGTGACAGACTGGGCACGAATGTTTCGGAAAGGACGTCAGTTCACGACATATATTTAACGGCCGGGTCAAGCGCATTTTGTTGCAACAGAAAAAAAGCCATGGCCGAAATTGATGCAGCAGTACAGATGAACGGTTGTCGAAGCATACGTTCGCTAGCGAAAAAATTTGATGTGTCAGTTGGGACAATTCAAAAGGTCGTTCGTAAGAAACTGCAATATCGGAAGGTGTGTTCACAGTGGGTACCACGGATGTTGACCGACCACCAAAAAGAGGAACGCATGGGTTGATGTTTGAACCACTTGCTGCGATACAGATTGGAGGGTGATGCATTTCTCTTCCATATAGTGGCAGGCGATGAATCATGGTATCACCACTTTGAGCCGAGCAGCAAAAGAGAAAGTATGCAATGGAAGTATGCTGGATCACCAAAAGCCAAAAAATTCAAGTTACAGGTTTCCGCTGATAAGGTTATGCTGAGCGCATATTTTGACCATGAAGGGATATTGTTGGCCGACTTTAAATAACCTGGTGTCAACATCAACTATACTCACTACATGCAAACAATAGACACGCTGCAAAAAGCCATCAAGAATAAACGACCCGGCACGCTTTCCCGCGGTGTGATTTTGTTGCACAATAATGCTCGTACGCATGTCGCAAAGATTGCATTAGCTTCGAAGAAGTGGGAAATTTTGCAACATCCAGCTTATAGTCCCGATTTATCACCATGTGATGTTCATATGTTTGGACCTCTAAAAAAAGATCTCAAGGGGCAACGATTTCAAACAAATGCAGACGTAATGAACGCGGTAAACACTTGGTTGAGTGAGCAACCACAATCCTTTTTGCGGACGGCATTCACCGCCTACCTAAGCAATGGGATGTTTGCCTGAATGCCTACGGCGACTTCTTGTGACCAACACATGGTGCATAATTCATCCAAAATTAATGCTTTGTTTAATTTTACCACATCTGTTAATGTTTTTCTTTTTCGTGCTTTTGTAATAAAGCCATTGGAACGGGTTTCAAATGAACGACCCTTATATATTCCGGCCTCCTGATCACGTAAGGCACATTTCAGCAGAAGTGAAAAGTATATTCGAAAGAGGGTGAGGGTTAGTACACAACCTTGTTTAACTCCACTCTTGATTTCAAACTCTTCTGAAGTTGCACCATCAAACTTGATTATACCCCTCATGCCTGTGTGGAACGATTCCACAATGGACAGTGGAGTTGGTGAGCAGCCAATCTTCTTTAGTGCCTTGAACAGACCCTCACGACTGACCAAATCAAATGCCTTTGTGAGGTCGTGAAAAAAAAATATAAGTACACATGAATTTGTAACTGCTGCTTCCAATTTGTGCAGCAAACTAAACGCCCATTAGAAATATATGTAGGATGAGCTTATAAAAGTAGTTTTATTGCTATAACTACAAGGATATTTGTATAGCAAAATAAAAAATCTATAAAGTAGCAGTGAAACCCCCACAAACATTTCACAGACAGACATTATATTATACCCTTTGTGAAAACATCATGGTGGCGACTCAGATATTATCGGCAATAGAGATGTGGTATCGTGTCTCAGAGCTGAAAGGTGTTCATCGAAGAAGTTCTATGTTGTTGAGATGATCTATGTTCCCAAGTGTTAAGTCTCTGGCACAGGCACTCCGTGAACTTGGTAGCACAAGGTTATTTATTGTATTTAAACCTATTGTTGTCTGGATGTCGCATCGCCCGCATGCTAAATAATGTTTAGACACTTATTTGCGTGTTTGTTTGCTTCACTTTGTACTGTCTATCTGTCTGTCGATCTGTTCTTTCATTTATTCTATCTTTCTTTTTTTTCTTTTTCTGAGTCTGACAGTCTCTCTTTTTTCTTTCACTTATGCTTGATATTTTCAGTGCTTCAGTTCTTCTCTGCCTGCCTGTCGTTTTCTTATCTTGTGACTACTGATAGATATTTAATATTTCATAGTGTCAAGGTTTATGATGCACTTGACTGAGTACAGGTAAAAGTTCCACTGATAGCCAACGTATAGACGCTGCTAAGGAGAAGTCTTGGGAATGACAATAACTGATTAAACTCTACGATCTGTTTGACGATTTCCTCCTCTATGAAATTATATGTTTGTGGTTGAGATCTAACCAATGTCTTGGAACCGTGGTAGTGCAGTAGCTAAACACCCACCTGTCGCCTCACTTTAGGCTCAATTCAGCATCAGGGCGAATTTAGAAAATTGACTTGGGTTCCCAGGTCGACACAGCCTAAAATAGGTACCAGAAATTGTACTGCGAAGTAAAACCAGTCGGTGTGATACTCTTCACATCACCCACCGAGTACCGGTTGCTCTATACAATTATGGAACCAGCACCATATGTCTAAAGCGCCTTCAGATTTGTAAAATAGTAGTTAACTTAAATCACTTACTTGCACCACCCTTCAGTTCAACCACTATGTCTCTGCTGTCAAGGGATGGTGGCTCAGTAACAGATGTCTAGAATGAATATTGTGTTTATAATTATCCAGGGAGTATCTGCGTGGGCCAGTAAGCATGTCTTGGAGTGCCCATGAAGCACTCAGTGCTAATGTACGTTGTAGCACAGCAATTGCAGATTGATACCTAATTTGTGTTGTTTAACATTGCTGAAGCCGGACTCCGTGGCCTTAAGCTTGCAAACGCGATTCGTGAGCCGCTTACCACGCGTTCGAAACACAGCGGCGACCGATTTGGCAGCAGACCGTGACGCTCTGGGGTTTTAACGCGTTGGTATGGGAGTCGGTCGTACAGAAAGCAATGACAAACTACTGAATGTAAATCTTGCCAAGACATCAACAACAGCAGTAAATTACTGATATTAACAGCGATGTCCTGTAAATAGGATATGAAAAAAAAAAAAAAAGCATTGCTGAAATGACTGTCGCGGTGGTTTGGTGGCGCTGGAATAATGGCCGTCTTATTGATTTAAGATGTTTAAATATGGCTATCAGAATGTTGTTGCTCAGCAGGACGTCTGTCTACAGCTCCTAAGGTGTCGAGTTCACAGTCAAGTTAACTAAGTAAACAAAAATCCCCCCTCCCCTCCCCCAGTCTCTGGATGAGATGCCTAACATTTTGGGAGTATAATAGCAACTAGACGAGACCGTGTGCTCGTTGCTTCTCCTCGCCAGATGGTAACTGAAAATAGTGTGCCCATAGTACTACCGCCTTGGCAAAGTGTCACAATGATTGATTGATTGATTTAGGAATCGACATCACAGCATTCGGGGCATTCCCATAAGCTCTCCGTCCCCATCCTCAGCAGCCAGCGAAGAGTTCCAACACCAATAGTACCAGTAGCAACCTGATTAAGTGTCACAATGAGAAAAACAAAGCTAAACTGATTATTAATAATTAGTGTAAAATCGAACCTGGTGTAGAAAATCGCGTACTGAAGTCCGAAAGGCGCAAATATCGCATGTTAGCTACAAACAGATACAACATCACCGACGTTTTTCTCAGAAAGAACGTGGAAGAAGAAGAAGAAATACTGGCAAGAAAATACAGGAGACTGAAAGGACTGATAGGGGCAATAGCGTAGTGGCTACCGTTCGCTTGCCGGCCCGGTAGTTGTGGGTTCGATACCCATCGGGGTGGATTTGGACTTCTAAAATTGACCTGTGCTTCCCGCTAGATGGTCTAAGATGGGTTGCAAGAAATGGCTGGGAAGGTGTCACAAAATTCATGGAGGATTCGACCAGGAGATGCTCGATTTGAAAGACTCACACCCATCTCTCGGCCTACAGCAACTTTTTCAGTCAAAGGGGAATGATCCTGGTAATCTTTTACCCCCAAGGGAGGACAGGACTATGCCCTTGTTTTCTGGAAGGTTCGAGAGATGGTTGTACAGGGACTCTTGTTCCGGCCGCGCAGTCGCAGTGACCTGGCTAGGAACCGGGGAACGGATTGTTTTTCTGGCCCAGCTGGCGAGAGGTTCTGTGTGGCTGCAGTTTAATATGAATAAATGGTGCCCAGTGTCAAAGACCGTCGACATTAAGTCCCTAGGTTGGACGATGTCCCATACTTCGAACTGCATGACCGAATGAAAGGTAAGAGTGCCACCATTCTTAAATCGGTTGGTGTCGGAACCGCGATCACCCGAGGGTGTATATTGCATGAAGCGACGGTCGCCCGGAGGTCAAGGGTGCGCCTGTAATTTTCCCAATCAAGCAGGCTTGTTGTCATGACCCAATGTCTGTCCTGATTCGAACAGTCTGAACTGTCGTGAAGGTACAGGTATTGAACGCCTAGTCTCACCCGCCACAAATGGTTGGGGAAAAATTAGGATTGGCCCGAGTGTTAGCAATGTGAGTGCACTCCTAGGCCGTCTTTGAACTCCGGTGTAGTCTACACAACCGGAAGTAGGTGAGGGCGTAACTAAAGGGTATCGTGTGAGATATCGGGCAAATCGGCCAGACAAGACGAATCTCGTGGGAATGTCCTCTATCGAATCGGAGGTCATTTGAAAGATCCCTCGTGTGTCGAAGTTCGCATCTTTTGGCGGGGCGACTACTGGTTTTTCTTTGCTTTTCTCATACACTTTATGGTCTAAGTCTCCTTAACGGACTACCATCCTAATCTATAGTGGGTTCCTGCGAGGAGGACAAAAAGGAGGGGGAAGAAAGAGGAATGATGCAACAGACATGTTCTGATGGTTACAAGGCTGATGAACTGGGGAGAGTAGGACTACCTGGGAAGGGCTGGGGGGTTTGCCAACGGCTCTCCTTCAGGGCTATCTTGCCTGTGGGTACTGTAGACCATCTAGCCCTGTATGTTATTGGAAGGCTTCCCCTGGGGGAACTGGGGCGCAGACACTCATGACCAATTACCGTGGGTTCACTCTATCCCCAGTCCAGGGAAACAGATGGTCCATTCGGCTGCTTGTCAGACTCCAGACCCTATTCTTCTTCTGGCCGTTAGGCTTGGCTTGTAATTGAACCACAACCCCCTTTAGGGAGGTGATTCCCTGTCTGAGTACCGAGAGGCGGTGTATCCTCATATGGTAGGTCATGGTCATGCGATTCTCACAGAGGGTTGTCTTTGTCACTTTGCTAGATTCTACCTTCCTGAGAGGAGTGATGGACGGTCGTTTAAACCGTAGTCCTGTGCCAGCGTCAGCAGTCTGGACTGACCAGCCAACGTGAGGTGATCCTACTGCCCATCACCCGGTCAGTCGTCTATACCCTCAGAGTAGTTCCAGGATGAGTTATCCACCATGTTATGACGAAGGCGTCTGGGCAAGTATGATATTCATGTGATCGTCCAGCTTTGCCACTGATTACCTACCCGACTACCACTAAACTTTGTGTGATATCAGGCAACACTTAGTCCACTCGAATTATGTTCTTGATTGGGAATCTAGTCATAGACAGTGTTCTGTTGGAAATCTAGCCATTGACATTGTGCTTCTATGAACATCAACTGCTACTGTGGATATAGATAGTTTGGTTGGTGCCACTGTTGGGGAAGACATGAACTTTAGCATACCTTGGGTGGCTGATAGAACTTGGTGCATTAGCCCAACTAACATTATAGAAGTACGTCATAACTATGATAGAGGCATCTATCTGGTCGGACGTGGATGGGAACTCTGAATATCATTCAGACACATACTCTGGTATCCTGGTGTCATTACACTGATTTGCTGTCAACTCGGAGGAGGTGATATCTGGCCGAGAACTGAGGACCTTTCGCGAGAAGCTAAGTGACTTCCCATGTTATGTGGTGCTCTAGCCTGTGTACTATGATGACATCCTTCCTGAGGCAGCCTCCAATGGCTCTGTCTTGTAGCGATTAGCTCACGCCAGGCAGATCTGCACTACAACCATATTATCTTCACTCTTTTGTACAATACCTTTTTGTTGTTGTTGAGTTTGTAGATACCAGAGTTGCGTCAGGTGTTCAGGACGATGTTTGAAAGGGTAATGTCCCTTGGTCGGTTGTGAGAGAGATAGGTATCCAGAGACTGGTGGGGTTGAGTAGACTGAAATTGTCCTGGTCCCAGATCTGAAGACATCCCGATATATACATATATATATATATATATACACACACACACACACACACACACACACACACACACACACACACACACACACACACGCACGCACGCACGCACGCACACACACAGAGATAAGTGTGATAGCATGTTCCCTTCACCCCAGGGAAGCTGTGACAGGAGGTAATAGAGGCCGGCGCCATATTGACCGCATCACACGCCAACTGCCGATTGGTCTATACATATATGGGTCTAGCTCTATGTGTCAATGCGCCTAACGACCCGCGAGTGTCAAAATGCTGATTATGGCAATTTCAAAACAGAAGATTTGAAGATAAAGATACTCTGCTGACATTACAGAAACGTGACGTGACAGTGCCAGTAGCTGCCGACTGTGCTTCCAGACTGCTTCTCGTTTTGTTTCCATCTTTTTTGTCTTTATTTACGGTAAAACGTCTCCCAGACGGGATGACGCAGTGCTGAATGAAATAAGTCATTGGATGTCACGCCCTGGCGATACTCGATAAATCTCACTTACAGCTGAGACAGAACGAGACACAAGTTTTGGCCGTGTCATCCTTGTGTCGAGTACCTCCGGGACATAACTTAGTAGAAACTTAGATTTCAGAAGCACTGTTGAGCACTGATAGTCAACGTGCAATATGAAGTCAACTTTCGACATGTCTTCGGGTGTATTAACAACTTCAACAGCTGTTTCTGCCGTGTTTTTGAAACAGAGCAGGGACGGGAAGAGACTAGCTCCAGACAATTTAGCCACGAACCTCTCACTGGGAGACCAAAGTTATACTGTTATGGAAGCCAGAGTGTAATTTACTGTCCTGAGTAGGGTATAATCTATTACTGCTCAGCCAGAGAGAAACTCCGAAGCGAAAATAATTATTAGAACGGCTTGCATATAATTTAAATTCATTGAATGTGAACCAGTTGTTGTCGGAGTACCACAGTGCACACACGCTAATTAATATCTACACAATTGTTTGCGTTTTTGCTTGTCTGTCTGTCTGTCTGTCTGAGTGTCTGTCTGTCTGTTCTATCTTTCTTTTATTCTATCTGTCTGTGTCTCTGTTCTTTCTTTTATTCTATCTGTCTGTGTCTTTGTTCTTTCTTTCTTTCTTTCTTTCTTTCTTTCTTTCTTTCTTTCTTTCTTTCTTTCTTTCTGTCTTTCTTTCTTTCTGTCTTTCTTTCTTTCAGTCTTTCTTTCTTTCAGTCTTTCTTTCTTTCTTTCTTTCTTTCTTTCTTTCTTATGAAGTGTCTTTAGTTGTGTTAGAAAGTTTATTGCAATCTTTGGCAGACGAGCTGGGCCGGGAGAAGATCGACTCCAGAGTTTAGCCAGGAATCTCTGACGGTGAGACCAAAGTTATAGTGGCAGGAAGCCAGGGTGTAATGTGCTGCCCTGAGCAGGCATAATCTAATACTGCTGAGTCAGGGAGAAACTCCGAAGTGATAATAAGTATTAGAACGGCTAGCATAGGCTCAAATCACCTAGAGTACAATACCACAGTGGCTGCTGTCTTACAGAGAGGACAAGTAAGGAAAGATGTTTTTGGCAGAGACAGTTACGAGGACAGTATAATCATTAAGAAGCAAGTAATGTGCTTGTGAGTCTTGGGGTGAGTTTGTTGAGGACCTATACTTTCAATTACTGTTCTTCCTAAGCCAAATTATGCAGACTATTACTGTTCTTTCTAAGCCAAATTTCTAAGCCAAATTATGTAGACTATTACTGTTCTTTCTAAGCCAAATTATGCCTTCTATTACTGTTCTTTCTAAGCGTAATTATGCAGACTAATACTGTTATTTCTAAGCCAAATTATGCCCTCTATTACTGTTCTTTCTAAGCCTGATTATGCCATCTGTTATTTTTATTTCTATGCCAAATCACGCCTTCTATTACTGTTCTTTCTAAGCCACACTAAGCCTACGTTTATCGGTGGGCTCTGCAATTATGGAAGCCTCCTTGGATGGCGGATAATGCCCATGGACTGCTCCTGCCTTCCCATGAGGGCTGACCGTGAAGTCTTCGACCGTTCTAACTTCACCAGCTGGGATGTGGACGACACCACAACAGCGAGAAACACCCGGGAAGGCAAACGGGATCAACAAACACCCGCCAAAGTCGGATGTGTTGGCCTAAGGGCGCATAACCGGACACACCACAATTACGTCTGGAAAAAAAAACACTCCGGATGAACACGGAAGAAGAAGAAGAAGAAGAAGAAGCAGCAGCAGCAGCAGCAGCAGCAGCAGAAGCAGAAGAAGTAGAAGAAGGAGAAGAAGAAGAAGAAGAAGAAGAAGAAGAAGAAGAAGAAGAAGAAGAAGAAGAAGAAGAAGAAGAAGAAGAAGAAGAAGAAGAAGAAGAAGAAGAAGAAGAAGAAGAAGCAGATTGCACACATTCTAAGAATGTTGAACATTTAAGTTAAACAACCTCGATGTTCTTTAATGATTGCACAAATTCTAAGAATGTTGAACATTTAGTTAAATAGCCTCTATGTTCTTTAGTGATTGCGAAATGATCAGCGAATCGCATCTGTTTGTTGCCACAGTAAAGATGCATGTTCTCCACATGTTTACATTTATCTGTTTGTATACTCTTGGCTATATATTCTTATGTTCATTACCAGGCTGGTCTCTTTTAGATTCTATTTGAAAAGATCCCGCTGTTGTTAATTACAGAGACAAGGTATTCAGAGTTGGACACATGTTCAATTTCTACATTGTTAATTGCAATTGTTTGTTGCCATGTAGTTTTGTCTGTGGACATAATTTTTTTATGTTTAAGAAAACAAAAATATTTTGATCTTCACTGTGTCTTTTGACAAACATGATTAACTTCTCTACCCCATCGACATTGTTTGAATTTGCGTCAGACATATAATTATTTGTTTACAAAAGGTAGAGTAGTCTAAAAATTCATAAAATCCCCGTTGTGTTTAATGCTCAATAACAAGAAATATATTAGAAAAAGAACACGTATTTAGATATAGTACATTTAAGGATGAAGCGAAATGTATTTTAAGCGCTAAATACGAAAACATTGACTTTTAAACATCATCTCAGTACGATAAGTACCGTTACACAAGTACTGTTAATTAAGTAATGTTACAGAAGTACTGTTATATAAGTACATCTACATAAGCACTGTTACATAAGTACTGTTATATAAGCACTGTTACATTAATAGCGCTACATAATTACAGTTACATAAGTACTGTTAGGTAACTAATGTTGCATCAATACTGTTACATAAGAACTGTTACATAAGTGCTGTTACATAAGCACTGCTATATAAGCAATGTTCCATAAGTACTGCTATATAAGTACTGCTACATTAGTACTGTTACATAAACACTTTTAGATAAGTACTGTTATATAAGTAATTTTACATAAGTAACGTTACATCCATTCTTCATGTGCCATGCCGGTAAGCGCGGGCGGTCTTGATTCGCTATTTCACTCGCAGAGTCGTGGATCAGCTCAGTGTTCCTGTCTCGGCCATGCCACGTGGCCATTCCACCCAGGTATTTACTTCTCTGTCTTCCTCTTGTTCTCTTCCCCTCGATCTTGCCAGTTGCCACCAAGTTCTCCAATTTATTTATGCTCATAACATGTCTAGAAAAGTGTAACTGTCTGCGTCTAATTTCTCAAACGGTGTACGATTTTCATTTGTTTCTTGTAGGACTTGGTCATTGGTTTTTATGTCTGTCCATGGTATTCTTTGCATTCTCCTCAGAAACCACATTTCCACAGCCATCAGATGTTTTTCAGCTTGTTGTAACAAGCTGAAAAACATCTGATGGCTGTGGAAATGTGGTTTCTGAGTACATCTATATAAGTACGGTTGCATAAGTACTGTTACATAAGTTCTGTAATATTAGTAATGTTTCAAAAGTACTGTTATATAAGTACTGTTAGTATTATGAGTCAGTAGTTTAGAAATGGGTAATATGAAACCGTACCGACACTTGTGGAACTGAGCTTGAGGCCAGTCGACAGCTTGGTTATGGTACGTAGAGTATCTCTTTACGGAGACAGTGGATGCGGTCACCGACCAATATTGTCACTGATAAGAATTCAGTGAGTATATAAACAGATACAACGCGGAATTCGTCAGCTATACAAGAATACAATCACACAAGTGACAGAATTAACGTTTCGACTAGAAAGCCTTTGTCAACTCACAAAAATGACACTGATCAAATAAACAACTATATTGAACAAATTACAAAATAATAATAATAATAATATTAAATTTAAAAAAAAAAAATGCACTGAACTGGAATGTAAAAATGTCACTAAATCGTTGGGCAGAAATCTGGAACTGAATCCTAGACAAAAAATCCAGTTTTGGTTCCGAAGACTCAAGGACCTCTGTTAAGTTACTTTTTGTTAATGTTTAGTGTGGTCATATCAGTGCCCGTTTTTTGTGTGTGTTAAATTATTTTAGTGTGTGTGTGTGTGTGTGTGTGTGTGTGTGTGTGTGTGTGTGTGTGTGTGTGTGCGTGCTGACGTAGGTTTTATATCCGTAACGTTCACACTGTAATCTATGGTTATGTTCTTGTAAACCAGACCAATTTCACTTTCCGCTGTGGATTTACTCACTGTATTTTTACAGTGTTACTGCAGTTCAACCCATTACATTTCTCATAACTGCCAGAAGGAAAGCAGTGACAGGTCACTTTCTTTAGAGATGCTTTAAAAACTATAGCAGTCAAGAAATGATGGAGATGCTAGTGAGAAGTTTCGAAAAACTGTCATAGGGCCAATGTTTCTCACCACTGGGTGATAGTCATGAGTTCGGTAAAGATAATAATAAAGACATGGTCAAGTTAACGAATGAAGTTCTAGACGAGAATAGGCTCTGGACATCACGTTCTACGTATGTCGCTGGCAGATATAAGGTCAGATGACTAGTCCAGGACCGGGTGGGGGAAAAGGGGGGGGGGGGCGGATTCGCACCGAGTGAACTGGAAGCAACAACTGGGGAAAATATCATAAATATGTAATATCATCAGGAAAGACTACACCTATTTGTGTAATAATGTGGACAAAGATTGCAGAACAGATAGAGGTATTAAAATAAGAGGACAAAAGACAAGAGGCGATTTCATAGCACTAGGACACATTGTCAAAGAAAGTTAAACTTAGCACTGAATGTAGAATATTTAACTCCAATGTAAACCTACCATGCCACCAAAGGGCACTCTTCAGCACTTGCATTTATTCACATAGGGGAAATATCCTTATTGATGTATGTGTGGCAGTTTGTCTAAAATGTCTCTCTTCGATTTCTTCGTCACCATCCTATTCCAATTCTAATTTTCAAAACAAAAATTCAAAATTCGGCCTCGTTCAACCTGCTTCCTCAGCTGTGGTTATTGTTGAGGTCCGTGGTTTTTGTGGGTTCATTCAACCTAATTCTTGTCTTGTGCGCTCTTACTAGTAAGTCCTATCTCGGACTGGTTATGTAGCGTTTGTGTCTGTGACGTCATCAGAGGGGTCGGTCGGCGGCTGTCCTTTGTGCATGTTTCCTCTTGTGGTTGTTTTTGTTGGTGCAGGCTCCTAGCTCGTCTGGCTTGACTGGTTACAGTCCTTAAAAGGACTTTTTATGTGGTATTTTTACATTCTCATTTGTGTGTTGCCTGTAGAAGCTTTTCGATGTGATATGCCTCCTTGCGCTTTCTTTCAGTCCGCTTCCCGCGTTTGAGTTCTTGCTGTCTTTTGATTGCTTCCTCCGTGGTCAGCCATGGGATGATTTCTCCGTCCTCTATATAGTATTGCCATGGGTGTTCGTCATCGAGGCCTTTTAAATCTGGTAATGTGGCGGTATGGCGGGGCATTGGTTTCCCGATGAGTTTCTTGTACTTCTTTTCTTTTTCTTCCATGCGCTTTCTGTATTCCTCGCACTTGAGGTCGTATTTCCTCGTTATCTCTGCGTGCCATGCTGGCGTTAACGGGTCGTCCTCTATGCCGTCGTCGGGTTTCTTCGGATGTCTGGTGTGGTATTGGCTTCCCATTGAATGTCTCGGGCGTCGTGGTTGGGCGTCGTGGTTCGTCACTCTCTGTTGTCGTTCGCTATTTATATTAGCACTGCATCTGAAGCTTTCTCGCCAACATTGCTACCACAATTGTGTCATGCAACTTTACTCTTTAAAATCACTGCATGTCCTTTTACGGGACGTTGCAATCAACCCTAGCCTTTACTTGTTTTTCGTGATTTATTAGGCAATTTTGCATTCAGTATTTTGCCATTTTTTTTATAACGATAAGTCAACATTTATATCCAAATGTGAAATCAACCCATCACATCATCGTCATAATAGAAATTTAAACACGAGAGTATTAAATCTTTCTGCCACGCCGACCCTTTTATGCTTAGAATAACGTTATTGGTTCACTTCCTTAACACCAAGGACAAGCCACTCGTTCTGTCTTCACTTCCCCAGTTAACAATATATTATCATTGTCATGATTTCACTGTGTATCCACCAGATAATGACAATACAGACGGTCAAATTCATGGCCTGTGTGCAAAGCTACATTTGTTTTTTAACCGGGACAGAAAAACAAAGTCGGAATGTACATCTGCAGTTGTTTACCAGTTAGATCAAGGACACCGCTAAGTCGCCAACATCAAACAAGGAAATCTTCTTTGACAATCCCCACAAGACGGGAAATTGTAGGCATATGTTGAGAAAAAGGGGGAAGCGACTTGTGCATGGATTGTCCAAAAGGGGGAGATAATCTACTATTGTGACATTGATGAAACCCAAGGGAAAGAATTTATTCAGAAATGGATAATCTGCCCTTGAACCACCTTTGTTAACATCAAAAGAACGTCACGTGGCCACTCAAGGCTGTTGGGTAAAAACATGCTTTGTTTACAAGTAGTGTAACTCTGAGGATTGACTTGCACGGACGTGTTTGTCACTGCAGTGGATTTAAAAAAAATATCTACCGTGTGCGGAAATTAATTAGATTTAATTGTACACGTGCCTGTTATGGCAAAATGTGGATATGATTTCGAAGACACTGTTGTGTTGTGCTTAAGGTATTGTAGAGAGTATATTTAAGCCTAGTTAATATAAGCAGTAGCCTCGGTAAAACTTGCTAGAGTAATGAATAGAATTAGCTCTGCTAGTGAGAATTGTGTAGTGGGGTGATATTGGGGAAATTGGGGATGGGGAGAATGTACAATGATGGGATCTTCTAGTGATGTCTGCTAGGGGTCTACACTTTACATTTTGCTCTGTCCTGATCTTAACCCACTGCAGACCGGAGTGAAGAACTCCTATGCCCATGACAGAGAATGTTCACTGTCATGTATCTGAGTGAGGCGGACACCCCCCCCCCCCCCCCATCCAATGGAGGTTGGGGACAGTTGCTATCACCCAATGTGTTGTTCTCTCGTTGACAGGTTCCTTTAGGTCACTCAAGTCACTGAGAATGGAGACCTTGGTGCAGGCAGTTGGTCAACATCTTTTGCACTTAGCCCATGATAGAAAGGGTTTACGGGAACAAGCATAAGAGGGATTATCAAACGTCACACATTAACAGAAGACCAGAAATTGTTTTCTCCGCACCAGTTTGGAGGAAGACCAATCGTCAAATTAATGTTTCAAACATCACTTGGGAACAGAATAGTAAAAAGTGAATTTCTTTTACACCACCTGGGAACAGCCCAGTGGCAGTATGTTTTACACGACAGGTGAACAAACAAAGAGATACAGTTATTCCCCATCACATGGGAATAAATCAGTATAAACTTATTAGGAAGTTAGTATAACAATGGTCTTGTGAACAGTAGACACTTGAGACAGGAAGTACATTTATTTCAAAGAACAGTATGTTCGTGTCCTCACTAGACAAGGGTGTTATAAGTATAGGAACAAATTAGACATATATTAACTGTGTGATCCAGACAGGATTTAGGGTCGGACTGTGACTAGTTCTTTTGAGTGATCAAACAGCCACCGGTGGAAATCTACATCTAGCAGGATGGACACATACCTGGGTGAGGTCTTCGTGGACTGAATGAAGATGTGGTGTGATCCTTTCTGGGATGATCGGGCTGGGCTCTTCAGCTACCTGGTCTAAGTCTGCACCCACTAGAATATTCGACACACATTCTACACATTACTAACACACACTTCTCACACTTATACTCTTTGCTTAATAAATTATTTTGTATTTATTTGTTAAAGCTAGAGTTGTGGAGTATGTTATGTTGGGGAGGAGTGAGAGGGGGCATGATCTAAGGGTGAGTGAGAGTAAGAAAAAGGGGTTTGCAGACCGACGGAGTTTTGTGGACGGAGTCTGGTGGTTTCTCTAAGACAACAATATTGGGGTAATAAAAATGTGGTGTGGATTCCCATCACTCCAAGGACGACACTAAAGTAAGTAAGAAAGACTTACGACATTTATTGGGGGCTCGTAAACGTGATCTTTGGACAGCGGGATCTCTTGTAAGCGGGATCTCTTGTAAGCGGGATCCTTTGACAGTGGGATCTCCTGACAACGGGGTCTTTTGACACGGGATCTTTACTAAGAGGACGGTGATATTGTTGGAGAGAGAATCCAGCTAGAGTGAATGTGGATAGGGGTTAGGATACATATCTTACCTGTTCACACCTCACACGTCTGCATAGGTCTGTGGTCCTGATTCTTCTCTTGTCACTGAGTGATTGTATTGTGTGTGGTCTTAATTATTAGATTAACAGTGATTGTTCATTATATATATATTCCTCTTGGAGATAATCTGCACCCTATCTGCTGACTTACCTGTCTGAAAAATGGCCACTCCTAAATTAACTGGGGCAGAACTAAGGGCAAAGGGGGAAGGAATGGGTTTGTCTGGTTCAGCTTTAACGGATTACATACAGGAAGTGGAGAGAGAGTATCGTCAAGCAGAAAGAGACGATCGGAAGGCCGAATTGGAATTGAGGAAGATGGAGTTAGAAACTAAGAGGATAGAAGCTGAGCAAGCCACTAGAAGGATGGAACTTGAAGCTGAGCAGGCAGCTAAGAAATTAGAAGCTGAGCAAGCAGCTAGGAAACTGGAAGCTGAGCAAGCAGCTAGGAAACTGGAAGCTGAGCAAGCAGCTAGGAAACTGGAAGCTGAGCAAGCAGCTAGGAAACTGGAAGCTGAGCAAGCAGCTAGGAAACTGGAAGCTGAACAAGAAGCTCAGAAAAGGGAGCACGAGTACAGGATGCGGGAACTCGAGCTCAAGAGTCAATCTAATGGGGAAACTGAGGGAGCAGTTGGAGGTTCCTCAGTCCCAGGCTCAACACCAGTAGGTGGACAGGGGTACCATGCTATGAAGTTTCCTTTGGCGGTCTACGAGGAGGACAAAGAGAAGATTGACCAATACCTTCAACGCTTCGAGGCTATGTCAGTTGCTATGGGTCTGGAGCGTAACAAATGGAATCTTAAGCTATCCCAGGGATTACGCGGGACGGGATACGAAGTTTATACTCGCCTGCCACCAGGACATGAGAACAATTATGATGAGTTAAAGACGGCTCTGCTGAAACGATTCGAGGTTACGTCACATACCTACCGGAAAAAATTTCGAGCAGCGAAACGAGAACCGGGGGAGTTGTTTGCCGCCTACAGTTTGCGTCTTAAATCTTATCTCCATAAGTGGATGGATTTGGCTGGGTTCGCACATGACTATGAGAGTCTGGAAGAACTCATGGTGGTCGACCAGCTGAAGAAGCAAATGTCAAAACCTCTCAGGACATTCCTGGGAGAACAAGGAGCGGAACGTATTGACCTCGTGACAAAATTAGCAGAACGGTTTGTAGAGGTACATGGGGAGGCCGGGGAAAACCTTCCCACCAATACCAAAAGTCAGGAGAAACATGACAAGAAGAAAGCCAAAAGCTCTGGAACAAAAAAGGGGGAACCTTATGTGCAAAAATCAGAGGATAGTTCAGAGAAGACGAAGGAGGGAAGCAAGAGCTCTTCGAGCTCTACACCAAAACGACAGTGGTCGGAGAAGTGGTGTTCAATTTGTAAGTCACCCTCTCACAATACGAGGGACTGCAAATCGAAGGCTAAGAGCCCTCACTTCGCAGCATGTCAAGTGACTTCCAAGGAGGTTGTCACGGAGAATGCCAAGGTCAGCAAGATAGCTCACCATCAGGAGAGCTCACTCAAGTCCGGCACAAGAAAATCTAGGACAGAGAAATGGTGCAACCAATGCAAGTCAAACACGCACAATGCTATTGACTGCAAGAGAAAGTCAGGAGAATCTAAATTCATCGTGTGCCCCGGGAGACCTAAGGTGGAGCCCACTGAACAGGTCGAGGCCGACGAAGAAACTCCAGACCAGGAAAAACCACCTGTAGTGGAATTGGTAGAGGTTAACGGTCGTCAAGTGGAGTGTTTGTACGACACAGGACTGGACGGGGAGGCCGTGATTTCTGCGGATCTGGTACACCCAGAACAATTCACAGGTGAGACCATGGAAATACAGCCTGCACAGAAGAGTGCTGTGGCCATGAAGTTGCCCATTGCTAACGTGGAGATTCGGTCAAGATATGTCACCGGCACAATCAAGGCTGCTGTATTGACCGATCCCATTTTCCCAGTAATCCTAGGTTGCCGGTATGTCTTTCTGGGAATGCCCAGGGAGCCAATCCATATGGGAGCAATACAGACTCGCTCTCAGACGAGAACGGAAGAGGCAGACGCAATTGTGACTAACCCAATGCCGGGGGAGCTACGAACTGCCCAGAGTGAGGATGATACTTTACGTCCTTGCTACAAAAAGCTGCAGAAAAGTGCTGATCCACCAGGACGGGGGCAGTACTACATGAAGAATAGGATACTCTACAGGAGAGCAGGAAGGGGAGACAACCTATACGGTCAGTTGGTCGTCCCAAAAGCTCACCGGTCCCAGATTCTTCATATAGGGCATACCATCTCCTTTAGTGGACATATGGGTATTGCCGCCACCATGCAGCGGATTTCCTGCCACTACTATTGGCCGGGAATGACAGAGGATGTGCGTCGGTATGTGAAGTCATGCCCTGAGTGCCAGAGGGTGGCACCGAAACACTGGACAGCACCGGTGGTCCTTGGTGAGATGCCCATCATGAACTCTCCTTTCGAGAGGGTAGCCATCGATATCGTGGGTCCACTTCCTAGGACTAGGAAGAGGAACATGTATATACTCACAATGGTGAATTGCTGTACAATGTGGGGTGAAGCCATACCGTTGACCACGATTGACTCGAAACGAGTGGCGGATGCACTGATGGAGGCCTTTACAAGATTAGGCTTCCCAGATCAAATTCTGACGGACAATGGGTCCCAGTTTTGTGGAAAACTCATGGAGGAGGTATTTAGAGTGTTTCACTCTAACCACATACATACCAGCCCTTACCATCCTCAAGCCAATGGACAAGTAGAGCGTTTCAACGGCACGTTGATGACAATGCTCAGGAAACTAGCGCAGGAAAAACCTGATAGGTGGGATGAATATATCCCTGCAGCACTCTTTGCCTATCGGGAAGTTCCTCATGGCTCAACAGGACTACCACCCGCTACGTTGCTGTTTGGTCGTCCAATCAAAGGACCGTTGGAAGCCATGTTGAGGAGTTGGACTGAAGAGGGGACGTCAGAAGAAGTAATCTCATCCTATCAATACGTGGAGGAACTGAAAGAAAAACTCCACAAAGGATGGACTCTGGCAAATCAAAACTTGAAAAAGGCCAGGAAAAGACATGCGGCTTACTACAACCGTAGGTCTAAAGACAGATCTCTAGAGGTGGGAGACAAAGTTTTGTTGCTACTCCCAACGGGAAACAACAAACTGGAGATAGGTTGGCAAGGACCATTTCCCGTGGAAAGGGTAATATCCAGAACCAACTATCAGATCCGGATCCGGGGAAAGTCGAAGATTTTCCATATCAATCTCTTGCGGAAATACGAAGAGAGACCCGGAGAAAAAGCAGCTCACCTCATGGCAATGGCAGTTGCAGTGGAGACAGAAGTTGGAACCAGCGAGGGCAGGGAATATCCCCTGGTACACCAGGAAACCTACAAGGATGTGCAGGTGAACCCTGATCTGACCTCCCAGGAGAGGGAGAAGATAACCCAGGTTCTCAGGTCTCATAAGGAGATACTGACTGATAAACCAGGACGAACGAGGTTGGTGGAGTTCGAGATGACGTTGACTACACAGGAGCCTGTTCGCCAGAAGGTTTACCCAGTGCCCTTCTCTAAAGAAAAGGCCCTGGAGGAGGAAATACAAAAACTGCTGGAGGATGACGTGATTGCACCATCCACATCCCCATACAATGCGGGGGTAGTTTTGTTACGGAAACCAAGTGGAGAACACCGGTTGTGTATAGACTACCGACTTCTGAACAGTCATACACAATTTCAGGTGGAACCTTTGCCGAATCCAACGCAGTTATTCGCTAGGCTCCATAAGGCTCGGTACTTTTCAAAGGTGGATCTGAGTCGGGGGTACTATCAAATACCAGTCAAACCGGAGATTCGACCACTGCTGGCCTTCAGTACACCCAGTGGACACTACGAATTCAAGGTCATGCCCTTTGGTCTCAGCAACGCACCTAGTGTGTTTACACGTATGATGAGGACTTTACTAGATCCTTTACAGGATCCGGCCATCATCTCCTTCATGGATGATATTCTGATTTCCAGTGGCAGCTTGGATGACCATTTGCAATCCTTGGAGAGAGTGTTTAATAGACTCAAGGAAGCAGGGCTTACCGCTCGTCCAACCAAGTGCATGATTGGTTACCAGACTCTGGAATTTCTAGGTCACACCATCACTCCAGGACACATTGTCCCAGAAGAGAAGAACCTAGAGAAAATCAGAAATGCCCCAAGGCCAAAAACGAAGAAGGACGTGCGATCTTTTCTCTCGTTGTGTGGATTCTACCAGAAATTTATCCCACATTTCACTGAACTGGGAGCTCCATTGACGGAAACCTTGAAAAAGGGATTCCCGGACCAAATCATTTGGACACCAGAATGTGAGACTGCCTATAGTCAGTTAAAGGAGGCCTTGGTCAGTAAACCTGTATTACAGCTCCCGGACCTTTCCAAACCATTTGTGTTGAGAACGGATGCAAGTGGGATTGGGATTGGGGCAGCGTTGTTACAGGAAGGGAAAGACGATGCTTCGGTTTTGAAACCTGTGGCATACGCAAGCAAGAAACTACTCCAGGCTGAGAGGAATTATTCGACCGTCGAGAGAGAATGTTTGTCTCTCGTATGGGCCGTGCAAAAATTCCAGCCCTATTTGTATGGAGTTAAGTTTCGGGTCCAGTCAGATCATCAGCCCCTGATGTTCCTGGCTACTTCTCAGAAGCTCAACGCCCGTTTGATGCGGTGGTCGTTGTTACTTCAACCCTACAATTTCACAGTTGAGTATATTCCTGGGAAGGAAAATGTTGGAGCGGACTTCTTATCAAGACACCCAGCTCCTGAAGAAGAGGAATGAATCATCTGGATTGAATTCACAGTGGAGAAGAGTGAGATGGACTACTCTCTTAAGAGGGGGCCTATGTCATGATTTCACTGTGTATCCACCAGATAATGACAATACAGACGGTCAAATTCATGGCCTGTGTGCAAAGCTACATTTGTTTTTTAACCGGGACAGAAAAACAAAGTCGGAATGTACATCTGCAGTTGTTTACCAGTTAGATCAAGGACACCGCTAAGTCGCCAACATCAAACAAGGAAATCTTCTTTGACAATCCCCACAAGACGGGAAATTGTAGGCATATGTTGAGAAAAAGGGGGAAGCGACTTGTGCATGGATTGTCCAAAAGGGGGAGATAATCTACTATTGTGACATTGATGAAACCCAAGGGAAAGAATTTATTCAGAAATGGATAATCTGCCCTTGAACCACCTTTGTTAACATCAAAAGAACGTCACGTGGCCACTCAAGGCTGTTGGGTAAAAACATGCTTTGTTTACAAGTAGTGTAACTCTGAGGATTGACTTGCACGGACGTGTTTGTCACTGCAGTGGATTTAAAAAAAATATCTACCGTGTGCGGAAATTAATTAGATTTAATTGTACACGTGCCTGTTATGGCAAAATGTGGATATGATTTCGAAGACACTGTTGTGTTGTGCTTAAGGTATTGTAGAGAGTATATTTAAGCCTAGTTAATATAAGCAGTAGCCTCGGTAAAACTTGCTAGAGTAATGATAGAATTAGCTCTGCTAGTGAGAATTGTGTAGTGGGGTGATATTGGGGAAATTGGGGATGGGGAGAATGTACAATGATGGGATCTTCTAGTGATGTCTGCTAGGGGTCTACACTTTACATTTTGCTCTGTCCTGATCTTAACCCACTGCAGACCGGAGTGAAGAACTCCTATGCCCATGACAGAGAATGTTCACTGTCATGTATCTGAGTGAGGCGGACACCCCCCCCCCCCCATCCAATGGAGGTTGGGGACAGTTGCTATCACCCAATGTGTTGTTCTCTCGTTGACAGGTTCCTTTAGGTCACTCAAGTCACTGAGAATGGAGACCTTGGTGCAGGCAGTTGGTCAACATCTTTTGCACTTAGCCCATGATAGAAAGGGTTTACGGGAACAAGCATAAGAGGGATTATCAAACGTCACACATTAACAGAAGACCAGAAATTGTTTTCTCCGCACCAGTTTGGAGGAAGACCAATCGTCAAATTAATGTTTCAAACATCACTTGGGAACAGAATAGTAAAAAGTGAATTTCTTTTACACCACCTGGGAACAGCCCAGTGGCAGTATGTTTTACACGACAGGTGAACAAACAAAGAGATACAGTTATTCCCCATCACATGGGAATAAATCAGTATAAACTTATTAGGAAGTTAGTATAACAATGGTCTTGTGAACAGTAGACACTTGAGACAGGAAGTACATTTATTTCAAAGAACAGTATGTTCGTGTCCTCACTAGACAAGGGTGTTATAAGTATAGGAACAAATTAGACATATATTAACTGTGTGATCCAGACAGGATTTAGGGTCGGACTGTGACTAGTTCTTTTGAGTGATCAAACAGCCACCGGTGGAAATCTACATCTAGCAGGATGGACACATACCTGGGTGAGGTCTTCGTGGACTGAATGAAGATGTGGTGTGATCCTTTCTGGGATGATCGGGCTGGGCTCTTCAGCTACCTGGTCTAAGTCTGCACCCACTAGAATATTCGACACACATTCTACACATTACTAACACACACTTCTCACACTTATACTCTTTGCTTAATAAATTATTTTGTATTTATTTGTTAAAGCTAGAGTTGTGGAGTATGTTATGTTGGGGAGGAGTGAGAGGGGGCATGATCTAAGGGTGAGTGAGAGTAAGAAAAAGGGGTTTGCAGACCGACGGAGTTTTGTGGACGGAGTCTGGTGGTTTCTCTAAGACAACAATATTGGGGTAATAAAAATGTGGTGTGGATTCCCATCACTCCAAGGACGACACTAAAGTAAGTAAGAAAGACTTACGACAATCATCACTCTGATATTCTTCTACCTACTTTATTCTGGCCTCACTCAGTTATGTCCATTAATATTTAGTTTTTCTCATGTGTTACAAAATATATATATTTCCAGATTCCATATGTTTGTTCTTACATTCCATATGTAGGCAAGGATGTCGCCTGATGGCGGTCTGAGCAAACATGCACTTCTTCCAGGCTTGAGATCTGACACATCCAAGGAACATTACTTTTGAAACACATTTCTGAGCTTATCTTTAATTAAGAAGACTGATGTGGTAGTTTCCCCCTTGTGTCCAAATCCACTTGACGGTATTCTTTACCTCTTGTAGTCGTATACTTCAAGTTTCTGAGATATATAGTTACCATTCTTTTCAGTGCTCTCCCTAAGCTATTCAATAGCACCCCAGAGCTGTGCACGCATTGCGGCGGATACTCAGTTCTCTTAACTGTCTTTGCAACATCGCTGGTCTATTGCTTGATTTATAATCCAGGGAAGTCGGGATATCTTTCTTTCTTCGAGTTTTGACACAATCTTCTACACCAGGAAAGTGCAGATAGCATAGTTTCTGTTTTCAAACTTCGGCACTACCTTCTACCCCAGGAGAGTGCAGATAATATATTTTATATCTTCGAGTTTTGACACTACCTTCTACCCCAGGAAAGTGCAAATAATATCATTTCTGTCTTCAAGTTTTGAGACAGAAAAGTGCAGATAACTTCCTCACGTCTTCGAGTTTTAACTCGACCTTCTACCACACGGAATCGCAAATAATATCTTTTATGTCTTCGAGTTTTGAGACAGGAAAGTGCAGATAACTCCCTCCTGTCTTAGAGCTTGAACACAATCTTCTATCCCAGGAAAGTGCAGACAACATTTGTACTGTCTTCCAGTTTTGACACTACTTCTACCCCTGAGCGACCCTGTGACGTAGGGGTTGCTGACGCAATACGTAATCCTGCATACCGCGTGCGAAACACAGCTGCGTGAGATTTGGCAGCAGACCGCCTTGTGTTAGTTCCCAAACAAAAGTGTTAGTGCCAGTCGTTCAGAAAGCAAAGACAAACTACTGAACGTAAACTTGCTAATAAATCACAGTAAACAATGCTGGGGTTGACTGCGACTTCTTGTAAAGAATATGTAATTAACCTTTATTATGCCCCAGGAAAGCAAATATAACGTCCTCCTGTCTACGAGTTTATCACCATATTCTACCCAAGGAAAGCGCAGATAACGTCCTCCTGTCTTCGAATCTTACACCATCTTCTACCCCAGGGAAAGTACGGATAACATCCATCTGTCTTCGAGTTTTACACCATCTTCTACTCCAGGAAAGTACGGATAACATTCTCCTGTCTTCGAGATTTACACCTTCGTCTACCCCAGGAAAGCACATATAACATCCTCCTGTCTTCGAATTTTACACCATCTTCTACCCCAGGAAAGTACCGATAACATCCTCCTGTCTCCGAATCTTGACACCATCTTCTATCCCAGGAAAGTGCGGATAACATCCTTCTGTATCCGAATCCTGACACCATCTTCTACCCCAGGAAAGCACAGATAACATCCTCCTGTCTTCGAGTTTTACACCTTCTTCTACCCCAGGAAAGCACAGATAACATCTTCCTGTCTCCGAATCTTGACACCGCTGTGATATTGTTCAAACTCCTTAGAGTTTATGATTTCCTGTAACGTTATGACTTGCTAATGACTTCCATACCATCTTCTCCTAAACCACACAGTACACAAAAACATTTTAGGTACCCATCACTGGAGTCTCTACCGAAATAATATTGCTATGAAAGCGACAATCTCATGTCTAACGAGGACCCCTCCTATTGGTACAGGGCACACATTTTAAAACGTGGTCCATTAAGCCCCTTTGTTTACATAATTGCCTCATTAACTAGGCTTGCGTCATCAGGTACGATCTCCATATTTTGTCGCTTGCTTTCAATCCTGTAAATTATACAGACTGTAAGAAAGGTTAGTCCACGCCGCGAGACAATCAAGCTTGACCTGTTGGTTCATCAGGCTGGACCAGACAATAAATTTAACGCTTTTGTTTCAGCAGGCTAATCACTAAAGCTATCTGCACGTCAGGCCTCAAGGCTGAACCGGAAGCCAGAGAACAGGCATTAAGATGGGCAAGGACAAAAACATAAATGGGTGACGGTTGTGAGAAATATTCGTAAATCAAATATAAAAGAAGAGAGAAGGAGAACATCAACCCAGTATGAAAAGCAGTTTTCCGAAAAAATAAAATCAAGCCCATCAGGAATATGGCAGCGGACGACATGACCTCTGCCGGAGATTTCTAAGACGTGGAAATGTGAATTGGCCCGAACACAGAGACTGTAGCGTCCTCTGGTGGCAGTGTCAAATGGAATGAGCATAAATCAAATACAGGCCTCGAAATGCATTAGCGTAAATGGCCGCTCCGCTTGTAGGAAATGTTTTATCAAGAAGGGTAAAAAAATATTTCTGATCGTTTTAGGAGTGACAATCTATTTCTTGCTGTGTAAACAATGCAAGGAGAGATGTTTGAAACAATCGTTCGCTTCCGGGAAACGGGCAAACAGAATACGACTTACACTTAGTGGGATGTTTCCTTCCGATCTTTAAACTGTAGAGACACAGAACGGTTTATTTTGAGGAATAGAAAAATATATACACGGAAATCATAAACAATTCATATACTCTAGACATCATGGACTTTTTGTGTGTCGTGCACAGAAAAGATATCTATGGAGAGATAAAAATGTCACATACAGACTACCGTTTCATGCTCAAACTAGAGGTCTATAGAGAGATGAGAATGTTATATACAGACTACAGTGTCATGCGGACTAGAGGTCTATAGACAGAGGAGAATTTCATATACAGACTATGGTTGCATGCACAGATTAGAAGTCTATAGACAGAGGAGAATTTCATATACAGACTATGGTTGCATGCGCAGATTAGAAGTCTATAGACAGAGGAGAATTTCATATACAGACTATGGAGCATATATATACATAGAGCTGAGAATGCTTTTCAGACTATAACAGCACTTGATCCTCTCAGTGATTGATTATGGACTAGGACTCTCACTGTCTCAAAGAGTCAGCTGGCGAGATTGGAGCGCATACAGAACAAGGCTATGCGGGTCATTCTGGGATGCACCAAAGACACCCCAGTGGTGTGTATGCGTTACATCCTTGGTCTGCCTACTGTTGCGGGTAGGCTCAAGGTGATGCAGGCGAAGGCATACCCCAGAGTAGCTGCTAACATAGATCACCCGTTGCATGAGACGCTGGACGCAGTTAAGGGTCAGAGACTGATAAGAGGGAAATCACGGATGGCTCAGGCGGAGGATACGATCAGACAGGTGTGCCCCTTGGAGAATATTAGGCGAGGAGAGGAGTGGGTCAGAGTGCCAGCGGAGCAGTCAGACTTGTGCAGAGTTATAATCACATTGAACCGGGAGTGTAGGGAATGGCCAGCAGGGGCCACAGAAGTGGAAATCCAGCAACTAATTCAGGATAATGCTAGCCCGGGTGATGTGATTATCTACACAAATGGTTCGGTAGTGAGAGGTAGTAGAAGTGCCTGGGGTTTCTTGGCAAAGGATAATGGTCAACGTTTGGTGCAGGAGAGCTTGGCATATGATACCACAAAATCTAGCTTAAGAATGGGGGTGGAGGCAGTCAGTGCAGCTTTCCGTTGGATGGAGAATAAGATACACACACATATCGTGATTGTAACTGACTCAGAAAGCATGCTGAGTAGGGTGAGGACAGGCAAGCTTCGTGCAGAGTGGCTTGCTTCGTTTCGGAAGTCACGTGTGGCAAGCATCATCTGGATCTTTTCTCCGGGGCATGTTGGTGTGCTGGGGAATGAATAGGCAGACAGATTGGCTGGCTCTGCAAAACTTGGTGGAGTATTGATGCATGATAAGGCAGACGTGGTTGCGGCCCTACTTGGTTGAGGCAAGAATGCGACAGCGTGGAGTGACGAGAGGGGATCTGGCCGATGCTCGACGCTTAGAGGAAAGGTGAGACGCACATATAATCAGATTGCTACTGGTATTATTGGGGTTGGAACTATTCGCTGGCTTCTGAAGATGGGGACGGAGCGGCTTATGGGAATGTCCCGAATGCTGTGATGTTGGTTCTTAAATCAATCAATCAATCAATCAATCAATCAATCAATCAATCAATCAATCGATAAACAGACTATGGTTGCAGGCACAGATTTGAGGTCTATAGAGAGATGACACAAAGTAGTGCAGCTTTACATAACAGAACTACACGACACATACAGGACGTTGTGGCGATTAGCCTTCATCAGCAAACGCATTCACAAAACATAACATATAACTAAGGAGATCTCCTGTGACTACATTAACACGTGACGATATAGTGTTGATGTTGTCACAGGAGATCTCCTTGGCTATATGTTATGTTTTGTGAATGTGTTTGCTGATGAAGGCAATATATATTGTTTACATTTTCACAGATTTACCACAGTTCCATCAACTTTTATTCATATAGACAGATGAGAATGTCATATACAGACTATAGTGTCGTGCACAGACTAGAGGTCTATAGAGAGATGAGAATGTCATATACAGATTAAGTGTCATGCACGGACTAGAAGTCTATAGATAGATAAGAATGTCATATACAGATTACAGTGTCATGCAATGACTAGAGGTCTATAGAGAGATGAGAATGTCATATACTGATTAAAGTGTCATGCACGGACTAGAAGTCTATAGATAGATAAGAATGTCATATACAGACTACAGTGTCATGCACTGACTAGAGGTCTATAGAGAGATGAGAATGTCATATACAGATTACAGTGTCATGCACGGACTAGAAGTCTATAGATAGATAAGAATGTCATATACAGACTACAGCAGTGGTTCTAAACCATTTTTGGCCCGTGCCCCCCTTCACCATATTTTTAGGACGTCATTCCCCCCTCACCATATTTTTAGAACGTCATTCCCCCCTTTCGTATTTCTTCCATAATAATTGAAGCTAAATTTAATAGCACATACTAAAACATGTCTAGACATCTACATAAAACGTTATTTGTGGATCTACTTACGTTAAAAATGAATTTCAGAAGGGTAATACGTACAGAACTCTAAAGTATGAAGGGAAAAACAATAACAAATAATAGGTTCTTGTATTAACGCAATCTAGAAATAATCTTAATTCCCCCCCCCCCCCCCCCCCCACTGGAAACGCTAAAATTCCCCCTGGGGGGGGCGGGATTCCCCACCGGTTGAGAACCACTAGACTACAGTGTGATACACAGACTAGAGGTCTATAGAGAGATTAGAATGTCATATACAGACTACAGTGTCATGCACTGACTAGAGGCCTATAGAGAGATTAGAATGTCTTATATAGACTACAGTGTCATGCACTGACTAGAGGCCTATAGAGAGATTAGAATGTCTTATATAGACTACAGTGTCATGCACAGATTAGAGGTCAATAGACAGATAAATGTATGAATAACGAAGACACAAACAATAGATTGCACGATTTATTGCCTGGCATATTTCTCTGCATCTCGTCAGGTACATACTTGTCATGGAAAATACTGCAGTTTAATGATTCCTTGATAACTTACATATCAAAATACCCAGGTAGGAGAAGGGTTAACAACAAAGGAGTGACAAAGCGCATGTGTTTCTAGGTCAAGACCCAGAAGGAGGCCTACACGACAGGTAAACTGCCGAGTGGAAAAATTGGTTTGCGACAAAAACGGAGAGTATTATTGGATAGCAGATTGCTGTCTGAACATATGAATAACGGAAAAGATTCAGATCTGTAATTTTCCACTCAACGATGATAATGCAGTCTGGATGGGAGGGTCCAGCAATGTCAAGGACTATGCGACAAAAATGACCGATATAAAGAGGGTCAATTCTTTGTGTAAAGTTAGTGTGTGTTCCAAACTGACCTGAAGGAGATATGTTCTTGAGTGGGAATAGAAATACACGTCCCTAAAGATAGAAAGAGGGGATAAGAGTGTGTTATTCGCTTAAGTGTTATTTCGATTCCAGGAACATAGATGTTTATAAGGTATTAAATTAGTATAGTATAGTTGTAGCATAGGAATATAGATGTGCGTGTATTGCCTTTATCATTACCTGCTATTAGTAGATAGTTTAGACTTTGATGAATTCATATGTCTTATGCGGATGTTCACTTCGGAAGCCTTGTCATTATGGCTGGAGAAGGACACTTGCATAAGTAGGAGTAAGGGGCAGATGCTTATCACGGTATTTGTTATCCTTCCACACAGGTTCCACTCTCCTAGTGAAATCAGAGAAGAGATGAAGAATACTCCAATTAAACAACTAAAGTACTTACTTAGAACAAAACAAAACATGGACATGTTTGAAGATGAATAAACGATAAAGCATAGTAAACTACAGAACACGGTATGCTCAACCGAATATACCACTAAGGCCCTGAAAGGGAAGAGAGGTTAACCTGTGGCAAGCAGGGATACTTAAAACTACAGACAGCTGATAGGTACAAATGAAGAAAGAATAGACAAGTAAGAACAGTACTATTACTAAAAGACCAATAGAAGAACTGTGACGATGTGGTGGTTTTTCGATGATGGATACTTACAGTCATGAAACAGATTCAGGGGCATTCATAAACTTACGGGACTTTTATTACGGTACTTTGACTCAGGGGTGAACGGTTTTAGTTTTTGCATTCAATCACGGATTTACCATCAGATTCAAGCATACGGATCATCCCGGGTGAGCTCTGTCCTGTTTGATGTGCTGTCCTGTGATCTTGAAGAATGAAAGGGCGAGAAGTAACCACGCTGATAGACATTCAGAGTTCATTCTGGCAACAACAATAGAATACACTACAAACTACATAGACAATATCCTTACATACACCAGACATAGTTTTTCTTAATAAATCTTTTATTTATTGTTGAAAGGAACTGTTGTCTGAGTATGTGTTGAGAGAATAACAGAGAGAGTGAAAGAAATAGATATATGGAAGGGAAGACAGAAGGGAGGGGTGTAGACAAAAGTCAGTCAATAATCCCAACAGATAATAAGTTTGAAGATGTGCTTGTTGATTCCAACTCTCTCCCGGGAAAACAAGTGACATAATTGGTGGAGCGAGCGGGGATACGTACATACATTATACCCATATGACCTGCATATTGGCACAGGCATAGCGGAGTACATGCATGTTGGGACATACTGATTGGAATAAGAAGAAGTATACATTGATGACTTTTAATGGAAGGACGTCCATTGGATATATGGTGCCATTACATTTATGGTAGAAACATTTCATTAATGCTGGTGACTTTGCAGTGAGAAAGTTCCAGACAGAGTGAATGTGGATAGGTGGTAAGACATTACATACCTAAGTCACACGGTCACACGTCTACATAAGTCTTTATCCTATATCTCCTCTTGTGGATGAGAGAGTGGTTGTGATGTACTGTGTGGTGTTGGAGATTTATAATAATTAATAGATATAGATAAATGATATAGGTTCTAGGTAGATTATCGGTTTATAGTGAGTATTCTTTACTGCTTTGAGGTGTCTTTGATCAACGTGCTGACTTATCCTGCTTTAACTATGGCCACTCCCTAAACTAACTACAGCAGAACTTAGGGCAAACGGAGAGGCAATTGGTTTAGCTGGTTCAGAGCTTAACTGATTACATACAAGAAAGAGAGCGAGAGACTTCGTCAAGCGGAACGAGAAGGAGCGTAAGGCCCAGTTGGAAGCAGAAGAAGCCACGAAGATCAGAGGAACATGAATACCGCATGCGAGAACTGGAGCTCAAGACACAAACTAAGGGAGAAATAGATGGAGTGGAAGGAAATTCTTCGTCACCTGGTGCAACCCATATGAGTGGACATGGTTACCATGCCATGAAGTTTCCCTTAGCTGTCTACGATCAGTCTAAGGAACGCTTTGACCAGTACGCATCTCGTTTCGAAGCAATGTCAGTCGCTATGGGGCTGGATCGGAGCAGATGGGCTCTTAAACTATCCCAGGGTTTAATCGGTTCGGGATTTGACGTGTACACACGCTTACCACCAGGACAGGAAAATAATTACCAGGAATTAAAAGCAGCTTTGATGAAGCATTATGACATCACCGCACAAACGTATAGGAAGAAGTTTAGATCGTCTAGACGAGAGCCGGGAGAACTATTCGCCGCCTACAGTCTGAGGCTGAAATCCTATCTCCAGAAATGGATGGACTTGGCAGAATTCACGAGGGATTATGAGAGTCTCGAAGAGATGATGGTGGTAGACCAAATGCGAAAGCAAATGTCGAAACCTCTCAGAACCTTCTTAGGAGAACAAGGGGCGGAACGGATTGATGTGGTGAATAAGCTGGCGGAACGATTCGTGGAAGTACATGGTGAAACTGAGGAACTAAGTACACAAACCAAAGGTCAGGAGAAACCAGAGAAAAAGAAACATAAAAACTGGGAAGGAGAAAAAGGGGAACCTTATATAAAGCACACAGAGGAGAGTTCAGAGAAGGTGAAGGTAGGAAACCAGAGCACCTCGAATTCTCAAGCGAAACGACAGTGGTCTGAAAAGTGGTGTTCATTTTGTAGGGCGGCCTCCCACAACACAAAAGACTGCAGATCGAAACCTAAAAGTTCTTACTTCGCAGCATGCAAAGTGATTCCTACATCGGTGATCACAGACAAGGCTGAGGTCGGCGAAGGAGAAAGGAACAAAAAGGACACAGGGAAACCTAGGAAGGGAACAGGGTGCACTCATTGCCAGTCGACAACACATAATACTGTGGACTGCAGATGCAAGGCAAAACACGCCAATTGCATAACCAACCTCGAGGAATCAAAAGAGGAAGGCAAGGAAACGGTCAAGGAGATGAAAGACACTCAGGACCAAGAGAGACCACCTGTGGTTGAACTTATTGAAGTCAATGGCCAGCAGGTTGCTTGTCTCTACGATACCGGTTTGGATGGGGAAGCGGTGGTGGACGCCAGCTTGGTAAGCCCAGACCAATTTACAGGGGAGACCATAGAAATACAGCCGGCAATGAGGAGTGCTGTTACCATGACGCTGCCAATCGCCAAGGTGGAGATTAAATCCAGGTACGTCACGGGCATTATTCCAGCTGCTGTATTATCTGACTCCTTATTTCCAATGATCATTGGCACGAAATATGTCTTTTTGGGGATGCCCAAACAGCAAGCCCACAAGGGAACAGTAGTCAGTGGATCTCAAGGGAAGGAAAAAGAGGCAGAGACACTATGCGACAACTCAGGGAGAGGAGAATTGCATACTGCCCAGAGGAAGGATACTACGTTGCATCCTTGCTACAGGAAGCTGCAAAGAAGTGCTGAGCCACCAGAACGGGGACAGTACTTTCTGAAGAATCAACTACTCTATCGGAGAGCTGGGAGGGGAGATAACCTGCATGAGCAGTGGGTGGTTCCAGAGACCTACCGTCCTCATATTCTTCAGAGTGGACACATCATAGGCGAGAATCGACATATGGGTGTCAGAGAGACCTTGCAGCAAATATCCGGCCATTATTGCTGGCCAGGAATGACCGGAGATGTACGCCGGTGGGTGAAGTCTTGTTCGGAGTGCCAGAGAGCACCACCCAACAAGCGAATTAAGAGGAAACTAGCTCTTAAAGTGGAAGACAAAGTGGAAGTGTGGAGTCCAGCAGAGACCAATATACTCCAAGTAGGATGGAAAGGACCTTATCCTGTGGAAAAGGTGGTGTCCAAGAACATCTACAAAATACGGATCGGGGAAGAAAAGAACAATCTCCCTAGACATCTCATTCGGAAATATGAGGAGAGATCCGGGAGCAAAGCTTCGCACTTTATGGTGATGGCAGCCATTGGGACAAAAGTTACCAGTCCAGACGAAGACCAGAGATCGCCAGTACAACATAGGAGGGCCTATGGGACAGTACGTGATAGGTCAGATTTACCCAACGACAGGAGGAGGGAAATCACAAGTCAGGGAAAGGACAAGAGTGAAAGTTTCACCGGTAACCAAGTTCAGAAGGGGTGGGTAACGTCGGGAAAAGCGAGAATTACCCAGGACTCCAACCGAATATTGGCTGACCAGATACAATATCGCCCAAGATGGTCCTGGAAGCAAAAGCCCAGGAGGTTTGGGAAAGACGACTCGGTCCGACGAGGACGAGGCGGAACATCCCCAGAGGAAAAACCGGGGGAAACCAAGAGGACATGGAAGCAGTGTTACAATCAGGATGGGACAATCCGTTTGTATTGTGAGCCGTCGCTGACGCAAGTCGAAAGTAGGTCGACTGAACGTACAGGAGCGAGGAGCCAACACTAGTTTCAGTCGTTAGTAGTATAGTAGGGTGTCAATTAGAGCGCCTACTGGATAATGAGATGAGCCATGTGAGGATCCAATCATATCATCAACACGTGATGTTAATAGCTACTTCGCAGAAGCTCAACGCACGGTGGATGTGATGGACGTTGTTGCTGCAACTGGACTTCACAAGTGGAATACATCTTGGTAAGGAGAATGTAGGAGCGGATTTGATATCCAGACATCCAGCTCCGGAGGAAGAAGACTAGGGTTGTGGATCATGGGAATCAAACCTACAGTGAGAAAGATTCGACGCGGTCTAATCTCTTAAGAGGGGGCCTATGTCATGGAAAATACTGCAGTTTAATGATTCCTTGATAACTTACATATCAAAATACCCAGGTAGGAGAAGGGTTAACAACAAAGGAGTGACAAAGCGCATGTGTTTCTAGGTCAAGACCCAGAATGAGGCCAACACGACAGGTAAACTGCCGAGTGGAAAAATTGGTTTGCGACAAAAACGGAGAGTATTATTGGATAGCAGATTGCTGTCTGAACATATGAATAACGGAAAAGATTCAGATCTGTAATTTTCCACTCAACGATGATAATGCAGTCTGGATGGGAGGGTCCAGCAATGTCAAGGACTATGCGACAAAAATGACCGATATAAAGAGGGTCAATTCTTTGTGTAAAGTTAGTGTGTGTTCCAAACTGACCTGAAGGAGATATGTTCTTGAGTGGGAATAGAAATACACGTCCCTAAAGATAGAAAGAGGGGATAAGAGTGTGTTATTCGCTTAGTGTTATTTCGATTCCAGGAACATAGATGTTTATAAGGTATTAAATTAGTATAGTATAGTTGTAGCATAGGAATATAGATGTGCGTGTATTGCCTTTATCATTACCTGCTATTAGTAGATAGTTTAGACTTTGATGAATTCATATGTCTTATGCGGATGTTCACTTCGGAAGCCTTGTCATTATGGCTGGAGAAGGACACTTGCATAAGTAGGAGTAAGGGGCAGATGCTTATCACGGTATTTGTTATCCTTCCACACAGGTTCCACTCTCCTAGTGAAATCAGAGAAGAGATGAAGAATACTCCAATTAAACAACTAAAGTACTTACTTAGAACAAAACAAAACATGGACATGTTTGAAGATGAATAAATGATAAAGCATAGTAAACTACAGAACACGGTATGCTCAACCGAATATACCACTAAGGCCCTGAAAGGGAAGAGAGGTTAACCTGTGGCAAGCAGGGATACTTAAAACTACAGACAGCTGATAGGTACAAATGAAGAAAGAATAGACAAGTAAGAACAGTACTATTACTAAAAGACCAATAGAAGAACTGTGACGATGTGGTGGTTTTTCGATGATGGATACTTACAGTCATGAAACAGATTCAGGGGCATTCATAAACTTACGGGACTTTTATTACGGTACCTGGACTCAGGGGTGAACGGTTTTAGTTTTTGCATTCAATCACGGATTTACCATCAGATTCAAGCATACGGATCATCCCGGGTGAGCTCTGTCCTGTTTGATGTGCTGTCCTGTGATCTTGAAGAATGAAAGGGCGAGAAGTAACCACGCTGATAGACATTCAGAGTTCATTCTGGCAACAACAATAGAATACACTACAAACTACATAGACAATATCCTTACATACACCAGACATAGTTTTTCTTAATAAATCTTTTATTTATTGTTGAAAGGAACTGTTGTCTGAGTATGTGTTGAGAGAATAACAGAGAGAGTGAAAGAAATAGATATATGGAAGGGAAGACAGAAGGGAGGGGTGTAGACAAAAGTCAGTCAATAATCCCAACAGATAATAAGTTTGAAGATGTGCTTGTTGATTCCAACTCTCTCCCGGGAAAACAAGTGACAATACTGCAGAAATCACACAACTTACGTGAATTAACTAGATAAATCCTTCAAGTTGAAATATACACATATTCGCACAGTAATGTCAGTTATCTACCACGGTAATTTTAAGCTGACTAACATGTCTTTCTTTTGCACAATTCTGGCTTGCGTTGATTGATCATAATTGCTTCTGCAAATTTTAACAAAGCGAGTATTTTGTGTATTAAACAACACGCGAAAGGCAGTGTCTCTGTCAACCACATGGCCGCTTTCGATAATGTGCCTACCAATTGAAGACGCCGGGAGCTTAAGGTGTGTCGGCCCCACGAGGCTAGCATCTCCAGTGTGTTGTATCTTGTTGACCCATTGAGGTATGTGTTCTGACACTCGTTTGTTAAGCTGTCTCTCTGTTCTACCAATGTAGATGGCCTGGCATCTACATGTGAATTGGTAAATACAATTGTTTGTGGCATACAGAGGAACAGGCGCTTTGACTGCTGGTGTAGGAATCGGTACGGTATTAGATCTAATGACTGGAGTTGCAGCACAGAATGTTCGGCCTACTGCTGTAGTAAGTCGGTCTTGTAGACGTTGCATTACGTCATCCCCTCGAAAGGTTAGCAGATAAATATATCATATGGTTTCCTGCACAGACTAGCGGTCTATAGAGAGATGAGAATAGGTGTATGTAATGTCCTAACAAAGGCTATTTTCGTGTCCGTTTATGTGGTTTCGCGCATAGTAAATCCTTATATGTGAGTTATTCCCCCCACGCCGTGACGTCATAAAAACGGACCCAATTTGACCTCATTTTTCATATCTTGCGAGATTTGGTACTTAACTACTTCCAGCTTTGGATATTTAAAAAGTTAAACTTTAAGAATTAAAAGGTAAATTATGTACAAGATAATTAAAAAAAAACAAAAAAACGCAAACATTTGTTTTCAATTTTTTGTTTAATTTTTATTTTTCTATTGAAAATAAAAGATAGCGATTATTAATGGTCTTTAGTGGACCGAGTTTAAACATTATCAGCATACTGTTTCAGATCGTTAAATTAAAACCTTAAAATGTAAAGCTGGCCGGTATTATTGGTTGTAATGGTTATGACTTAGTGTTATTCGTTGTTAAGGGGTGGACAGCGGTTATCAGTGGACTTTGATGAACGGGGTTTAAATACTATCATCATACGGTTTCAGATCGTTTAATGAAAACCTTAAAAAGTAAAGATGGTCGGTATTATTGGTTGTATTGGGTATGGCTTAGTGACATTCGTTGTTACGGGGTGGGTGAGTGGATTAGTAGCAAGATAAGGGCTTCGAATCGTTGTTAAAGGGTTAGGGGTCACGTGTTACAGATCGGAAACGAAAACCATAAAATGTAAAGATTGCCGGTATTATTGGTTGTAGTGGGTGTGGCTTAGTGTCAATTGTTGTTAAGGAGTGGGCGAAAGGATGAGTAGTTAGATAAGTGCTTCCGATCATTGGTAAGGGGTTAGGGGGTTACAGGTTTCAGATCGTTAAATAAAAACCTTAAAAAGGTAAAGAAGACCGGTATTATTTGCTGTAGTGGGTATGGCTTAGTGTCATTCATTGATAAGGGGTGGGTGAGTGGAAAAATAGCCAGATAAGTGCTTCCGATCATTGTTAAGGACATTGTGGAGGACTGGTGGAGTGGCTAGATACATACGTCCGTTCCTTGTTAAGAGACGGAGGAGGTGCTGGAGAAAGACTCCCATTCGTTGTTGAAAGGTGGGTGAATGTAGGAAAGGCTAGATGTCCAGACATGTTTTTTGTGTGCTGCATCAGCAGAGACTGTGTTTACAAACAACCTGCGACGACCAAACGAGAACATCGAGGCAAGCCCTAAGCATATCTCCTGCTCTAAACATAAGTGTAATATCGTTGTGATTGTGTCGGCCTCTGAGCTTCAGCACTCGTTACCACTCATACATTAGCAATGTTTTACGTCAATTTGCTTCAATAGAAGCACTTCAAAACTGGACCAAGTTAAGACAGCGAGGCAAGCTTTGGGCTTGTCTTCTGCTCTCACAGGCAAAAATTTTAAAACATTTAAAAGGCTAAAACATCACAATGTTTAAAGTAAAGAAGTAAAATTTTAAGATGTGTGTTGCATTGTTGTTGTTGTTGTTGTTGTTGATTGTTGTTGATGTTGTTGTGTGTGTGTGTGTGTGTGTGTGTGTGTAAAGGGGGGGGGGGTTTGGGTAGGTATGTGCGTGTGTATGTGTGACTGATCGCCATTTTATATTGCTAAAATTATAGAAGTTAACTTTAAAAAATTGTGTGTGTGTAAATGGGGGGGGGGGGGGGTTATTGAGTGGATACGTGCGTGTGTATGTGTGACTGATCGCCATTTTCTATTGCATACTGGTCTATGCGCGAGTGTAACACAATGAATCTAAAGAGTAACGTGTACTCAAAAGACGTGATACCGCGAACTCGGCGACCTCGAGGTGACCTGAATACAATACCACAAGCGACCCTATCGCTTGAAACGCCATGACCTTAGCAGTGATTGTAGCAAGTTCAGACATGTTCTGACAATGCATATTATTCTGCTGAGTCATGATTCCACGCCATCAGATACCGTGTATAAAACAACCAACGTGCGCCATACAGAATTACAGTTCTCTAACAACAGCAACCAGATCAGCATGTGACAAGTCGTTAATGGTAAGTTTGACTTTGATAAATCTTTCACATTTTCGTTATATTTCTCCAAGTCGGCATACGGTTAACCTACATATACTAGTATAATACATATAATATATGAGGCTAGATGCATGTAACTGAAGAGGAACCAACAAGACATTTCTTAATATATCATGATAGAGTGGGTCGACCTGGAATTGAGCTGGCATTCGAACTTTTGAACACAACGCTATGGCGGTACCGTAATACATATTTATAGTAGTGTGTATTCATATGTGAAGGTGAAAGTATCGTTCGGAGTCTAAATATCCATTGTCGATAGTAATATGTGGATTGTTTTAACCGGGGGCACATCTCAGATACAGAGCTATTATTCATAATTTGTATCTCTATAACTCTGTTTTAGTACCTTATTCTTATCTATGTTTTACAGATACGGGTGCCCAAGAACAACTAATTGAGAAACTTTGTCACCCATTAAGAGCAGAACAACACAGCAGTTGTATGGAATGCTTTAATTGCAAATCCCAACAAGCTCAAGAACCCGAAGATTCATTTATGCATTTCGTAATAATAATGATTAATTTGACGAGATAGTGACGTGTCGACTGCATGCCGTACTACAACAAAACTACACCAAAGAGGAAATAATCGTATTAAGCCTCAGTAGAATTAAGGAATGTATCCTAGACTATAATTGCCATCAGGCTACTTCGGAGGCATCCCAATCTCACGTCGAGCGATCACCGTTACCGATAACAACCTTCACTTTAAGTCAATCCACACTAACGGACGAGTCGTGAAACACCTTCTTATAAATAAAATCGGTGTAATATACTTACAGACATGTCTGCAATAGCTGAACAGGCCTTAATACGACGAAGACTATTGTGAGCGTGAGAAGAATGTATATGCATTTCATTGTTATTATGTCCTCTCAGGCTTAATCTCAGAGTGACTACAACGCAGGCAACGATGTAGTCTCTACGCTTTCTATTCCAGCATGCTGAAAGGTCGTTTGGCGGGCATGACCCACATTCCCCAGCCACTTTCAAACATACAGCGGGTCAAAGAGCGGTAGTAGGTCTCTTTTTCGTATACGTAGAGCAGAGTCTGAGTAATCTGAGACGCTTGACCTAAGGCACTGGCTGAAATCGGTTTCACACACAGCGCAAATACTAATGAATAAATCCGAGTCTGGTAACAGCCGCTCATTGTGATCGATTTGGCGAGTCCGACAAGAAATTTCCTACCAAGATGGGGATGCCATTTACTTGTCAAGATTATGAACATATGATAGCTATGCAGCTTGAGATCCTAGCTGATTTTGATCGACTCAGCCAAACCAAGCAGCCCAACCAAATCAGTAGCCCAGTCAAGTAAGGCACTAAACGAAGCAATCACATCAGTAACCAAAACGCTCAAGTTAGTGCTCTTGTCAAACAGGACACAAACAGAACCTATAAAATCAGTAACCAAACCACTGAAGTCAGTGCTCAAGTCAAACAGGGTACTAAACGAAGCCACCAAGTAGATGCATACTATACTTCCAATATTCAACGCAACTAATGTCAGGTGTGTGATGACCCCAACAACCAGATGTGTGATGAACCCAAAAGTCAGATTCTTTATGTGCCTGACACCCAGCTGTTTGATATCTAATTTGACTACAATACTCAGATGTCAGCCCACCAAGGAAGAGACCAGCCATATGCCCACACCACAAGTAACAAATATTTATCAGGCTTTCAGCTGAAAGCATCAATCTACTCAGACAATGGTGTGAAGAAACTATAAACAACAAAAAATGTGTATAGCGCTTTATGCGAAAATAAAATGGTGTGATCATACTATGTATACCATCTCACATTGCACCATCCATTTCGTATAATGACACTAGCTGACCCGGCCCGGCTTCGCCCATCACGAAAAGAGAAAATAACGAAATAAGAAAATATGTTAGCCAAAGTAATAAATGTGTTCCCCAGATCAAGAAATATCTCAACCAAAATTTTAAATATGTCTATCGAAATAAGAAAATATGTTAGCCAAAGTAATAAAAATGTTGGGTATGTTAAGAAATATATCAACCAAACTTATAAATATCTAGTCCAAACTTATAAAAAGTAGGGAAAATGTGTTACCCAAACGGGAAAAACATTGGCCAACTTATAAATATCCCGTCCAAACTTTTACAAGTAGTAGCCACATGGGAAAAATATTGACCACGTAAAGAAATGTCTCGTCCAAACTTTTAAAAAATATGAACAATTTGTTAGCCAAAGGGAAAAATTATTGACCAAGTAAAGATATATCCCGTCAAAATTTATATAAAGTAGGAAAATTTGTTAGCCATGTGGGGAAAATATTGGCGAAGTAAAGAAATATTTCATGCAATCTTATAAATATCTCGTCCAAACTTATAAAAAGTAGGACAATTTGTTAGCCACATGGGAACAATATTGGCCAAGTAAAGAAATATTTCAAGCAAACGTATAAATATATCACTTAAATAAAGTAGGAACATATGTTACCGAAATGGAAAAATATTGGCCATGTAAAGACATATTTCAATCAAACTTTTAAATAGCTCATCCAAACTTATACAAGTTAGGAAAATTTATCGACCAAAGTAAGAAAATATATTACCCAAACTGAGAAAGATATTAATCAAAGTGAGAAAAATATCAACCAAACTAAGAAATGTGTATAGTAAAGTAAGACAAAAGTTGGCCAAAGTAAGAAATACGTTAGCCAAATGAAGAAAAATATTAACTAAGAAACAAGTATAGTAAAGTATGAAAATTGCTCTCCAAACTTGTCGAATTCCCCTAGCAACTTCAACATGTGCTCTCACAACTTATATAATCGACCTATCAACTTGAACAATTAACCTCACAAATTTCCACTGACTCTCACAATTTGTCAACTGGCTATTACAACTACTATGTGTATTATATATCCACACTCAAGCTCTCTCACATTTATAAGAATAACGAAATACTGGGATTTAAGCCTGCTTTTTATTCAATTTTTGTTTGTTTGCAGTCAAAGGTGAAGACCGACAAGGGGAGTGGCTATTATTTTGGAACGGAAAACATCAAAATCTGTTCAAGGGTATTGGGCCGTGTCGGACAGAGTTCTACTAGTTAAATTAAGTGGCAGACCTTTTAGCATAAATATTATTCAAGTATATGCCCCAACAGGAGAATCCAGTGAAGATAGTGTAGAAGAATTTTATGATGATGTAGAGACTGCCTTAAATAAATGTAAAAATTCAGAAATAAACATCATAATAAGAGACTTGAATGCAAAAGTAGGAAATCAAGGTGATAGATACACAGAAGGAAACTATGGTGTAGGTGAGAGAAATGAAAGAGGATACAGACTCGTAGAGTGGGGAAAAAAAACAGGAAATGATTGTAGGAAACATCTGGTTTAAGCAACACCCTAGAAGATTATGGACACGGAAGAGTCCTGATAGCAGGATTAGAAACCAGATTGATTACATTCTAATTAGCAGAAGATTTAGAAACGCACTAACAATAGCAAAAACAGTTCCCAGTGCTAATTGTTATAGTGACCACTGACTTCTTACAGGAACACTGAGGATAAAATTGAAGAAAGTCAAGTATATAACAGGAAACACTAAATATGATTTGTGTACGTTGAGTAATGACAAGGTAATACAAAACAAATTCAACATAGAAGTACAGAACAGATTTGATATATTGTCTGATCTAGAGATATTATTCCAGGATGTGGGTGATCAATGGGAAATGTTGCAGAATTCAATCAGTTTGGCTGCAGAAACAACTATTCCAAAATTAAAGGTGGGTCTTGTGAAATGGATGACAGAGGAAATTTTACACCTAATGGAAACAAGAAGATTCAACAAAAATAATCCTGCCAAATATGAAGAAATTCACAGAGAAGTCAGAATATTATGTAAGGAGGCAAAAGAAGCATGGCTTGAAAAAAAGTGTTTAGACATTGAAAAACAGCACAACAGTCACAATACCAAATTAGTGCACAAAAGAATTCAGGAACTTACTAATAAAAGAACAAGTACAACAATAGGTTGCCTAAAAACTAAAGATGGCAAAATCATAATAGAAAAAGATCAGATTCTACATGTATGGACAGATTATGTGAAAAACTTTTATAATGATAACAGAGAAGAAAAGTATGATATTAGATTTAATACTGAAGGGCCACCAATTTTGAAGATGGAGATTCGAAATGTTCTTAAGCATATGAAAGCTGGCAAAGTCCCCGGTGTAGATAACACCACAACAGAAATTATTAAAGCTTTAGAATAATTTGGACTAGATCAAGTCACCAGACTGCTGAACACATTATATGATACTGGTGATATACCTTCTGAATTCTGTAACTCTGTATTTATTGCAATCCGAAAGAAATCAGGAACCTTGCAATGTGATCAACATAGAACAATTAGTATAATGAGCCACATCACAAAGATTTTGCTACGAATAATCATGCAAAGAGTGAGGAGGAAAATACAACCTGAAATAGGGGAAGAACAATGCGGGTTTGTAGAAGGAAAGGGTACTCTAAATGCTGTGTATATGCTGCGAACAGTTATTGAACGAGCTATAGAAGTAAACAAGGATATACACCTTTGCTTTATTGACTACACAAAGGCTCTTGATAGAGTTAGACATGTCAACATGGTAGATGTGCTTGTAGATCTACAAATTGATGGGAAAGACATTAGACTTGTAAGAATCATATATTGGAAACAACAAGCTGCCATAAGGATTGATAATATAGTGGAACAATATCAACCTATTAAGAGAGGTGTTAGGCAGGGATGTGTAATGTCTCCAGATCTTTTTTCTCTATACAGTGAAAATATTTTCAGGACTGTAGAAGATATAAATGGAATCAGCATTGGCGGAAGAAACATCAGTAACATTAGATATGCAGATAATAGGGTATTTATTGCAGACAATACACAAGATCTACAACAATTATTAGACGCAGTTGTTGTACAGTGAGCAGCTGGGGTTGGAATTAAATTGTAAGAAGAGACAGGTTAAGGTCGTCACTAGGAAGAACGAAGTACCACAATGTAATATACAAGTAAATGGGAATATTTTTTAACAAGTGAATCGGTACTATTATCTCGGAACAGTCATAACATCTGATGGGAGATGCCTTGAAGAGATTAGAACAAGAATCGCCATGGCGAAAGTAGCCTTTAGCAAGATGAAAAACATTCTGACCAATAAAATGATGTCAATTGAAACGAGAAAAAGAGTGTTGAGGGGATACATAGAGCCTGTTCTTTTGTATGGATGTGAAACTTGGACAATGTGCAGTCAAGCTGAGAAACATCTGATGGTTGCAGAAATGTGGTTTCTGAGGAAAATGCAAAGAATACCACGGACAGACAGAAAAACCAATGACCAAGTAGTACAGAAGACAAATGAAAATCGTAAATTAATTAGAGAAAATATACGTAGACAGCCAAAATATTTTTTGGACATGTTATGAGAAGAAATTGATTGGAGAACTTGGTGACATCTGGCAAGATCGAAGGGAATAGACCAAGAGGAAGACGGAGAGGAAAATATTTGGATGGCTTGGCCACATGGCATGGACGAGACAGGAACACTGAGCTGATCCACGACGCTGGTGATCGAGTGAAATGGCGAGTCATGACCACCCGCGCTTTCCGGCATGGCACATGATTGATTGAGTCAAAGAATAGATATTCTACCAATCATCTTCTTGTCGAAGTATCCAAGGACTTCAAGGGCTTAGATTATCCGCCATATATTCGCCTACAGATTTAGCGAAGTACTCTTCCAGGACATTCACATCTGCATTGTAAGAATTATCGACCCCATGCTTACCCAGACGCATGCCAAATGTAAAGAGCAATATTATTCTCCGATGATGGTTGATGATATTATCGACAAAGAGTTCATCACCGACTGAAACAAAGACTTGGAAAACGTGTTCGGGTTTGATACTATATACTAGTCTCGTGAACAGCACATCGTGTTGTTTGGCTATGTATGTATGTATGTATGTATGTATGTATGTATGTATGTATGTATGTATGTATGTATGTATGTATGTATGTATGTATGTATGTATGTATGTATGTATGTATGTATGTATGTATGTATGTATGTATGTATGTATGTATGTATGTATGTATGTATGTATGTATGTATGTATGTATGTATGTATGTATGTATGTATGTATGTATGTATGTATGTATGTATGTATGTATGTATGTATGTATGTATGTATGTATGTATGTATGTATGTATGTATGTATGTATGTATGTATGTATGTATGTATGTATGTATGTATGTATGTATGTATGTATGTATGTATGTATGTATGTATGTATGTATGTATGTATGTATGTATGTATGTATGTATGTATGTATGTATGTATGTATGTATGTATGTATGTATGTATGTATGTATGTATGTATGTATGTATGTATGTATGTATGTATGTATGTATGTATGTATGTATGTATGTATGTATGTATGTATGTATGTATGTATGTATGTATGTATGTATGTATGTATGTATGTATGTATGTATGTATGTATGTATGTATGTATGTATGTATGTATGTATGTATGTATGTATGTATGTATGTATGTATGTATGTATGTATGTATGTATGTATGTATGTATGTATGTATGTATGTATGTATGTATGTATGTATGTATGTATGTATGTATGTATGTATGTATGTATGTATGTATGTATGTATGTATGTATGTATGTATGTATGTATGTATGTATGTATGTATGTATGTATGTATGTATGTATGTATGTATGTATGTATGTATGTATGTATGTATGTATGTATGTATGTATGTATGTATGTATGTATGTATGTATGTATGTATGTATGTATGTATGTATGTATGTATGTATGTATGTATGTATGTATGTATGTATGTATGTATGTATGTATGTATGTATGTATGTATGTATGTATGTATGTATGTATGTATGTATGTATGTATGTATGTATGTATGTATGTATGTATGTATGTATGTATGTATGTATGTATGTATGTATGTATGTATGTATGTATGTATGTATGTATGTATGTATGTATGTATGTATGTATGTATGTATGTATGTATGTATGTATGTATGTATGTATGTATGTATGTATGTATGTATGTATGTATGTATGTATGTATGTATGTATGTATGTATGTGTGTGTGTGTGTGTGTGTGTGTGTGTGTGTGTGTGTGTGTGTGTGTGTGTGTGTGTGTGTGTCTGTCTGTCTGTCTGTCTGTCTGTCTGTCTGTCTGTCTGTCTGTCTGTCTGTGTGTGTGTGTGTGTGTGTGTGTGTGTGTGTGTGTGTGTATGTATGTATGTATGTATGTATGTATGTATGGATACACTATTAAATTTTAGGCAATAAATATCTGTAAGAAAGTATGTGTTTTATGGATACATTGGTAAATGTTGAGTGGTAAGTTTCTAACAGAACCGTTAATAATGTTTGGATACACTGGCACATGTTATGTGGTACGTTTCTGTTAGAAATGTATGTGATGTATGGCTACACTGGTAAATGTTATGTGGTACGTTTATGTTAGAAAAAAGTATATTATGTATGGATACGCTGGTAAATGATAGACGGTACGTTTCTGTTCGAAAAGTAAGTTTTGTATGGCTACAATGGTGAATTCCAGATGGCCTGCTTGATAAAGGATGAATGCAGAAAAATGGGATCTTTGTGATATCCGCCATTGTTCAATATCGTGGAGAGATTACCACAACGTCCATAGAGTGCAGACTGGTGTTTACAACTATGGGGCAGCACCATACATGCAGACGGCCTCAATGTGTGGAAAGGGTTTTCTATTTTATGTGTTTTACATTGTACAATATACTGAGTTATTTAATTTATTTGATCTTATTGACGCTCATGATTTACTGGTTGTCACTGCGTGTCCGCTCTCGTCTCAAATGATATCACGTAGAACAGCAGGCTCTGATTTTCACTGCTGTATTCTTATCTTCTCCTTTATTTCGATGGAATGAAATGTAGTTGCTCCTTTTAAGGATTCAACGTCATTGTCATCATAATCAAATGCCTTGCCGACTCGCGTGAGCGATCATACCTCTCTACATTTTGTGATCTCCAACAACATATGTTCGTGTGCTGAAATATATTTCGTCTGTCGCAGTTTTTCCCTATTGTTTCATCCATAAATCTTTTCAGTTGCCATATAATGTTCCAGTTTTACTCTTCACCTAATGTGACAACAATTTGGCCACTGTCTCTTTCTAAACATTTTGATTACTGATGCCAATTAATTTCCAGCATACTTCTGAAAACAACATCTTAAAGACCTCAAGGGATTTTTGTGCTTGCCTAATTGTTTATAACTGATAGCCGTATGTTAAAACTGAATCTATCTAACATGCTAGGATTCTTTTTTATTTATTTCTTGGATTAGATTTTCTTCAATTTATGAAATGCAGTTTTCCTTTTCCAATTATGTTCTTTATCTCTGATGCATGTTCCATCTGATGTTATCCATATTTTTATATAATTGATTTTGACTTGCAGATACGAGGGAAAGGGGCGCAACACAAAACGAATACATAAAAATATCACATTCTGATATGGAATGGAGTTGATCAGCTGTTACAGAGGGAACCGAATACAAGGGTTGAAGTACTTTGGTCAGTTCTCTTGGTGTCAGGTCGAAGCACTAATAATAAAACCAAAAACTTTGTGGAGAGTACAAGAGATCAAACTGTCTATCGCACTTTTCAAGTAGCAATCTATACCAGTACGTAGGGAAAAGCAGCCAAATGATGATTCTTGGTCATCCTCCTGTCAACATTGTCAGCAGAAAAATAGGTTCAGAGATCATTGCAAATCGGGGACCTTCTAATAGGGCTATATAGCGTAAACAACATTCCATTGTAAAAAGGTATTTAAGGCTGGTATCAAGTCAGACACAAGGGGAAGGGGGGGGGGGGAGGGGGGAGGGGGGGAGGACACGGACAGATGTCAGCGTTTCAGTCACTCGTTAGTCTTGGTTGGAAATTGATACATGCATGAATATTCTGTCAACATAATGTACATGTATAGATATTTATAACGTGATATTTATTAACGTGACAACAGACAAGACTTCCGGATGCAGGAAAAAGTAGGAACGAAGAGTGAGCAGTGGAGTAAGAGGAGAAGGGACGAAAGTAACAAGGGCCCCAAGGGCATGTATAATTGCCAGAACCAGCAGTTAGTAACTATACAACCGTTAAATGCTGTACAGTCACGGATCAGAACGCTATTAGATCTTTGTGATACACATAAGTTTGATACTAAGATGCCTTTGACGTTATTGGTTTTAGAACATAACGATACCGAATTGTTAATCATTCTAATAAATGTTGAAGCAACAAAGACTTGTTCCATATTACTTTCTTTTAATCGTATTGTTTCTGCCAGACAAATAACTGATTTGTCTGCGCATATGTTTTTGTATCTTTAGTAGAATTTAATTCAGCTTGTTTCACAGCTCCTGTAACTAATTTTCTTGGGTCTTTATACATTTAACTGTTATATCTTTATTTATCTAAGCATATTCTTCCTTGCCATCTTTACTTTGTTTACTAACGCGCGCGCACGCACGCACGCACGCACGCACACACACACACACACACACACACACACAGAGTGTCTTCAATTTTCCGTGTCCATCTTCGTGCTGGTCAACTCATGTTCATTACTTTATGTCATCATCATCATGTGCCCTGCCGGCAAGCGTGGGTAATCATGTTTCACCATCTTACACAACCATCGTGTTCTTGCCTAGACCATGCCACGTGGCCCAGCCATCCATATATCTACTTAATTAAGCAATAGGCCCTACTTTCTGTCCACACCACACTAATGTTTAATGTGGTCAAACTCTTTCAGTTTCAGATGCCATTCTACAACTTATGAGCCAATTTTCGTCGATGTCCGGGTCCTGTACAAGGTTTGTGTGTTTCATTTTTCTGGTCCATGATTATCTAACACTTGTTCTGTAATATTTCAGTTCAAAGTCCTCGGTGTTCCTCTTTAGTCGTTGCCAGATGTCCGTTACTGACATACGTATGTTGCCATATGAAAGAGGCATGTTTTCAAAACTGTTATTTTATTTGCTGATCTTGTGCCATAAGCTCTTAGTACTGTTTGACCTTTGCATTGCATTGGCCAGCCTTTGTTTGAGATCCTTGAAATATTTCCCATTGTTATTTATTATGGGGGTAAGCTATTAAAAATCTGTGACATTTTAAATTCAAAAACCCAATTACTTCACCGATGATTGTGATGTTTGGATGACATGTAGCAACATCTGTGAACATGTTTATAGTATTTACATATATCTGTGTGCGTGTGTGTGTGTATATATATATATATATATATATATATATATATATATATATATATATATATATATATATATATATATATATATACGTGAGAACCTAGTAAGTTTAAGACAGAAACAGCTTGTCACCGTCGTCGTGTTACATTACGTGAGAACCTAGTAAGGTTAAGACAGAAACAGTTTGCCACCGATTAGCTATCGTGCGTGCTCTCGACGGCCTGTGCACTTGGTAAGCGAAATTTAAGGGGAAACAAATACCTCTTTTTCATAGGAAAATAATACTCATTTTATTGTTTGCAAGGGACATAACTCGCCATCGTTTTTCTAAAGAAGCAATTAGTTGAATTAATTGTTAAATGTTTAAAATAATGACACCACTTATTCATAGTTAACACAATAATTTGACATCCTAAAGTTTCAAATACTTTTACTGCAAAAAATAAATAAAATATACTTGTTAGTGCAATATATACAATGTTTCAACACTGCAAGCTCCGTGCACGATGTTAACTACTACGATGTTAACCCCAATGGACGCCCTGATATCTGGTTTCTCTTCACAACGTATAAGTTATTGCCGTGAATCTCACTTTTTCTTCACGTTATGCGTGAGAGTGGGACTATCACTATTTTCGTTGAGTACTTATCATTGCATTTATTAGCATTTCTGTTATCACCCTTAGTAGTTTTATTCCTTGCCATTATTATTTTAGATGCATTTCATGTAAACACCATTCCTAGGATAAGCATTTTAGCAAATGGAATCACATGATTAACTATTATTATCTTTGCTGCCTATTTATCTTTGCTGTTATTGTTATCACCCTTAGCAGTTTTAGTCCTTGTCATTATTATTATAGATGTATTTCATGTAAACACCATACCTAGGAAAATCATTTCAGCAAATGGAACCACAAGTTTAACTATTTATTATCATTGCTGTTTATTATCATTGCTGTTACTGTTATCACCCTTAGCAGTTTTTATTCTTGTCATTATTATAGATGTATTTCATGTAAACACCATTCCTAAGATAATCATTTTAGCAAATGGAATCACAAGTTTAACTATTAATATTATTATCATCGCTGTTTATTATCATTGCTGTTAAACAAAAACAATGTTATTGTTATCACCCTTATCATTTTTAAATTATTCCTTGTCATTATTAATATTATTATTTATGTATTTGGTTGTTATTTGCATTAGTATCATTGTAATCATTATAAATATATATGGCTTTGTAAACCGTAAACTGCACACCCCCCTTTCCCACCTTTTTGATACTGTGATTGTTGTCTTTGCTGCCACCCTCGCCGGTTGGTTCTAAACATTTTGTGCACCGCCATGTTTATCATCACCGAGGGATAAGGATGGTACTTGGTAGGAGTTTTTAGAGCTGGCAGGAGAGCGGGGCGGCAGGGAAAAAAATAACAGCCCACTACCATCACGCTGTTGATATAAAATATTTCCTTACAACAATGTCAATGAAAGAATGTTTAAATGTATAAAATATTTGTAATTTTTGCGCATATGTCACCTACACTTCCACATGCAACGCTCTGTAACAACACGAACAATACAAATGCAAATGTTTCTTAACACTCAATAAACGTTTAAAAAAAAAAAAAAAAAAATTATTTCACTTTTTCTAAAATAAATGTCATGAAAGGTTGGAAAATGCTGGCAAAGAGAAATATGTCCAAATTTCTAGAAAGTATTAGTCAAACGGATATAATTATCGTCAGCTCAATAGCTGCATGTTAAAAAATATGAAGCTAACTTCGGAGACAGCACAGAAGACCACACATTAATAACTTCAGCAGGGTCAGATATACTGAATAACAATAACAGTTTTGAATTGTCAAAAAAAAAAAAAAAAAAATATTGCCGTGAATCTGATTATTTGGTAGAAGTAAGTAGAAGTAGAAGTAGAAGTGGTAGTCAGGTCTTAGTCAGATATGACTGAGCTACCGTATGACAGTAGACGGTACTACCTGCTTTCTGTCAGCGCCGAATGTTGGGCGGCGCTTACCAACTCCGACACCCCACATTGTGCCAACGGATTCGGGCGGAAGAGCGCAATTGGGAGGGTACTAGCCTTATCCTGGTGCGAGGAAATGCAACCCAAAGACAAAATAAGTCATGGCAGAGCAGACCAGGCCCTAAGCCTTGGTTGGCAGCTGGTCTAGGATCGAAGCTCCTACAGGCGGACAGTTAGAGCATTGCTTTGCTGATCCGGCAGCTTCTGCAGCTTGTCTTGTTCCAGATTATAGGTGTCAACTTTCCTCTGGGGTGAACTAGGCAGGCCGAGAGAGGGATCATGCTGCATGGGCAACACATGGTTTCTTTATTTTAGCCATGGCTTTGTGCTATGGAGAGGCAATAACTCCATCCCTGGTCTTAACCGGTCTCGGAATCAAAGCGAGAGGCAACTGTTACGGGTTATAAGTCCTTGTCAGTTGGCGTAGACATGGGGCGCCACGCGTTGCCTCTGACGGTGGGAGACACCTACAGGTGTCACTGATCAGCTACCGCCCGCCTCAAGCTGGGCATCCCCCAGCCAATTGGGTGCTGATCCGCCACAGCCTGCCTGCTTCAATGGGTGCTTGGGGCTAGGACAAAATCTGAATTGCAGGCTGTAAAACCAATGTACTAATAAAAAGAATAGAAACCTCAAGCTACGGCTTGCAACCTGGAACGTGATAACCATGTGTCCAGGATTTTCCACTGACTTGACAAATATTGACGATGTGAGAAAAACGGCTGTGATTGATGCTGAACTCAATCGTCTTAACATTGATATTGCTGGCCTGCAGAAGACTCGCCTCGCTGAGGAAGGGTCACTCAGGGAAAACAATTACACCTTTTTTTGGAAGGGAAGAGGGCAGGCAGAAAAAAGGCAACATGGTGTGGGCTTTGCAGTGAAGAATTCGCTACTGGGAATGATTGATATCCCAGCTGGAGGTAATGAAAGATTATTATCACTGCGCTTGGCAACCTCTTGTGGTTTTGCCACCATTCTCACTGCATATGCACCGACACTCGCTTCCTCTGATGATGTGAAGGATACGTTCTATGAGCAGCTAGACTCTGCGATCAAGGCAGTTCCAAAATCCGACTACATTTATATGCTCGGTGATTTCAATGCTCGTGTGGGCAAGGACTCGAGTTCATGGCCAGTGTGCCTTGGAAAATACAACATCGGTCGCATGAATGATAATAGGGCAAAGGCTGCTGGAGCATTGCACTAGAAATGACCTATGTATTACAAACTCCTTTTTTAAAACAAAAGAGATGCATAAGGTCACATGGAAACATCCAAGATCCAGCCATTGGCATCAGCTGGACTTCATTATCACACGGAGACAACATCTGAACCATACATCATTAACTCGAAGTTACCACAGTGCTGACTGTGATACAGATCATTCTTTGGTTGTTGCAAGGGTTAGACTGAGACCAAAGAGAATCTACACAGCTAAACACAAGTCTAGCCCCAGGATTAATATTACTAACACTCACGATCCTGGAAAGTGCTTTGAATTTCAACAGCAACTTGAAGACGCTTTCAATGATACATCAGAAAATTGTATAGTAAATGATAAATGGGGTAAACTTAAGGACACTATTTATAAAACAGCGGTAGGGGTTTACGGCACTGTGGATCATAAGAGGCAGGACTGGTTTGCGGCAAACAGCCAGACACTGCAGCCCTTGATTGATAAAAAGAAGATAGCTCTCTTAAGAAACAAGGAAAGACCAACGCGTAACACTCTGAGTGAGCTGAAGCAAGCGAGGAAGGATGTACAAAAGGCTGCCAGGCAGTGTGCGAATGACTATTGGATCAAGTTATGTGAGTCCATTCAAATCGCAAGTGATAAGGGAAACATCAGAAGCATGTATGAAGGGATAAAGAAAGCCTGTGGTCCAATGATCAAAAGAAGTGCACCGCTGAAAACCTTGACTGGAGAAATCATCACTGATAAGAAACAGCAGATGGATAGATGGGTCGAGCACTATTTAGAGCTTTACTCAAGTGAGACCAAGCTAGCGGATGATGCCCTCAACGCCATAGAGGCCCTGCCAACTCTTGACCACCTGGACACACTTCCCACTATAACAGAAGTTAAGTGTGCTATAAATGAGCTTGCATCTGGCAAGGCTCCAGGTAAGGATGGGATTCCAATAGAGGTAATCAGGAGTGGGCAAGACACACTCGCTCTACAGATCCACCAGCTAATAGAGCTATGCTGGCGAGAAGGACAAGTCCCACAGGATTTCAAAGATTCAAACATCATAATGCTGTACAAGAACAAGGGAGATCGGAGCGACTGTAACAACTATAGGGGTATCTCACTTCTGTGTATTGTTGGGAAAGTATTTGCCAGAATTGTCCTGCACAGACTTCAAGTCCTGGGAGATCAAGTCTACCCCGAATAACAGTGCGGCTTCCGTCAGAATCGGTCTACAATTGATATGATATTCTCATTGCGACAGATGCAAGAAAAATGCCGGGAACAAAATCAGCCACTGTTTATTGCCTTCATCGACCTCACAAAGGCATTCGATTTGGTCAGTCGTGAGGGTCTGTTCAAAGCACTAAAGAAGATTGGCTGCCCACCAACTCTTCTGTCCATTGTGGAATCGTTCCACACAGGCATGAAGGGTATAATCAAGTTTGATGGCTCAACTTCAGAAGAGTTTGAAATCAAGAGTGGAGTTAAGCAAGGTTGTGTACTATCCCCCACCCTCTTTGGGATATACTTTTCACTTCTGCTGAAATATGCCTTTCGTGATCAGGATGACGGTATATACATTCACTCACGCTCAGATGGTGGCCTCTATAATGCTCAGAGATTGAAGGCCAAGACCAAAATTAGCAGGGTACTTATCAGAGAGTTGCTTTTTGCGGATGATGCTGCGATTACGACCCACTCTGAGGAAGAATTACAACATCTACTATCATCATTCTCCAATGCTTGTTCTGAATTTGGTTTAACAATTAACAAAAAGAAGACACAGATTATGTCACAAGGTGCACATGATGTACCATCAATCTTTATTGACGACGCCGAACTGGAGATAGTAGACCATTTTACATATCTAGGATCAGAGGTAAATAGCAAATTATCCCTCGATCAGGAAATCAACATCAGGATTGGCAAGGCAGCAACAACCATGAACATGTTAGCAAAAAGAGTCTGGGAGAACAGGAAGCTTACTGCCAATACAAAAGTCCTCGGCTACCAAGCCTGTGTCCTTAGTACTCTTCTTTATGGCAGTGAAACCTGGACAACTTACTCACGCCAAGAGAAACGTTTAAACAGCTTTCATATGCGGTGTCTGCGAAGAATACTTGGTATTAAGTGGCAAGACAAAATCACAAATACTGAAGTATTGGAAAGATCAGGTTGTGTGACGGTGTATTCCATGCTCAGTCTTCGTAGACTTAGATGGATAGGACACGTTAGGAGGATGGATGATGGTAGAATACCAAAGGACATCTTTTTTGGTGAATTACAGATGGGTAGGAGATCTCAGGGTCGGCCTCTACTACGATACAAAGATGTGTGTAAGCGGGACATGATTGATATAGGCATTGATAATGCACAATGGGAACACGTCGCCGCTGAACGTGTTGCATGGAGGGCAACGATCAGAAATGGAATAAAGACAAAGGAGAAAATGATTGCAGATAAAGCACACACAGAGCGTGAGAGACGTAAGATGGTGCAAAATGGTGGAAATGACCATGTTTTCACATGCACCTACTGTGGGCAAACATTTGCAGCAAGAATTGGCCTTACCAGCCACACTCGCCACCGCCATGGATCGTAGTTATTAAGCCTTTTTGAAGCACAATGTACCAAACTATCGTCTGTCAAGACTGGAAAGGTGCCAATGTATATATATATATATATATATATATATATATATATATATATATATATATATATATATATATATATATATATATATATATATATATATATATACACTAGCAGACCCGGCCCGGCTTCGCCCAGTCCTTGGTGGGGAGCATCTCATTTAATTAATATAAGTAGTCATATAAGCTTCCGTTCCCGTTCCTGACTGTCTGTCTGTCTGTCTGTCTGTCTGTCTGTCTGTCTGTCTGTCTGTCTGTCTGTCTGTCTATCTGTCTGTCTGACCCTGCCCGGCATCGCCTGGCTCCTGGTGTGGAGCATCTCATTTAATTCATATAAGTAGTCATATAAGCTCCCGTTCCCGTTCCCGACTATCTATCTGTCTGACTATCTGTCTGTCCCTCCCTCTCTGTCTGTCTGTCTGTCTGTCTGTCTGTCTGTCTGTCTGTCTGTCTGTCTGTCTGTCTGTCTGTCTAATCATTTATTGGTTGCGGTTAGAACAACCTTAGATAAACGGACAAAAAGCATTAGAAAGAACACTTGAAAGATCTTTACATATTTCCCCAACAATTAACTTGGGTAAATGGAGCGGCGGCAGCAGCAGCAGAAGAAGAAGAAAAAGGAGGAGTAGGAGGAAGGAGGAGGAAGAGGGTGGAGGAGGGAGAAGTAGGGAGGAGGAGGAGGGAGGAAGAGATAGGCAGAGAGAGTAGGAGGAGGGAGAAGGAGTAGGGAGGAATAGGAGGGAGGAGGAGGGATTAGGAGGAAGAGGGGGGAAAGAGGAGAAGGAGGAGGAGGGAGGAGGAGGAAGGAGGAGGAGGGAGGAGGAGGAGGGAGGAGGAGGAGTAGAGAGGAGGAGGAGGGAGAAGGAGGAGGAGGAGAAAGGAGGAGGAAGAGGGAGGAGGAGGAGGAGGGAGGAGGAAGAGGGAGGAGGAAGAAGGAGAAGGAGGGAGAAGGAGGAGGAGGAGTGTCATCGTCTTGCTCATGTCTAGGTATCTGAGCTCGGGTTCACACAGGCAACAATAACTCCGTTCAATATGATATCGAACATTTATTGTATTTCAATATACAGTGCGTTGGCGCAGTGGGTTAACAATCCCGCGCTCTATTACATATCACAGATAGTTAACATCATCGCACATAGTTATCATACAACAGTCTAGCAAACTATCTAGCCTATGTCTATATATCTATTGATATCTATTGAGTCCCTCTAAGGCAGGCCCTGTTGTCTCTCTGAAGTCCGTCTGTCCTCTGCCGGTCCACACGTGTCCCAATCCGACACGGGTGGTAACTCTGTCCGAGTTCCTCGTGGACCCCGCAATAGGCGGGCCACATCAGTGTCCACGGGACCCTGGACTCAATGACCAGTCCTTCGAGAAGGCTCTAGAATACTCGGGCCTCGAGTGACTCACTTCTATCCCTTGGGCGGGAGTTGCAGCCCTTTAATTAATATCTATAAAGGTGAGGCGGTGACAAGGAGGGAGGAGGAGAACGCAGGAGGAGGAGGAGGAGGGAGGAGGAGGAGAGAGGAGGAGGGAGGAGGTGGAGGGAGAAGGAGGAGGAAGGAAGAGGTAGAAGGATGAGGGAGAAGGAGGAGGGAGGAGGTAGGAGGGGGAGAAGGAGGAGGAGGAAGAATGATGAGGAGGGAGGAGGAGGAAGAGGGAGGAGGAGGGATGTGGAGAAAGGAGGAGGAGGGAGGAGGTAGAGGGAGGAGGAGGAGGGAGGAAAACGGAGGAGAGAGGAGGAGGAGGTAGGAGGAAGAGAGGTGGAGAGAGGAGGAGGAGGGAGGAGGAGGGAGGAGGAGGGAGGAGGAGGTGTAGGGAGGAATAGGATGGAGGAGGAGGGAGGAGGAGGGATTAGGAGGAGGGGAAAGAGGAGAAGGAGGAGGAGGGAAGAGGAGGAAGAGGGAGGAGGAGGGAGGAGGAGGGAGGAGCAGGAGAGAGGAGGAGGGAGAAGGAGGAGGGAGAAGGAGGATGGAGGAGGGATAGGGAGGAGGGTGAGGAGGAGGGAGGAGGAGGAGGAGGAGGAGAGCAGGAGGAGGAGGAGGAGGAGGAGAGGAGGAGGAGGAGGGAGGAGGGAGGGAGGAGGAGGAGGAGGGAGGAGGAGGAGGGAGGAAGATATAGAAGGAGGAGGGAGAAGGAGGAGGGAGGAGAATGAGGGGGAGGAGGAGGAGGAGGAATGATGAGGAGGGAGGAGGAGGAAGAGGGAGGTGGAGGGAGGAGATAGAGGGAGGGGAGGAAAAGGGAGGAGGAGGAGGTAGGAGGAGGAGGAAAAGGAAGGAGGAGGGAGGAGGAAGAGGGAGGAGGAGGAGGAAGAGGGAGGAGGAGGATGGAGGAGGAAGAGGAGGGAGAGGGGGGAGGGCAAGAGGAAGAGGGTAGGAGGAGGAGGGGAGAGGAGGAGGAGGGATGTGGAGGAAGGAGGAGGAAGAGGAGGAGGGATTAGGTAGAGGGAGGAGAAGGAGGGAGGAAAAGGGATGAGGGAGGAGGAGAGAGGAGGAGGAGGGAGGAGGAGGAAGGAGGAGGGAGGGGGAGGAGGGGAGGAAGAGGGAGGAAGAGGATGGAGGAGGAAGAGGAGGGAGAGGGAGGAGGGGGAGGGGAAGAGGAAGACGGTAGGAATTGGAGGAGGGGAGAGGAGGAGGAGGGAGAAGGAGGGGGTAGGAGAAGGGAGGGGGAGGGAGGAGGGGGAGGAGGAGGAGGAGGAGGCGGAGGGAGAAGGAGGAAGGAGGAGGGAGAGGGAGGAGGGAGGAGGAAGAGAATGAGGAGGGGAGGAAGGAAAGGGAGGTGGAGGAGGAGGAGGGAGGAGGAGGAGGGTAGAGGGAGGAGGAGGAGGTAGAGGGAGGAGGAGGAGGAAGGAAAGGGAGGAGGAAGAGGAGAAGGGATGAGGAGGAGGGTGGAGGGAGGAGGAGGAGGTAGTGGGAGGAGGAGGAGGGAGTAGGATGGAGGAGGAAGAGGGAGAAGGAGGGAGGAGGAGGAGGGAGGAGGATGAGGGAGAAGGAGGCAGGAGGAGGAGGGAGAGGGAGGAGGAGGGAGGAGGAGGGAGGAGGCGGAGGGAGAAGGAGGAAGGAGTAGGAGGGAGGAGGATGGAGGAGGAAGGGAGAGGAAGAGGGAGAAGGAGGAGGGAGAGGGAGGAGGGAGGAGGAGGAGGGGGAGGAGGTAGAGGGAGGAGGAGGGAGGAGGAGAAGAGAGGAGGAGGGAGTTCGCCATTCCGAATTCATACTCGTCTAGGTTCTGTGATTTCGGTCCTTCCATTGATTGTTCTTCCCTTCTACACGACTGTAGATAACTTCCTTACACATAAAAAGATGAATTGTTATTGATATTGCCGTGGCATGGAGGCATATATATCAGCAGCAGAGTTGATCCAGAAAACCAAAGACTGAGATCTATGGAGAACCATGAACGCCTACGCCAGCCGGCACGGCACTTGATGATGATGATGATTGCCGTGTGACGATTCTGTGTAGTCACGTCATTTTCTTCGCTTGTCCTAGCGTTTTGGTTCGGGGATTCTTTCATCATCATCATCATATATTTACGTACGTATTTAGGGAGGGGGAGGAGGGAGGAGGAGGAAGAAGAAACAAAAATATGACAGTTGGCAGCGCTGGAATGAGAGGAAGGCGTGTAGAAAATTTCATCTCAATCGGATGGGCCGTTCGCGAACGCATAAAGGACATACATATCCACACACATTGCCTTTTATATATAAGACTAGCTGACCCGGCCCGGCTTCGCCCAGTCCCTGGTGGGGAGCATCTCATTTAATTCATATAAGTAGTCATATAAGTTCTCGTTCCCGTTACCGACTGTCTGTCTGTCTGTCTGTCTGTCTGTCTGTCTGTCTGACCCGGCCCGGCATTGCCCAGCTCCTGGTGTGGAGCATCTCATTTAATTCATATAAGTAGTCATATAAGTTCCCGTTCCCGACTATCTGTCTGTCTGTCTGTTCTGTCTGTCTGTCTGTCTGTCTGTCTGTCTGTCTGTCTGTCTGTCTATCTGTCTGCCTGACCCTGTCCGGCTTCGCCCAGTCCCTGGTGGGGAGCATCTCATTTAATTCATATAAGTAGTCATATAAGTTCTCATTAAATTCATACAACAAAAAAAGTAACTTAAAAGAATGTCCTTCCACACACCATCCATTATTTTTAATGAAAACGCTTTCTAATCACCTGCATGACTACAGTAACTTCTTAAGCAAATAAAGATGAGTTACAATGTTATGCATTGTGCATTATTTTTATGAAAACTTTGAAAATGCCTTACAGATTTGTATCATTATTTATTATAACTCATATGCCGGTACATAACTATGGACACAGAGTTTATAAATCTTTGAAAACGATGCCACAATATGACTATAAGTTATACAGAAAAGTTATGCCCCTTGAAATAACTTTTACGGAGTTAGGTCCCCTGAAATATATGAAATTATAATGAAAAATGAAAAATGAAATAATACTGAGTAAGCAGGCGATTTCACACTAAAAAAATATCACAGTTGGCAGCTCTGGAATGAAAGAAAGGCGTGTAGAAAATTTCATCTCAATCGGATGGGCCGTTTGCGAACACATAAAGGACATACAGACAGACAGACATAAATACAGACAGACAGACGATCCTTATTTATATATAAGATATATATATATATATATATATATATATATATATATATATATATATATATATATATATATATATATATATATATATACTATTAGTGTTAGAACTCTTCGCTGGCTGCTGAGGATGGGGACGGAGCACTTATGGGAATGCCCCGAATGCTGTGATGTCGATCCCTAAATCAATCAATCAATATATATATGTGTGTGTGTGTGTGTGTGTGTGTGTGTGTGTGTGTATTCGTAAGTGCGTACATGTATATACACTAAGTTGTGACAATGTGGAGAAAGTTTATCGTAGTGTGCGTTCGCCAGCAAAGGAGAAGATAAATTTATGCACCAAATATAGAACGAACCGGGACCCTCCTGCTCTGAAGTCAAATTGCTTCACCATTACAAGGCAGATCATTGGCTGATCGATACTACATTATTCAGATCTATCTGGAGTAGAATCTCTCCTCCTGGAGCCTGTTTGTGGCCGAACAAAATGGCTTCCCACTTGGACAATATCGTTTGCTAGTATTTCTTGCTGTGTGATATCCTTTTTAGCTAGGGGTCTACAGGAAAGTAGACTGAGGACATTGTATGTTTAGTCTAAGAACATATGCAGAAACGCAGACACATACTCATCACACACATTTCACATATAGTCATGGATAGATCTATTAACATATATATATATATATATATATATATATATATATATATATATATATATATATATATATATATATATATATATATATATATATATATATATATATATATATGCACAGACATATACACGTGCATAAAACTGTCAAACTGTCTTTTACTGACTAATATAGTACCTATCAGTGTATGGCAAGGGGGGGGGGGAGGGGGGGGGGGGTCTTGAGCCTGAGGAATTAAGGTCGCATGGCTAGTGCAGTCGCCGTTGTAATTTTGTCCCGACAGAAACAACTCCACACCTTACCGAGGATTCGAACCCGGGTCTCCCGAAGGAGAATTCGGCATTTTAGCCACTCGGTCAGCCGCTACTCACAGATGCATATGTACACATATTTATAACCACACACACATATAATAATAATAATAATAATAATAATAATAATAATAATAATAATAATAATAATAATAATAATAATAATAATAATAGACAATAATAATAATAGACAATAATAATGAAGAACCACAAATTTTGAGGATGTACGTTAAGAGCGCTCTTAACGATATGAACACTGGCAAGACCCCGTATCCAGACAACATCCCATCAGAAATGATCAATGCCTTAGAAGAATATGGAATAGACCAAGTCACCAGACTGCTGAACACAGTAGATGCTATTGGAGATATACATCCTGAATTATGTAGATCTGCGTTTATTGCAATCCCGAAGAAATCAAGAGCCTGGAATGTGATCAGCATCGAGCAATTAGCATAATGAGCCACATCACGAGGCGTTTGCTAAGAATCATCATGCAAAAAGTTAGGAAGAAAATTCAACCCAAAACAGGGGAAGAATAATGTGTGTTTGTAGAAAGGTACAGTAATTACTGCGTATATGCTGATAACATTAATGGAGCATTCGATAGACGTAAACAAAAGTCTACATTTTTGCTTCATTGACTACACAAAGGCTTTCGATAAAGACATGTCGACATGATAAAGATGCTTGCAGATCTACAAATTGACGGGAAGGACCTTTGTAAAAACAAATATTAGAAACAACAAGCTGCTTTGAAGATTGATAATCAAGTAGGTAATATTAACCTGTTAAGAGAGGTGTGCGACCGTGAAAATATTCTTAGAATTTAGAAGGTATGACATATTGGGGGACATACCATAAATAATATTATATATGCAGATTATACGGATATTGATTGTAGAGAACAAACAGGATCTGCAAGATTTAGTAGATTCTGTTATTGTACACATTGAACAACTAGGGTTAGAATAAAACTGTAAGAAGATAGAGATTGCAGTCGTTTATAAGAAGAAACAAATACCACAATGTAATATACGGTTTTAAAAGTTATTTGCATATCCTTTCAGGACATGACAGTCAATCCCAGCGTTTTGTGTGTGCTGTTTGTGATTTCTTGGCAAGTTTACCTAGGAAAATATTGCCTATTGCGAAATGAAAAAAATATACTGACCAGTCAAAAGTTGTCAATTGTAACTAGCGTTTTGAAATTAACTATGTACGAGTAGATCTATCTGAAATACACCAATAACCATCAACAGATTTGGCTGTTACTTCGTCAAACAGTAATCCTACTCCCTTTTTGTGCGTATCACTTCCTGAATGGATTATTGTGTCCTTGTCCGTTATTACTTTGCCAGATCCCTTCCACCTCATTTCATTCATACTATGATATAATTTTCCTATTTTTTTAACATGTTTGTTACGTTAAGTTTCCTGTCTCATCTAGTTTTCTGACACACCACCTTCCTGTTTTAAACTTGTTGATTTTGGTTCTGCCATGGATACTTGATAACGTTCTGGTGTCACCTGAGACTCATGACTGTCACTAGCGAACGAGTTGCACTGAAACGGTGTTCTGTGACTAATTTCTAGAATTTAATATCTTGGGAACATAATGTGGTAGTTTCCCCTTGCCTCCCATACCCATACAGGTATCTATTATATATGCATCAGAACGCCATTTCTACAGTCCACACCGTGTTGTGTTTCCCATATTTTTCAAGGCGGAGGTGCATTTGGTAGTTTCCCTTTATCGAGTTATTATACCATGATGGAATTATTCAAACTGTCCAGTCCGTTTAGAATACCTAGTTACTTCTGTATGACAGTGCATCTTGGTATATGGACGATTGAGTGATTGATTGATTGATTGATTGATTTAGGAACCGACATCACAGCATTCGGGGCATTCCCATAAGCGCTCCGTCCCCATCCTCAGAAGCCAGCGAAGAATTCCAACCCCAATAGTACCAGAAGCAATCTGATTATATGTGCGTCTCGCCTTTCCTCTAAGCGTCTAGCATCGGCCAGATCCCCTCGTCACTCAACGCTGTCGCATTCTTGCCAGACCATGGTGATCCATTTGCTCCTCCGAGGTGTACATGTGCTCCCACAAGGCCGACACCACACCTGCCTTATCATGCATCAATAATCCACCAAGTTTTGCAGAGCCAGCCAATCTGTCTGCCTGTTCATTCCCCAACACACCATCATGCCCCGGAGAAAAGATCCAGATGATGCTTGCCACCCGTGACTTCCGAAGCGAAGCAAGCCACTCGGCACGAAGCTTGCCTGTCCTCACCCTACTCAGCATGCTTTCTGAGTCAGTTACAATCACGATGTGTGTGTGTGTATCGTATTCTCCATCCAGCGGAAAGCTGCACTGACTGCCTCCACCTCCATTCTTAAGCTAGATGTTGTGGTATCATATGCCAGGCTCTCCTGCACCAAACGTCGACCATTAGCCTTTGCCAAGAAACCCCAGGCACTTCTACTACCTCTCAACACCGAACCATCTGTGTAGATAATCACATCACCCGCGCGAGCATTATCTGAATTAGTTGCTGGATTTCAACTTCCGTGGCCGCTGCTGGCCGCTCCCTGCACTTCCAGCTCAATGTGATTATAACTCTGCACAAGTCTGACTGCTCCGCTGGCACTCTGACCCACTCCTCTCCTCGCCTAATGTTCTCCAAGGGGCACACCTGTCTGATCGTATCCTCCGCCTGAGCCATCCATGATTTCCCTCTTATCAGTCGCTGGCCCATAACTGCGTCCAGCGCCTCATGCAACGGGTGATCTGTGTCAGCAGCTACTCTGAGGTATGCCTTCGCCTGCATCACTTTGAGCCTACCAGCAAAAGTCGGCAAACCAAGGATGTACCGCATACACACCACTGGGGTGTCTCTGGTGCATCCCAGAATGACCCGCATAGCCTCGTTCTGTATGCGCTCCAATCTCACCAGCTGACTCTTTGAGACAGTGAGCAGTCCTAGTCCATAATCAATCGCTGAGAGGATCAAGTGCTGGTATAGTCTGAAAAGCATTCTCTGCTCTATGTCCATTGCAGCCATAGTTTTAAGTGCGTTGAGTCCCTTTTGAGATCTTGTCACAACCGTCTCCACATGATCCTTGAAGGACAGGCTCCTGTCAAATGTGATTCCCAGATACTTCAGTTTGTTCTCTCTGTTGACGCTTCCACCATCTATCGTGAGGCTTGGAACATCAGCTCTCACAATCCTGTTGTCCAGAGAGCACCACAAAACAGCTGCCTTTTCCGGGTGGATGACAGCACCCATTTCAGTGCACCAGTCAATCACTTTGTCTACTATAGCCTGTAGCTCCTGGCCTGTTTTCTCCCTATCTCTCCCCTGCCTATATGCAAGAATATCATCTGCAAATGTTAGTACCCTTCCAACCCCTGGTGCTTCTAGGTTTTCAATGTTGCTCGTATACACGTTAAAGAGCACCTGTGAGATTGCGGATCCCTGTGGCAGTCCCGGGGTTAAAATATGTGGCTCTGAGGTCCATGCACCCAGACGGAGAGCAATCCGACGAGAATGTAGTACGGCCGCTATCCAGTTCACCAGCCAGGGATTGACCCCCTTCTCCATCAGTGCGGTTATCAAAATATCATATCGAATTCTATTGTACGCATCCTCGAGAACAAGCGCCGCCGCCATCGTTTCTTGTCTACTCTGGAACCCCTCATAAACGTCAAAGGCAAAAGTGGCTGCATTTGACCAGGTATCTTTTCCTGGCCTGTAGCTCCCCAGGCCTCTTGGAAGAAGCTTTTCCCTTTCCAAAAACTCTTGCAGCTTGACAGCGACTATCTTCTCTAAAACCTTCCCAAATGTTTTTGAAGGGTGATGATCCTAAAGCCGCTAACCTTTGAATGATCCTTGAACGGTTGTGGGAGAGGGACGAGATAACTGTGTACCCAATCCTGCGGTACTGATGCTGTCCTAATGCTATGGTTATGGACGAATAAATTAGGAAGAATTCAGAGACAGCAGAGATTTCGTTTCTGATAACTGTTTTGCTTATCGTGAACTTAAAGAACTAATAATGATTATCTGAAATAGATTTAATGGAAGTATTAGGGGCGTTCATTTGAAACCCGTTCCAATGGCTTTATTACAAAAGCATGCAAGAAACATTAACAGGTGTGGTAGAATTAAATGAAACATTCATTTTGAATGAATTATGCACCATGGGTTGGTCAGAAGAAGTCGCCGTAGGCATTCAGGCAAGCATCCCATTGCTTAGGTAGGCGGCGAATGCCGTCCGCAAAAAAGGATTGTGGTTGCTCACAGAATCAAGTGTTTACCGCTTTCATTACGTCTGCATCTGTATGAAATCGTTACCCCTTGAGAGCTTTTTTTTAGAGGTCCGAACAAATGAAAATCACATGGTGATAAATCAGGACTACAGGCTGGATTTTGCAGAATTTCCCACTTCTTCCGTGCTAATGCTTCCAGCACGATCTTTGCTACATGCGGACGAGCATTATCGTGCAACAAAATCACACCGCGAGAAAGCATGCCGGGTCCTTTATTCTTGATGGCTTTTTGCAGCTTGTCTAGTGTTTGCAAGTAGTGGGTAGAGCTTATGTTGACACCAGGTTCTTTAAAGTTTGCCAACAATAGCCCTTCATGGTCAAAAATGCGCTCAGCATAACCTTACCAGCGGAAACCTGTAATTTGAAGTTTTTTCCTTTTGGTGATCCAGCATGCTTCCATTGCATGCTCTCTCGTTTTCTGCGTTCCTCTTTTTGGTGGTCGGTCAACATCCGTGGTACCCACTGTGAACACACCTTCCGATATTGCAGTTTTTCACGAACGACCTTTTGAATTGTCCTAATTGACACATCAAATTATTTCGCTAGCGAACGTATGCTTCGACAACGGTTCATCTGTACTGCTGCATCAATTTTGGCAATGATTTTTTTTTTTTCTGTTGCAACAATATACGCTTGACTCGGCCGTCGAAGAACTGTCGTGAACTAACGTCTTTTCCGCAACATCACATTCGTGCCCAGTATGTCACTGTTGTCTTCGACACACATTTATTACTGTACGCTGCCTGCATTCTTCGATGAATGTCCACTGGTCGACATCTTTCAAACGAATGTTTTTTTTACTAGAAGTCCACGTGAAAAAATCCCGGTCCTCACCGGGGCCTGAACCCGGGACCTCCAGCACTCGAGGCGGACACCATACCTCGAGACCACGCAGCCCCCTTCTAGTAAAAATGTCCCCTGGTCTCTGGGTAGTGAGATCGGACGCCAGTGTGTATTGTTGCGCACGTAAAAAATCCCTTGGCAGTTGGAAATCGAAAAAGAGTAGCCTAACGGCGCTGCCCGGGCAAAATTTCAAGTTAAAAATCTACTCAAAGTATTTCAGGATCCTCGCCGGTGCTACGGAGTTCGTGCACTGAGCTGAGTTTCTCCAGACTCAGGTTTGAGTTAGGAGGAGAACGGAGCACTTATGGGTTACACCCGTGTGCCGTGATGGTGATCCATCGACTGAACTAAACTAAACTATCCTTCAAATGAACTGAATCACCGCTCTTTGAGCTTCTTTGGACGGATTTTGGATCAACCAGGCCATTTTCTCAACGGTAAGAAACAGAACCTATGCGATAAGCACTTGCTCCTTTATTCATTGGTCAGTACTTATCACATGACTATGACATGATCATGTTCAACATATGCAATTACGCGCGGTGCGGTACGAACGGATTTCAAATGAACGCCCCTTATAGAACATTATACTCAATCAAAACGAAGGGACAATGTCCTATGGTTATATATTTTTCTTCTTCTTCCTTTCGCTTGAAATATATCTATAACTGCAATGTTGTCACTTGTATGAATTTAACTGCCTTTTTTAGTTCACTCAGTGGTCCATAGAGTTTATCTTCCACTGTCGTCTCTCTAGGCCAGACGGTTTGCCTAGACATGTAATTTAGGCAGTCTTGGAGAATGTGCTCTGCTGTCTGCGACGCCAATCCACATGTGCACATGGCTGATTCACCAATCTTGAATTTTGTATACATGTGGTTGCGTAATCTATTGTGTCCTGTTCTGAGGCGCAGAATAATGACTTGTTCTGGTCTGTCCATAATGTGGTAGATATCTTGAGAAGGTTTTGGTGGATTACTGACTGATTTGATCATTCTTTTCTTTTGGTGGTATGTAACGGGCTCATCAGGCTGTTCTTCTTTTGCCCTTTCCTTAGCCAGTCGATAAGCTCTGTCGTTTCCACAGCAACCTGATCTCTTTCCTTAGCCTGACGATACACTAAAACATCATCTGCATACGACAATGTCCTCCCCGGTCCTATGATGTGCTCGCTGGTGATTTTCACAGTGTAGGCGTTGAACAGCACAGGCGATAATGGTGATCCATGTGGTAGGCCAGGGTATGTCGTTGTTGGTTCCGAAGTCCAACTGCCGCATCTAAAATCTACTTTCCGTTTGAAGAGGGTTGCAGCGATTCAACTTAGGAAATGATTTATCTTAAGTTCAAGAAGCTGAAGCATTAAAAAATCCAGTGGTACTCTGTTGAAGTCGTCTTCAAGATCAATCACTGCAGCAAATGTTTCAATGCCTGAGTGAAAACTGTCATAGTCATCATGGCAAAAACTGCTGCATTGGTCCAGATTTCTCTTTTTGGACGGTACCCTCACAGGGTAGGTGGGAAAACATCTTGCCTCTCTAGCTGGCTTGATATTGTTCTGGCAATTAACTTCTCCAGCAGCTTTCCTATTGTATTTTGCATGGTTATAATTCGATATCGCTGAATTTGTGTGTGGTCTTTGCCAGGCTTGGGCAAAGGAATCAGATAGCTGTGTAACCACTCCTCCTTGATACTAGCACTCCCTATACTGTTGTTGTACATGTCTGCTAGTTTCTCTAGCTCGTTGTCGGTACACCTATTGATGTCGTCATATCTTATGCCATCTGGCCATGGAGCGCTGTTTTTTTTTATCGTCGAAGAACAGCCTTGATTTCTTTCACTGTCACCGTGTCTTCATCCGAAATGTTCTGGGCCTTGCACCTGTCTGAGGTGACCTCCTTTCATGTCTGTCTGGTTGTTCTGCTTTAGATAGCATTCGAAGAGGGCTTTGCCTTTGTTCTCGTCAGTCCTCTGCCAGATGAAGTCAACACCTTGGAAGTCAGGAATACTCTTATGTTTGACTACCCTACTCATGTTTCATGTAGTCGCCAGATATAATGGTGATAATGGTGAGGATTACACTCATAATAACTATAGATGTCACAATCCCAAAAATTCCTGTAGGTTTTCGTAATGTTCACTTATGTGGTTGTCACTGACGTCGAAATATGTATCTGCATGACTTCCTGATAAGTCATGACTTCCCATTACCTTCCACATCTATAAGGGGATCTTTTACCTGGGCCTTTGACAGCCATTTACGACAGTCAGGAACACGGATGCCCTACTCTGCTCAGCTGCAGAGTTGTCAAGTTATTGTCAGTGGATAATCGGTCACCAAGGCTGTGTTTGCCATACATTTTGAGTATATAAGATCCTCTAACAGTGCAGGTGAAAGCGCCGGCAAACAGACAACTATGGAAAATCAGACTTGGAAACTGGAAAGACGCAAAGAGAAAACCCATTCTGCAGAGCATGCCTAGAAAAAAAACACCATTGAACACTATTTACTAGCGCGCGACAAGTACAATAGTGAGCGATGGGATCTAAGAGATTACTTTGTCAAAACTGGAACTCCAATGACAATGACGGAGTGCCTGCACACAAACAGCAACCCAGTAATACAACGGCTGGTCAGACAGTTCATATGCAGAACATGGCAGGCCTTATAACCTTTCTACATTGTATATATTTATGCGTATATTAAAAAAAACTATATATGTATAGCATGTATATGTATCTATATTAATGTATTTTTAAAAAATGGATGCCCAGGCTGTCCTGAGTGGGACAGTTGAGTGTGGCTGGGGGAGTGGCAGGATTGTGGGTTGGCTCTTCCGGAAGGGCTCCTGAACGGGGCTGATAGGGAGATCGGGTCGTCTTGTTGTTGCACCAACTCATACATCGATGACGAAAACAAGAAAGCGAACCTAGGGGAATACGGGCAGCTGACCGGGGGGACAACTTGAGACTGCACTTGAACTCTCTGCCTTTGCCTACATCGAGTACTTACAAGGACTGAGCATGACCAGGACCAGCCCCGGTGAGGACAACACAAGAAACAACAAGCACATAGTAGTGCTAATGGAGAAAAAACCGCCCGACCAAGGACGGTCTTTATCAGGAATAGCATAAGACAGAAAGAAAATAACTTTATCCGACGAACAGAGCGGAACCAATAAAACCAGTATGAATTAAGACTAACAGTCCACACAACCACGGATCTCAACAATAACCACCGCGGAGGAAGCAGGTTAGACGAGACCGAATTTGAAATTTTGTTTTTTCTTTGAAAATTGGAATTGGAATTGGCAGGTGTAGTTTGAATTTTCGTTCATGAGTGACTAATGATCAGTGACGGAGGCATGGATAATATCAGCAATCATTTTTATCCAGAACACAATAGATTGAGATCTGTGTACATACATGAACACCAAAGCAATCCATTTGGCTGAGCACATGATGGTGTTGTGGTCGTGACTGAATACTGAATTTACAAATCGACATCACTGCACTCGTGACATTCCCACACATGCACCATCTCCATCTTCAAAATTCTCCGTAGGGTTCCAATGCTGATTATTCCAGTAGCAATCTGATTAAAAGTCCGCCTGGGATTGTCACTGTAGTATGCTATTACCGCGTGATATATTTGCACGCCATTATTGCGTTGACTTCATGACCCATGACTTTAATCACGCCAAACTAGGGGAAGACTTCTGGTCATCTACGAGGTACTACTTTCTTCTATATTTCTAAGATTAGTTAGTCGTTAGTAGCGGTTTCAACTTCACGGCAAAGGGTCACCACATAATGCTCGGTTCCTGTGACATTAAATATCGCACGAAATGCTGGGATGCAGAGGTGTTTCAAATTCATCTGGGCCAGGTTCTATACTGGCCAAGATCTAATAACACGTCCTAGTCGTGCGTCCTGGACAACAGGTCCATTCGGGGTCCTGGCTAACGTAGTAGGATCGCTGATTCTTCCGAAGTCGGAGTGTATCTGCCTGCACGGCGAGGAACCACCAGTCTGCACACCAGTAAGCCAGACATGGGACAACGGATACTCACGCAAACCTCAGGTCATGTATGACATCACACTGATGTTGGACAACAGGATGTCTTCATTCGACAAACAGGACTTCACGCTGGAGTTCACAGCCAGTGAACACAAGCAAGCAAGCACGAAATGCTCCTCACTGTCTAATGTGAAAGGTATAACAGACAGCAAGTCCCGACAAACCAACAGGCATACATGCATAAGGCTGTTGATAGAATGCCAACACAACAGTCCGCCACTAAATTTACAGTTCATCGTCGATTGACGCGACATTCACTAGAAAACCAGAAGTTGCACACACATTACTGCATAAGCCAAACCCAACTAGGTCAGCAACCGACAGGCTGCCATTTTTCTGTGCATGCAGTTCACACTTTCTAAAGGTTCCCTTCGTTACACTAGACAAGACCTTTCGGTGCACGTATTAATTCTACAGACGTATGCTCCAACCACCGATTACAGTGATGAACAGCTAGAATAATACTACGATGAATTACAACATACACTGAAAGTGGTAAAATCATCAGAGGTCCTAATAGTTATGGGATATATGAATCAATCAATCAATCATGTTCCATGCAAGAAAGCGTGGGCGGTCAAGACTCGCCATTTCACTCGATCACCAGAGTCGTAGATCAGCTCAGTGTTCCTGTCTCGTCAATGCCATGTGGCCAAGCCATCCAGGTATTTTCCTCTCGGTCTTCCTCTTGGTCTGTTCCCTTTGATCTTGCCAGTTGTCACCAAGTTCTCCAATTCATTTCTTCTCATAACATGCCCAAACATGTTTGGCTGTCTACGTCTAATGTCTCTAATCAGTTTACGATCTTCATTTGTTTCTTACAGGACTCGTTCATTGGTTTTTCTCTGTCTGTCCATGGTATTCTTTGCATGTCGTAGCCATTCATCCAAGCTTCCAGTAATTAGAGGATTTACCAAATTTATACAGTATAAAACGATGTCCCTAGTGATTGAATGACACAAGGGTTATTTCGAGAACGAACGTTCTAGAACAAGTTGCACTGGGTTAGCACGGTTTGAAAAGGGCGCATGCAGTCATTTGATTGGCTGATTCGAAAAGTCTGCCGGGAGATTCCATCTGATCCCAGCCAAAAACATAGCATAGAATTAGTCATTTCGATTTCATCTGGGCTGGTGGCTTTCGAGATGTGGTTAAATTCATCACCCAATTTTGTTTTCTCTGTGTCCCAGGAACGACTATACAATCTTTTTAAATATTGTGGCAGTGCCTAGTGATGAGAAAGAGACGAGTATCAGTGTATTTGTATAATAAATGTGAAAGTGTGAGATCAGAGATTCATTGAGAAGTTACTCTGAATGTTGCTTTCTGACAAAACCGACATGTCTAACACACTGAATATTTTACCATGTCTACCATTTCGTCTGCTATGCGAATTCTGCTGTATGCTTGGTGATTGTTATATCACTTTTAATGCATATCTGCAATCTTTAAGCGCTATAGAACTTCCCTAAGGACGCTCATCATTGTACATTCTTAATCAAACAGTAGAACCATTCTTGGGAGTCTGTGCTTTACAACTCTTGTGATCAGAATGTGTGATTTGACATGTAATCTCTTTTCCTGAAAATGATGAGTGTATTCAAGTGAATGATATGTTCTTTTTATTAGTTACCATCTCATATGAGAAGAAAGATAGACGCATCATATATTATTATGTTTGCAAGACGTGCATTACACGCCAGCATTACATAATTGTGAAGACTGAGCGAATATTTTATGTTCATGATAATTGTTAAAAGCACTCTTAAAGATTTGCCATAATATATATATATATATATATATATATATATATATATATATATATATATATATATATATATATATATATATATATATATATATATATATATATATATATATATATATATATATATATAAGATAGCTCATGCAATAATTCATGGGAGGATTCTATGTTTTCATATGTGTTTGTTTCATATGTGAATGTTGCTTATTAAATATTGCCTTACGTGCTGTTGAAGAGGTACTAATGTTTCCCAGTGGGGAAGAGTAAATGACTTGATGGTGATGTAGGATGGCACTTGTGAATCGAGTCTAACCTGAGAGAGAGGGGAGGTTTGGCTTTGCTAAATGAGTGTGGATGTGGTAAACGATCTATGTACCAAAGTACCACCCACAGAGATTGGTGATTGGTCTGGTCATTGGCTATTTGCGCTTGGTCAAGGGATGTTTGCATATGGCATATTGCAGTTGTAGATGGTGTCTCATGATGTCTGTCTAATGATGTCAGCCTCATGATGTATGTCTCATGATATCTGTCTCATGATGTCAGACTCATGATGTCTGTCTCATGATGTATATCTCATGATGGCCATGATGTCGGTCTCATGATGTTGCCTCATAATGTATATCTCATGATGTCTGCCTCGTGATGTATATCTCTTGATGTATATCTCATGAAGTCTGCCTCATGCATGTCTCATGATGTATGTCTCATGATGTATGTCTCATGATATCTGTCTCATGATGTCTGTCTCATGATGCCTAGCTCTCATGTTGTCTGGGTCTTACGATGATTTTATCATATCTGGACGGGTTGTATTATCATGATTTTTAGTTGGGTATGATGTGAAGGTGGTGGACAATTTTGAATATCTTGGGTCATTGATTACCAATAACGGTGACACAATGAAAGAAATTAAACGGCGACTATCCACTGCTCTTCAAAGACTAAAGCAGATGAATAAATTATGGAGTGGGACAGACAGAACTACAAAAATTAGATTTTTAAGAGCATGCATCTTTCCCATTGCAACATACGCCTGTGAGACATGGACACTTACTAAACAAGCTGAACAGCGCATAAACGCCTTTGAATATAAATGTTATAGACGAGTTCCAAGAATATCTTGGGTAAAGAAAAGAACAAATGCATCCATACTTCAAGAGTTGAATATTGAGGAGGGATGGCTATTAAAGACGATAAAACAAAGAAAATTGAAGTATTTTGGTCACTTGAAACGTCACGAAGGTTTGGAGAGAACAATAATGGAAGGGTATATGCCTGGGAAGAGAGGAAGAGGAAGGCCAAAGAGAAGATGGGTGCAGGATGTGGCGGATGATCTCCAGATGGGTGTATCAGACGCGGGACATCTTGCATGTGATCGAGAAGCTTTCCGGAAGGTTGTTATGGGAGCGAGGTTCTGCAAAGGACATGCTACTGAATGAATGAATGAATGATGTCCCAAACTCAGCAGGAAATCTCAGTGTCAATCACGAATAGGAGAGGAGAGGAGTGAGGAGATATCACCCACAATCCATCCCAGTGGAGTAAACTCCATCACCAGAACAAAGGGATTGGTGCATGAGTAACACCCCCCCCCCCCCATTCTCCTCCCAATTTCCTTTAGTTTCCTTTTGTGTTCGTTGATACTTTGATTATGACATTTGATTTTAGTACAAATGTACAGCATTGGGTTTTTGCAATTTTGTATCATCAGAGAAAGGGATGGTGGAGTGGCCTTATAGTTGGGATCACCAAGTAAGAGTCCCAGTCTCAAATCTTCAACTCCTTATGTGTGGAGAGTTCAGTGATTACTACAGAACCTTTTTTTTTTTGTTTTTGCATATCCTTTACAGGACTTAGCTGTCAACACCAGCATCTTTCAGCTGTATGTTGATCTCTTGGCAAGATTACGTTCAGTAGTTTGCCATTGCTTTCTGAGCGGCCGGCTCAGTATCCCGCAAGTCACGAGCGGGGGTCGAACCGCCTCAGCTCTCGCTCCGCTACGAGACTCTGCTTGATAAACGGGATTATAGAGAGAAAGTGTTGTAACCCCACAGCCAGAGAGACCGGCACTACAGAACCTACAGGTTGGATTTATCAGCCTAAACCTTCATTACATTATATAGCTTTCCTAATTGCAACAGAGAGTTTGCCCCAAGCAGGCACATGGAAGGTTTAAAACTGTATATCCATGGAAACTCCCATGTTATTAATGGAAACCGGATTAACGGCATTTCTTAGGAACTATTTAACCCAGCTCATTAATAGCTGGTGGGTAGCGGGGTAGGGGTATCCCCTATCAAAGGAGATGTAAGGCGCCTCCTTCCCTCCGCTAGCCTACGGGATACCCTTGGGCAAGGTGGAGTACCCGTTTAGCCCCCCGATCAGGGTTACGTGAAGCCATGGGTGCAGGTGGTGGATTAAGATGTAGAGCAGCCGACAGATAGTTGTAGGTTATGGTCTCCACCTTCACGACGGTAGGCAGAGGATCTCTTTTTTAGGAGACAATGGCTACGGTCACTGACCAGTATGGTCACTGCTGGGAAGGAAAGCAATGGCAAACTACCTTCTTTATAGATGCCAAGACAATCATGTTGTGTGATGGCTTGGCCTCGTGGCATGGTCGAGACAGAAACACTGAGCTGATCGACGACTCTGGTGATCGAGTGAGATGGCAGAACATGACCGCCCACGCTTACCGGCATGGCACATGATGGATGGATGGATTAATAGCTGTGGCCTATTCTAGCAAGAAGAAGATTTTGGGATATTCGTTTATTCAATCGGATTACTAGCTATGGTCCAGGAATGAGTGTTAGCTTTTATTCCCATCCTGAAACTTAGTTGGGATGACTTTCGTTGTGGAATGCTGTAAGAATGTTTGACCTAAGTCAGTTAATCTCCGTTGGTCTTCAGGACGTCGTTGTCAAAACGTACCGAGAATTTACCTTCCTGTTATCACGAAGAGTGGATGCTCAACTTTATTGAATGACCCCATGCGTCAGCTTCAATAGGCAGTCTCGTCACCGCTAAGAATTTATTATAGTTGTATTCCTTCAAAAACTGGGTCACGGGAGAGAGTTAACTTGATGAGGGTGTATCATGAGGAAAGCTGCTACCTGGAAACTTAGATAATACCGCTTATTAGTGACTGTGAGATAATATTAAATCAGGGCAGTGTGTACAAACTTGTGTTTTGCCCAGAAGAAGAGAACTCTTTCTCCAGTGCCAACTGAAGAAGATAGTACATAGTTTATTTTAGGATTATTGTTGAAAGAGGATTTGTAGAGATGTTGTTAATGCTGTTGGTTATTGGAGAGTTATCAATGTAATAGGTTGGGAGGCTGTTGGTTGGGGTGAAGCATCTGAGTTTTTTTTCCTCACTGATTGTGTAATCTATGCATATGCAGTGTTTGAAGTGTATATGATGTCACTAGATGGAACCTAGATCTTCACTAGACCCACTCCAGTTTGCTCAATACAAGGGTGGTGTTAAAACTGGTTGTTGAGTACATTTCACTGTGACTGTCTTGTTCAGCTGTTGTTGGGTAATTTCATTGTGAATGTCTTGTTCAGCTGTTGTTGACTACATTTAAATGTGAATGTCTTGTTCAGCTGTTCTTGAGCACAGTTCATTGTGAATGTTTTGTTCAACTGTGTTGAGTACCTTTCATTGTAGATGTTTGGTCAACTATTGTTGAGTCCAACTGACATGTGTCACTTTTGATACATATAATGTGAGATCTATATGAGGATGGCAGACAACACGCAGTCAACATTATTATGAAGGGAACAGATTCCTCTGTTGCTGTGGTGAAATTCCAGGATCTCGATAAGCCTTATAGAGGAACCTTTTGGTTTCTATTTCTGTGCATGGACTTAAACATTAAGTCTAAAGACCTCACGGTGGGGGTTCTTGGGCCATATTATATGGCTTCCTCTAGAGCAGAGGTACCCAAACCACGGCCCGCGGGCCACTTGTGGCCCGCCAGATGTCAGAAAGTGGCACGCGAGGCCTCGTTATTTAATATAACTCTTTAAATGACAGGATCCAGGAAAGAAAAAAAAACTATTCACAAATTAGTGCGATGACATTTATTCATTTAAATTGAGACTACGACTGTTTATCCGACAGCTGACCGAAGGGACTTTAGAGGCGTTTCCAGTTCTGAAGACGCTTGTTGTGGAAAAGAAATGTGACTTGTTACAGTACAAAGTAAAAGTTGAAAGTCTTCTGGATATCTTTCAGTCGAGATTTCAAGATTTTACAATAGAGGATAATGTTGCCTTCTTCATAAATCCGTTCGTATTTCCCGATGCCAAGCTCTGTCAATTACAGCAAAACCTTCAGCACGGAGTAATTGATTTGAAATGCAACTCTGCACTGAGATGTACATTTCTGGAGCTGCCTGCTTCACCTTCATCCGATCATATAATTTCATTCTGGCGACTATTGCCTGTCAAACAATTTGAACACTTGCGTTCATTCGCACAGAGATACATTTGTCGTTTTGGCTCGACTTACAGATGCGAGCAGTCATTTTCCGCAATGATCGTTACAAAAAAACAAGCAACGTTTCAGACTCGCCGACAATGACCAAGTTGCGCTTATTACTTTGGGCACGACAGATTTGTGCCCATACATTGATAAAATGGCATCTGAATTAAGTAACTGGTTATGAAGAACAGCTACAATTGTAAATTAATTCATTAATAGTGATTTTCGAAACTGATTTAAAATGTATTGTTAAATGAACTTTTGATTTTAAACCCACCCCCCCCCCCCCCCCCCCCCCCCCCCCCCAAAAAAAAAAAAAAAAATGACGTTAGTGTAGTGCCGACACTGACTGCCTTTAAAGTTTTAGAACTGAATGTTGTTGACGAAAGTTAAGAACGGTAAGAATGATATTGCACGACTTTTATAATTTTATAACGTTGTGGCCCGCGTAACTACCGAAAATAGTAGATATGGCCCTCTACTTGAAAAGCTTGGGAACCACTGCTCTAGAGGGCTGTTTATGAATGATTACCCATTCCATTAGGGATGCCCCTAGACACCTCGTCATATCAAACCCTTATTTTATCATATATAACAAATAAAACACCTCACATCCGGTCTATTTGGAGTTGTTACTTTACTACCTATTGGTGGCAAAACTTCACAAACCTCCATCTTTAAAATATATTGTCCTTCATTAATGTTATGTTTTGTTCTGTTTACTGTTCTTCTCTGTTATCATCATAAAATATGTTCAGATAATCATCTTTTGTCTTTAGGCAGCCTGTTGATGTACGTGTTCTTTTATTAGTAAGCTTCTGAATTCTTTTGTACATTAGTTTGATATTTTTACTGTTGTGTCGTTTTTCAATTTCGATGCAATTTTTCTAGAGCTATGCTTCTTTTGCCTCATTACATAATGTTATGACTTTACTATGTATTTCTTCATATTTGGCAGGATTATTTTTGTTCTGTCTTCTTGTTTCCATTAGTTGTAATATTTCTTATGTCATCCATGTCTTATGACCCACTTTAAAAAAAAACAACCATTTCTTGTTCTTTTGCTGAACTGACCACAAAGCTTGTGCATTTTCAATTTCTTCATTGTTGATTGTCTAGGTATACCATTTAAATATATGTTTAAAATTCATCTCGTTTTCTTTGGCATGATGATTTAGCAGACATATTATGTCGCCCGGAGTTAGCTAATGTCCGTAATATTTTCTGGTATTGTTAGAATGTGTGTGGCGCGTTGATTGTAATCGATTAGAAGGGTTTCTGTCACTGTGATTGGCTATTGACTAAATGCTCTATTATTTACAAAAAAAGCCATTCAGTCAACCAGTCGCCAGCAGCTATTGAAAATGTGGCCAAACACAGATAAACTAATAATTAATATACAATACATTCCGTTCCACTCCAAAAGGTCAGACACTTCTCACTTTACTCAACAATGACACAAATCGGGGAGGGGTTAAACAAGGCTACTCACAGATCAGGGAAATTGTAGATGGGAACTATTGAATCCAGTTAGACGCTAGCTATTGATTCTGTCTACCAGAACCGATAAAATGTGAATTTATTTGGTTCATTCCCCTTCTATGTGATGTTTTTATTTTCTCTCTCTTAAAAGTCGCATGAAAAGAGAAACATAAAAAAAAAAGTAAAGAACGAAAGTAGAAATGGCGACATTAAATATGTTTGCTTGCCAGGACAGAAGAAAACAAAAGAGAAGTCAAAGGAAAATTATGTGCAATAATATTATTCATTTGAACTCCTATATTTTATGTCAATAAATATGAAGTCAAGGACAAAACAGGACGTTTTCGCTTTGAAACAGTAGTGGTGGGGCCCGTGTGACGTTTATATGTTGATGCTCTGATATGTCCTTTTAAATGTTTTGTATTTTAAAATATCATGGATGTTTAGCGATATCTGATGAAAGATGTTGTTCTTAGATTTAAAAAAAAAAAAAAAGAGTCGTCATTTTAACGACGTTTGAAGTAAAATAAGTATCGTCATGTAACACTGAAACATCACAAGTACACAACTCCGCTAACCCAACAGTTGTGTGTAGTCTGTTCTTTGTAATATCCAAACATTGGAAAATGAATACCGAAATAATGGGGAAACTGGGGGGTAGTTAAAGACTGGTGTTAAGAAGAATGTTAAGAATATCGCTGACGGAGAAGAAAGTAAACTTTAAGGCAGTAACAGCAGTCGACGTCACTAATTAACTTAATAAAATATATACAGTTAAAATACTTAGTTGCATGTCCTTTACATGACGTTGCTATCAACCCCAGAATTTTTGGCTGTTTGTGAATTTCTAGTCAATTATACATTCAGTTATGTGCCATTGTTTCTGAACGACAGACGCTCATACTATTGTGAAATTCAACGCAAGTCAGCCTGCTTCCAAATCATCATCTGCAGCTGATTTCGAGCCCTGTATTCCCTGTCCTTTAAACCGCATTCACTACCGTTAGGTAACAGGCAACGGCAGCTGTCACAACATTCAAGCAAGTTTTTGTCAGGTCAACAAACCCCCAAAATTCATGACCCTTATAAAAGCTCCACCCTAGGGATCACGCACAGTTCGTGCTGTATATGACACAGCCCTACAAAAAAATTGGGTGCCAAACATTTCACATGTGATTTTGCATAAATGAGGCCTGCTAAATTTAAAAATCACATTTATTTATCTATAGCATCTTTTGTTTTTGAGATACATGCATGTGTGTATTTAATTAATATTATTACAGTATTTTATGTATAAGACCGGGAAAAAATACTGTTGCCATCTAATCGATTACAAAATGAAATTGCTTGTTTACTTACAGTTCCAGATTTCCAAGAATCTTCCAAGAATTGAATATTTCAGATTGTAACACAATGCATGGATATTAGTATGCTAGTTATTTTCATACACTTCTAACACAGAATGACATCATCTTCAAGAAGAGCATGTTTTCTTTCACCTGTTTTATTTTGTTTTAGTTGAGGAGAGTACACTTTGAAAAAAGAACATAGAAAGCTTATTACTGTTTTTGTCAAAAATGCATACTTTGCTTAATTTAAAGTAAGACTAGGTGACCAGGGCAAGTCATGGCATCCTCATGTTGTTTGCATAACATGTGTTGAACATCTGCGACAGTGGACTTATGGGGGAAAGAAAATGTTTCTTTGGCATTCCAATGGTTTGAAGAGAGAGTCCAAGAACCACCACGATAATTGTTACTTCTCTGTTGTCAATGTTAAGGGAATTAATGCAAAACGTAACACAACATGGACATATCCAGATTTAGATCCTGCTAGAGGACATTTTCCACACGGAGATGACATACCAATTCCAACATTCAGTCAGATTTCTTTATCACTGCTAGAAGATTAGACAGCGGTGGCATGTGGAACGACAAGTGACAGTGAAGTGATTTCGAAGATGATTTTCCAGCTGCTCAACGCTTCTTACAGCGTGAATTGAATGATCTAATTCGAGACCGAGATCTCTCCAAGGAATTTACACAACTTATGTCTTAAAGATTGAAAGAAAAACGTTACTGACTGCTGAAACAAAGGTTACTTTTCATCGCAGCAGACAGCAAGGTTTTCTTCCATTCTTTTGTAAAGAAACACCTTGTGTTTTGTACTAATGTAGGAGGTCTTGTAAACGAAGTCCGTGTAAGTTATACACCAGGAAGTCCTAGAAAAGAAGCTTTATGTCTTTTAACTATAGATTTAAAAATTCTAGCGATGAAGTTTTAATATATTTTTGGTGTCTTATATAAAAGTAATAAATACACAGTAATTGCATTCAAGATGCCACTGATGGCACCTAACTCATTCTTAGTTATCTCAAGAACTAGAGCTGATAGAAAAATATATGATTACATGTTTGGAATCAGCAACACAAAATTACGCAGAGCAGCTTTTAAATTTAAGGCACCAACATTTTTGTAAACCAGGTTAATTCTTGTGGCACTTAAGCCATACCTTCTTTTCCGTGACTTTCGTTAGAGGAAAGTTAAAATTTCCGTTTCTCGCGAAATAGGGAAAATCTGTGGAAAATCGCGTATTTTGAAGAAACTTCATGTAGGGTGACTATTCTTCATGTCAATTCTCTATTTCTCTGGGCTTTCTTCCGAATACATATTTTGCTCTGTCTGTCAGAGAAAGTTCACTGTTTTGTTGTTGTTGTTGTTGTTGTTGTTGTTGTTGTTGTTGTTGTTGTATACAGGTTCCCCCTTTTGTTTTAGCACCAACATCAGGTGTCTCCTTATCCAGTGGGGACTACCTCAAACATTATTCTGAGTCATAGTCCAGATTAAAGGTGGCTTCGAAGGAAGTCAAGTGTGCAGAATCTCAGAAAACATCAAACAACCAAAAAAATCAGCTATAAACGCAAAGGAAGACAGAGAAAGATGTACGTGACAAGCTAATATATCTGTTTAACAAATAATATTATGAACAACAATAACAATAAAACATATTAATATCAGAAGACAGGGCAAAGTGAAGGGTCGTGATCATCAATGTCTATTCCTGACAAGGGATCTGAAGAAGAAGAAATGTTACTCCCTTTATTTATAGAACGTTTAGCATTTATTTGACTTCTGGTGGCGGTCGACCAGTTGCGATCTGAATGTTAAAAACAGGAACGAGTCGATTACGTTTAGGTGACAACATAAACGACAAGAAACTGCCTGCAGACTGCCTGACGTCTGCAAGATCATGATGTTTCCGCCCACAAATCCTCCTTATTTTACACATGAACAGTCGTAAATAAATGCTGCACGGATAAGGTTTAATAGACCTTTCTACACATGACGTTTCTTACCTTGTTTCTCATTATGATTTTGTCGAAGTCTTCCTTTATTTCTCCTATTCTTGTGGATTTGGGAGCAAGTACCGATTTATTGTCGGTGTTGTTCTCTTTTATTTTCACATTTGGTAAATGTAGCAATGTGGTATCTTAATAATAGTCAGGATTCAGTGTCGGCTATAGGACGACTATTTTTCTAAACAGTACACATCTGGGATCGACCCATCATCATCAGCTTGTGCACAGCAACTGGCGTAAGCGTTAGTGCCTCTCCACAGATCTCAGTTCTTGGTGTCCTAGATCAGCTCTGCTCATGACAATCCTCAATGCCACAGTCTCAATCTATCCAGTATCATTTCTCTGGGTCTGCCTCTGCCTCTTTTCCCACAGATCTTTCCAATTGTCACGATGTTTTTTAATACATCTCATCTCATCTCATGACCATAAGATGCTGCTTGTATTGTTCTTATTGTTGTATGTAATATTCTAGTTTCATTAGCCTCTTCCAGGCAATCGTTGTTAGTTACTCAGACAGTTCAAGGTAGTTGCAAAATTCGTCTTGGTAGCCACATCTCCGTTCGTTTTTTTTTTTTTTTCCATTCACGTACTATGATTCGCTGCCATACAGAAATGCAGGTTCTATATAACATTTCAACACCCTCTTTCTTACATTCAATGATAGTGACTTATTGCATAAGATATTTTCATTTTCTGAAAAGTAGCGTTTGCTTGACATATTCTCTATTTTATGTATAGTTTTTCTATTTTAGGTACTTGAAAACATTTGGATATCTTACGAGAATGAAACACAATTAACTACAGATTTGAGCACATAAGAATAACAAATCTATACATAGAAGCAAAGGAAGTCCGTGTATTCAATGAATAGAAAACATCATAGGTGCTCTGAGATTGCACAGATATGACGCAAATCAGTCACCATACTTGGGATACTGCTACGTTTAACCACAAGTGTGGGTTAGAAAAAGAGGCATCATCCACCTGGGGCTAGACAATTGATAATTGGAAATAATAGACTGTCTGGAAAATCCGCACTTTTATACTTTCAGAATAATGGTGAATATACCAGAACGGATTCCGTTTCATGATCCCCGAGAAACGTGCACAGGGGGAGTTTATTCTTCACCCAAAACGTTTACATGAGTGTTTCTCGGTCTAAAAATGATTCATCATCATCATTATAATCATAATCATCAAGTATACTGCCAGAAGGTGTCTGCTATCACACTTTTTCTTATTTAGCGATATTCAACAGAATGTGTCATTTAACGATATCCAACATAATATGTCATTTAACGATACCTAACAGAATGTGCCATTTAGCAATATCCAACAGAATGTGTAATTTCATGAGCTGATCATTTTTAATATAGTCAAAGGCTGTTAAGAATCTGCTTTCGTTGTCCTTTCCTTTATGTAATACCTGTATTTTCGGTTATTACAATGTGACCTAGTTTTCACTTCTCATAATGTGGCCCACATGTCGAGTATCTCTTTTTAATATTTGTGATTAGATGTATCAGTCTTTTTACTATTTATTTCAACTGTCCAAGGCATTCCCATCATTCTCCTGTAAAACCCCATATCTGTGGTGTGGGGCCAATTATGTAATTGTTTACTAAATGTCCCAGAGCCCTGGCGCCGCCTTAGTAGTATTGTACGCATCGTGTGCCATGCCGATAAGCGTGGCCGGTAATGTTTTGCCATCTCACTCGATCACAAGAGTCGTAGATCAGCTCCGTGTTTCTGTCTTCACCATGCTACGTGGCCAAGCCATCCAGGTATTTACTTCTTGGTCTCCCCCTTGGTCTGTTCCCTTCGATATTGCTAGTTGTAACTATGTTCTCCAATTCATTTCTTCTCATAACATGCCCAACAACTGACTATCTGCGTCTAATGCCTCTAATAAATTTACGATCTTCATTTGTTTCTTAAAGGACTTGTTCATTGGTTTATCTGTCTGTCCATGGTATTCTTTGCATTTTCCTCAGAAACCACATTTCCACAGCCATCAGCTGTTTTTCAGCTTGTCTGCTCATTGTCCACGCTTCACATCCATACATAAGTACAGGTTCTATGTAGCACTTCAACACTCTTTTTCTCTTTTCAATTGATATCTTTGTATTGGTCAGTATGTTTTTCATACACTGAGCTGATCCACGACTTTGGTGATCAAGTGAAATGGCGAGTCATGACCGCCCGGACTTTCCGGCATGGCACATGATTGATTGATTGATGTTTGTCATCTTGCAAAAGGCAACCTTCCCAATGGCAATTCTTGTTCTAATTTCTTCAAGGCATCTCCCGTAATATGTTATGACAGTTCCGAGATAACTGTACCGATTCACTTGTTTAAGAATATGTCTGTTTTTATTTGTATAATACATTGTGGTTTTTCCTTCTTCCTAGTGACGACCATAATCTATGTCTTCTTACAATTCAATTCTAACCTAGTTGTTCACTGTGTGCAACAACAGCATCTACTAAATATTGCAGGTCCTGTTCATTGCCTGCAATCACTACTGTATCGTCTGCATACCTAATGTTATTGATGAATCGTCCCCCAATGTTGATTCCTTCCATATCTTCTATATTTCTGTACAGAGAAAAAGTATCTGGAGACATTACACATCCCTGTTTCACACCTCTCTTAGTAGACTAATATTGACTACTTCATTATAAATTCTTATTGCAGCTTGTTGTTTCCAATATATATTTTTTTACAAGGTCTTTTCCATCAATTTGTAGATCAGCAAGCATCTTTATCATGTTGACATGTCTTACTTTATCGAAAGCCTTTGTAAAGTCAATAACGCAAAGGTGTAGAGCTTTGTTTACTTCTATTTTTTTTTCCGCGTTTCCATCCTGTTTCAGGATATTGCGGTCAACACCAGCATCTTTCAGCTGTATGTTGATTCCTAGGCTAGATTACGCTCATCAGCACGCCACGACTTTCTGAGCGACCGGCTCCATACTCTCATAAGTCCCTTTTGCGATTCGAACCACTGCTAATTCTCGTCGCGTCACGTGACGAGAGTATTCGGGGTTAGCGGAGAAAGCTGCTAACTCCTCGGCCATGGAGCCGAGAAGTTTACTTCTATAGAACGTTCAATTATTGTTCTCAGTATATACACAGCATTTACTGTGCCCTTGCCTTCTACAAACCCATTTTGTTCTTCTCCTATTTTAGGTTGTATTTTTTCTTCACTCTTTGAATGATAATTCTTAGCAAAATCTTCGTGATGTGACTCATTATACTAATTGTTCGATGTTGATCACATTCCAAAGCTTCTAATTTCTTTGGGATTGCAATAAATACAGAGTTGTATAATTCATGAGGTATATTTCCAGTATCATATATTGTATTCAGCAGCCTGGTAACTTTATCTATTCCATATTCTTCTAAAGCATTAATCATTTCTGTTGTGATGCTGTCTGAACCGGGGGTCTTGCCAGATTTCACATGGTTAAAATATTCTGAATCTCCATCTTCAAAATTGATGGTCCTTCATTATTATTTTGAATAGTATACTGTTCTTCTCTGTTATCATCATAAGGGTTTTTCACATAATTTGACCATACATGTAAAATCTGATCTTTTTCTATTAAGACTTTTCCATCTTTTGTCTTTAGGCAGCCTACTGGTGTATGTGTTCTTTGATTAGTAATCTCCTGATTCTTTTGTGCATTAGTTTGATATTTTTACTGTTGTGTTGTTTTTGAATTTCTATGCAGTTTCTCTCGAGTCATGCTTCCCTTGCCTCCTTAATAATATTTTGACTTTTCTGTGAATTTCTTCATATTTGTCAGGGTTATTTTTGTTCTGTCTTCTTGTTACCATTAGTTGTAAAATTTCTTCAGTCATCCATGTCTTACGACTCACTTTCTTTAATTTTGGGATAGTTTTTTTTTTTTTCTGCAGCACAACTGACTGAATTCTTCAACATTTCCCATTTATCATCCACATCTTGAAATAGGATCTCTAGATCAGACAATATATCAAATTTCTTCTGTGTCAGTTTTTAATTTGCACAAATCATATTTAGGGTTTCCTGTTGTATACTTGAATTTCTTTAACTTTAACCTCAATGTACCTGCAATTAATCTGTGATCACTGTAACAGTCTGCTTTAGGGACTGTTTTTACAACTGTTAACGTATTTCGAAACCTTCTGCTAATCAGGATGTAATCTATCTGGTTTTTAATCCTGCTGTCTGGACTCCTCCGTGTCCATAATCTTCTAGAATGCTGTTTAAACCAGGTGTTTTCTACAACCATTTCTGAGTCGTTACTAAGGTGTATTTAGCATTTTTTTTAAAAATAAGTTCGTGAATGCTTCTAGATAACAGTGCGTTAATGTGCGTATGGAATGAGCAGAGATGATACCCAATTCAATCATCATGTGTCAATATTTAAGGATCTGTTCACCTGTCGGCGTAGTTTGTTTACACGTGCACATGGGTGATAGAACCATCTTGAGTCTTCGTAAAAGATTGTCTACTTTACTGTGTCCTGTTCAGAGATGGAATATGATTCCCTGTTTTGCACGACAAGTATGGTTGTGAATGTGTATGTAATGTGATTCCTTCCTAACGGCCAAGATGTTGATCCTATTTTCATTGAAGTTTATAGACTTATTCTTATGTTCGTGTGGTGTCCCCTCATTTGACAACGCGTTTATTCTCACGTTTCTTATTATGCCACAAAATATCAGTTTCCACCACAGTGCTACTCTTCTTTTGGTGCTCTTCTTATATTTTATTCATATGTACACAATGGCGGTAGCTCTTGAACTAGAGGGTGCTTATAATAGGGTCAGGAATGATCGGTTGATATACACTTTTTTTTTACATTGAGTTCTGCCCTTGCCTTGTCAGATGGGTTGCGGCAGTCTTTTATGAGCGTTAGGTTGCACTACGCATAGGTTCCTGGACTTCTGAACCCTGAACTATTACACCTAGGTAATTACACAGGGATTTGCCATGACCCCAGTGCACTTTATTGTCTACACCAGCAAAGTCGCTACTATTGAGACACCAGGTGTTGGCAGAATATTGACATTTGCAAATGATGTGTTGGTGTACAAACAGGGCAGAGATCAGGAAAGTTTGGCTAAAGACTTATAGATGGCAGTAAACAGGGTGTCGGAGTGTCGCAGGGACGCAGGGCCCGTTATAAACAGACATGGCATCGGCTGTATGGTACTACCTGGACAACCGGATCTTGAAGGTAGATGTCCCAGGTATTATATTGAATCAATGTCCTCTTAGTAGAGAGAGTAAATTTAAGTACTTGGGTATCACCTATGACAGGTATTTGTCTTTTAAGGATCTTGTGGAGGATTTGGTGATGAATGCTGGTATGGGACTTAATGCATTAAGAGCTATGGCAGCAAACGGGGTAGAGCAGAGAATGCTTACAATCTCCTTCAGCAGTTAATAATTTCTATCACTGAGTATGGTTTGGGTCTGCTGACAGTATCAAAGAGCCAGATTGAAAGGTTGCAACGCATACAGAATGCTGCCATGCGGGTAATCCTGGGGTACACAAAGGACAGACCAATTATGTGCATGAGGCATATCCTGGCGCTATCAACAATGGCGGAAGGCATATGGTCCTTGAAGCCAAATGGTGCCTGTGAGTTGCTGAAGAAGCCCCTGCATGAAGCCATGGATACGGTCAAGGGTCATAGACTACGACGAGGCAGGTCCTGGATGGCACAGGCAGAAATATATATACGTCAAGTGTGTTATCTAGAGACCATGAATAGTGAAAAAGAGAAGGTTGAAGTATCGGAAGACATGATTAACTGGTACAATGTAATAGTAACACAGGGTCGTGAGTGCAGAAAATGGGCAGCGGGCCGCACAGAGTTTGAGGTGCAACAACTGATCCAGAGTAACACACATCAAGGTGACACAGTGATGCACACTGATGGGTTAGTGGTGAGAAACAGACATAGTGGTTGGTGCCAAATAGTGGTCAAGTAATTCTATTGTTAGACTGGGAATCTCCTAATTCCTATTATGTGGTGCGAGAGGTCCCGGGTTCAAATCCCGGAGGAGTCCCCACGTGTCTCGATATGCATACAACCGCCAAAGCGTTAAAACTCGAATATGTAACAAAAGTCGCTCACCTTGAAGACTGGTGCAATTTGAGATAAAATCCTTTTAATTTCAGATTTCTCTTCCAGGAAATAGATACAACACTGTTGTACAATATAACGGGCTCCTGACACGGGGACGGGACGTTACAATTTAATACAAACCCAGCGGGTCATAATTTTCTGTAATTGCTCAATTTCCTAAAGCTGATCGCAAACTATTGCAAACTCGTCGTCTATAATTTATCCATGTCCCGGTCCACTATGTTATGAATGCTATATAAACAGGCGATCTCTTCTCTCAGTAAATATGAATGGCCTAAATGATCAAACCTTTTATCACGAAACTCCACGGAAAACACAGCTGACTTGATGTCCTTTCTCGAAGCGACCTCTGATGCTGTCTTGACGATGCTTACGTCGTCCTTAGTTTTCTCTAGTGGTCAAGTCATTCTATTGTTAGACTGGGAATCTCCTAATTCCTATTATGTGGTGCGTGTGAGCGTGACCACTATGTGGCAGTTGGGGTTTCATTGCGAAGGCTAATGACGATTCTTAAAAAAGGAGAGTCTGGCATAGAGAATGGAGATAGAAGCAGTAACCGCGGCATTGCGTTGGTTAGAGGAGACAACTGCAACACACATTATATTCATTACGGACTCAAGGAGTATGCTTAGTAAGGTGGAGAAAGAAATGTTTCGTATGGAATGGCTCACCTCGCTTCAGAGGTCACAGATTGTGAGAATTGTATGGACTTGTTGCCCTGAACATAGGGGAGTGCGGGGAAATGAGGAGGCTGATAGGCTGGCAGGGAATGCACCTCTTTGTTGTAGATTACCTATGGACAAGGGGGAGGTGGTAGTGCGCCTGTTGGACCAACTGGAGAAGGTGGGGAACAGATTGAGAACCCGTATGTGGAAAGAATGGGATTTTTTACGATTGGCATAGGTTCTGGAAGAATTTTAAAACTGAGAGGGAAGACCAGGAGAACTTTCAATCAGATAGAGGTGGGAATGATTAGTAATATGACTATTCGCTGGTTGTTGAACGAAGGGACGGGGTGCGTATGGGAATGTCCTAAATGGGGTGATGTCAGTTCTTATCTAAACTCAAATCAACTCAACTGGTATTCAACGCGTGTAGTGTTTTTATTTCTTTTTCAATGCCGACTGTGTGTCGTTCAGGGCTTGCTGAACTGAAAATTCATCGATATGGAATACGAACTGTTGCCATCGACAAGTTGTATTTTTTGTGCCGATGCTGTAATGCTTAGGGCCAGAAATTCTTCAGAATAGTTGGAGCAAAATATTCCAGTAGGTGTTAACAGAGAACTTGGTGACACCTGGCAAGATCGAAGGGAACAGACCAAGAGGAAGACCGAGAGGAAAATACCTGGATGGCTTGGCTACATGGCATGGACGAGACAGGAACATTGAGCTGATCCACGACACTGGTGATCGAGTGAAATGGCGAGTCATGACCGCCCACGCTTTCCGGCATGGCACATGATTGATTGATTGATTGTTAACAGATAGCTGTATATCATTTACAGGACGTTTGTAGTCAACACCAGCATTTATTTTCTGGTGTTGATGTCTAGGAAAATTTACGTTCAGTAGTTTACCATTGCTTTCTGAACGACCGGCACCCATACCATTTCGTAAAAATCCTGTGCAATGCGGTATGCTGCCAAATCGAGCGCAGCTGTATTTCGAACGCGGGAATACGGATCACGAACCGCGTCCGCAACCCTTCGCCACGGCGACCAGCTCCAGTAGGTGTGCATGTGGATTAATGTCTGCTATCTGCCCTGAATTTATTCTGTGTCGAACAATTCCAGTATGTTGATAACTGCTCTCGGTTGTATAAAATTAAATCCACCAATTCTCCAGTAGTCATCTTCCTCTTTCAATACATGGTCCTCACATTTTTTCCAGTAACTTTTATCAGTATTTAATAGCGCGGACTGGGTTAGTATCTTGACGTCACACAATTTGAATGTAGTATTGTCAGCTGCCACCTGTCTTTTAATTTTATGCCACGCAAATTTTATAGGGTTTAAATGAGAATTATACAGTGGAAGTCTCAAGCACATATGGCCATGCTCTTCTCAACTTGTCGCTTTAATATTTCTAGCTTTTTTGCGTCTATTTTACAAGGGACAAAAACTCTAGCTTGAAATACGTTTCTGGACGTTACATACCTTCTCTATGGAGTCATATCTTTATTGCTTACTTTGTACTTGATGTCGTGGGTATTTTGTCTTCTTGGGCAACAACATTGTGATATATGATATAATGCATTGTCCATAATTAGACACGACGGTCTATCTAGGTATGGAAGCATTGTATTCTCGAGCTAATCTCTACATACATTATCATTCATCTCATTATGACAATCCGTATTGTCTGTATGCTTTGATACAAACATGAGTCCAGCATTCTGTAGCAAATTAATATGCGTATTATCAGCATGAGCTATGATCAAACGTTGTCCTTTACTACGTGGTACATATCGATTTATCTTTCCATCCACTGATTGCCATTGCTTTTCATTTGTGTGGTGCTCATTGACCCAGGTTTCATCCAAATACACTATTTCATAATTTTATTTGCGCATTTCCCTTATTTCACGTAGATACTAAATGCGGATGCTCGAAAATGATATTTCTATCTCCCTTGCACTTTCTAAACAGAAGTCCAATGTCTTTGTAATTTCCCACAAAGTTGTTTAGGATAGCTCTATGTCATTGTTCTTTCTCAACCAACCCCTAAGTTTTCTCACAGTCACTGTTTGTTTGGTATCCAACATATTTATAATAGCTCGCTTTATGACCTCCGAGCCAAAGCTGTCCACAATTATCTTTCTAGCTGCCGTTTGCTTATTGCAATGTGGTTTTATTCCAGATTCTTTCACCCATCGACGAAATGACCAGTGCATGTCCGGTTCTTTTGTTGGGATTTGTAATAGTATGAAAAAGTTTCCTGAGATCAGCTTCTTGACAAAAGTATGTGTACAACGTCATAGCGATGCTTTGAAGTGTACAATATTTCGCATTCAATCGCATTCAATAATATCCACATATTCAGATGTTAGCGATAGATGGTAAGACATTTACAAATAATAACGTTTCATTAAACACCCACTATAGGTACAATTATTGACGTCGCCATTTGAACACACCAGATCCACTGTTTGACTTGCTTCTCATAAGGAAATTCACGTACAGCACGGAGACTATTTCTTATTGAACACTGATGCTTCGGTGTGAAGATGAATACATTTCATAATATGTACTTCAACTCTGACCCATAAATTATATACCGCATATAAACAAACATTGAGATCTGTTGTACAATCTTCAGAACCAAAAATAATTTGTTGGATGGATATAATGATAAGGTCGTATGCTAAATCTCATCATTTTCAGTCAGTTGGTTACTGAGTTATGGATTTTTATACGTGGGAAAACAAATGTGAACGCAGTATAACACCATTACGATTTGTTAAAGCCGAAAGAAAACAGTGATGCGGACACATTTTTCAGCTGGCTAACAAATTGGATTGATTATTTTGTTTAGGGGTCAAAGCATACCTACTCCTTTATATACTCTCTGTTACCAACATCCTACTTTGTAAGCTACTTTTGCACTGGGAAACTACGTCATCATCATGTGCCATGCCGATAATTGTGGGCGGTCATGTTTCGCCATCTCACACGATCGCCAGTGTCGTGGATCAGCTTTGTTTTCTTGTCTCAACCATACCACGAGGCGAAGCCATACATATATATATACTTCTCTGCCTTTCCCTTCTTCTTTTCCATTTAATCATGCCAGTTGTCACCAAGCACTCCTATTTATTTCTTCTCATAACGTGTCCAAAAATTGTGACTACGTCTAAATTCTCTAATCAGTTTATGGTTTTCATCAAATTACAAATTGCTAAAGCTTTTGACTTCTGAAAAGAGAAATGCACGTTTGTTATACACTTTTCCTAGGATTCGAAAGGAACTTCTTCGGATATTTATTTTCTAACAAATACGAGGGCGAGTCAATAAGTAAGTCACATAGTTCTGTGGGATGGTAGGTAAATGTAGTTGGTGGTATCTACGATTGTTATTAAGTGACAGCAACATCAAACTTTATATTCCCGGTTGTCAGGTGGCGCTAGGTGTCTCATGCGCAAGCGCAGCGCATAAACAAAATGGCGACTGTTCTTACTGAGTGTACACCCAAAGAGCAACGTTCTGTTGTGAGTGTTTTGTGGGCAAAAGGACTGCCTGCAAAAGACATTCATAAGGAAATGCTTCCTGTTTAATGCTGACAAATGCTTGTCCCGAAAAGCGGTGCATAGCTGAGTAGAAAAATTTTCTCAAGGGCGCTCTAAAATTGTTGATTTTTGAAATTCAACCCGGTGCTCCTGTTGAGATTGCAGCAGAAGCATCCGTGCAGCGAGTGGAGGTGATAGTTAGAGGTGACAGGCGAGTACCGATAGACTCTGTAACATCTGCAATAGAGTGTTCACATGATTCAGCATAGAGTATAATGCATGGTCGATTGAAATTTAAGAAAGTGTGCTCAAGGTGGGTACCCAGACAATTGAAGTATGAACACAAAATGAACCGATTTGGCCTGTCCTTACATCATCTCTGTCGATACGAAGATGAATTAGAAGACATGCTGAACAGGATTGTTAATGGGGGCGAATCATGGGTGCATCACTATCAGCCCGAATCAAAGCGTGCTTCAATGCTATGGAAACATCCTTTTTCGCCGTATGTCCATAAATTCAAGGTTACGCCATCAGCAGGGAAGGTTAGGCTGACAGTGTTCTGGGATTGTCAAGGAGTGCTTTTAACCAATTTCAAGAAGAAAGGTGACAATGTGAATTATGAATCGTACTGTGAAGTTATATCGATGCTTCATGATGCAGTTCGAAGAAAACATCCAGGACTGCTGACTAGAGGAGTGTTGCTTCTTCATGACAATGCCAGATCACATATGGCTCGATTAACTCAGGAGAAAATTAACCAACTAAGGTGGGAAGTTCTGGAACATCCAATTTACTGCCCCGACTTAGCTCCTAGCGATTTCCACCTTTTTGGTCCACTGAAAACCAACCTTGGCGGGAGACATTTCGCGAATGACGGCGAAGTTGAATGTGAAGTGAAAAGTGGTTTAGAAAACAGAACTCGCAGTTCTATGCAGCTTGATTGGGAGGACTGATAAAACGATGGGATAAGTGCATCATTGTTGGTGGAAATTGTATTGACAAATAAAGGGACAATGTACGTATAAAAATAAACTGGTTTCAAGTTATCATATTTATTTGTTGTTTTTTTCTACAGCCATTTGTGATTTACTTATTGACTTCCCCTGTAATAAACGCCCAGTTCCTTAACCTTCCAGTTAATAAAAAATGTCTTATTTCAGCGACATTCATTACTGTTTTTTGTGTGTTAAATTACGGAAATGAAATATTGCGTAAACCAGTCTGCTACAGAAATTGCAACTACTGTTGTTTTCTTTCATCATATTTGTGCAAAATAAATTTTCATTTTTGTACTTTTTTATGTTAGAAGTACCAAACATACTTCCGCATTCTGTGTACTATAACGTAATCCTATAAAAACTTTTATGTAACTATAAAAATAACCATCTCTTGTATTTAAGTTTTTGGACAGATCATCAATTAAACAAAGGTTTATATAAGACTGGAATTGAATGACACTATCCTTTTTTATATTTTGAAAGCAAGTATTAATATTTAATAATTCCACATTAATAACCAAGTACTGGAAGAGGGCGAGGCTCGGTAGAGTAGTGGCTAGCATGCTGGCCTGACGACATGGTGTCAAATGTTCGAATTCCCATTGAAGCGTATTTTTTAAAGATTAATCTGGGCTGCCAGGTTGACTCCGCATAACATGGGTACAAGAGATGTAATAGGCAGCCAAGGCGGCCGGCGTTGTATTGACATCGCCCATCGTAACGATTGGTCTATAAATATAGGACTAGCACCATACACCCAATACACATCATAACATGTTAAAGCAGTTTTTCCCAACGTGGGACCCACGCCCCACAGGGCGGCAATTCGATTGTTAAAGGGGGGGGGGGGGGGAAATGGATTGCTCCAGAGTTTAAGTTAACCGTATGGCGACTCTCGGTTGCTACTCGAGCTGGGTAAATGTCCAGTATAAGTAACTTCTGTCCGCCATGTTAGTAGCCGTGATTTCATTGTTAGACGTTAGAGTTGAACTACTGGTTATACTGGGCTGGCACTAAGCATTTCCCGCTATTTATTCTGAATGGCGCGAAATGCTTAGTGCCAGGATCTCAGTTTCTGCAGAGTTGCGAAGTAATGCTCAGCATTCACTGTTGGTGTTAATTTGAAATAAGCATCCGTTAAATTGTTGTAAAAGTCTCGTTGTTTATATATATATATATATATATATATATATATATATATATATATATATATATATATATATATATATATATATATATATACTTTGTATAAATATAAGTGATATATAAATGGTATTAAATTCAATTGGTAATTTTTATTAATTTCAGTGTTAGAAGCATAATTTTCCAGAAAAATTATGTCAAATGAAATTTTTTTTTTTTTTTTTTTTTTTTTTTGCGGTGGGGTAAATGTGCTATACATTATTAAATATGCATTTTTAGCTTACGTTTACTCCAGTTCATATTATTATTTTTGTTTTTAAAGTTTTTAATTGATCTTATATTTATTTATTTCACCCCATAGTGAAATGAGTGGTGCAAGCAAGAAAAAGATTCGTCAGTATTCTGAGGAATATTTAAACGATGAACGGTCACCAATTTGTCTTTTATGCCAACAATGCTTTATCAACGAATCAATGAAACGGGGTCGTCTTGAGGCACATTTGAAGACGAAACATAAGTTTAAGTTAACCGTATGGCGACTCTCGGTTGCTACTCGAGCTGGGTAAATGTCCAGTATAAGTAACTTCTGTCCGCCATGTTAGTAGCCGTGATTTCATTGTTAGACGTTAGAGTTGAACTACTGGTTATACTGGGCTGGCACTAAGCATTTCCCGCTATTTATTCTGAATGGCGCGAAATGCTTAGTGCCAGGATCTCAGTTTCTGCAGAGTTGCGAAGTAATGCTCAGCATTCACTGTTGGTGTTAATTTGAAATAAGCATCCGTTAAATTGTTGTAAAAGTCTCGTTGTTTATATATATATATATATATATATATATATATATATATATATAATATATATATATATATATATATATATATATATATATATATATATATATATATATATACTTTGTATAAATATAAGTGATATATAAATGGTATTAAATTCAATTGGTAATTTTTATTAATTTCAGTGTTAGAAGCATAATTTTCCAGAAAAATTATGTCAAATGAAAATTATTTTTTTTTGCGGTGGGGTAAATGTGCTATACATTATTAAATATGCATTTTTAGCCTACGTTTACTCCAGTTCATATTATTATTTTTGTTTTTAAAGTTTTTAATTGATCTTATATTTATTTATTTCACCCCATAGTGAAATGAGTGGTGCAAGCAAGAAAAAGATTCGTCATTATTCTGAGGAATATTTAAACGATGAACGGTCACCAATTTGTCTTTTATGCCAACAATGCTTTATCAACGAATCAATGAAACGGGGTCGTCTTGAGGCACATTTGAAGACGAAACATAATACTCATATTAATTCACATTTGAATTACTTTCAAACTTTAAAGAAAAAGTTTGAAAAAAGAGTAACATTAAAGTCTCTATTTACTGCTAATAATGCAACTATCAATCGTACTCTTGCAGCTAGTTATCAAGTCTCATTAGTCATCGCGAAATCTTGGAAAAGTCATACTGTAAGTGAGAATTTAATCAAACCATCAACATCATCATTCCTTACGGTTCTGGAAAAAGATGACAAAGACGTTAAAGCTATGCCAATATGTAACAATACTGTTAGCAGAAGAATAGACGAAATGATTGAGGATATTGAAATACAACTTGTTTAAAGCTTAACTCAAGAAAATTACTGATGCAAATGGATGAATCAACTTTTAGAGACAGTGAGGCCGTACTTATAACTTACGTAAGATATATTGATAAAGGTGATTTTGTTGGACTACCTCCAAATATATATATATATAGTTAGCTAAAATAAAATTTACTTAGATGTCAATAATATACGAATGAAACATAGAACATCTTGTGCTGCAGGTGGTGCTCCTAATATGATAGGGAAGAAATATGATTGCTTAATATTGATGACAGATGAGAATCCAGAAATGCTTCTTGTGCATTGTGTTATTCACAGGGAAAACCTGGTAGCTAAAAATATTTCGCCTGTTCTAAATGAAGTACTAAATTTAGTTTATAAAGTGTATCATTAGTATTAAAGGTAGTGCCAGATGTGAACGTCTCTTCGTGTTATTTTGTGAAGAACAAAATGAAGACCATGTGAGACTTATACTTCACGCTGATGTAAGATGGCTCTCGAAAGGAACTGCTTGAAAAGATTTATGGAACTATTTGAAACTCTTATTGATTTTTTAAGCGACAAACCTGAAATGAAAAATCTGTTAACGGTCAATGGAAAGGCATTTGTGAGTTATTTAACTGATATCTTTAAAAAATAAATATATTAAATAAACAACTTCAAGGAACAAATAAAACTCTTGTCGATGCAAAAGCGAATATGTTTGGTTTCATTAACTTTATTGAATTATGTCAGACATATATGTACAACAAAAGTTTTGAAAAGTTTCATTGGCTCCAAAAATGTGAAGTGACTGAAACTGCTATATATGTTATTGCCTATCATCTTAAAATTGTATCGGTTGATGTAAAAGAAAGATTTTCTGATTTGAAACAAATTGATTTTCCATCTTGTGTGATTCAGACAATGTTAGTGGATATAGTCTGATATTTCATATATGCAGTATCAAGAAGAACTCGCAGAAATGCAAAGTAATGAGTCAATTAAAACTTTATTTAATATAAAAGGAGCGATGGCATGTCTTTGTGAGGAAACCTTAATCAAATATCCAAATGCAACCAAATGTGCAAGAGAACTATTGTTACCGTTTTCATCTTCATATTTAGCTGAATGTGGATTTAGTGCCATAAATGATTTGCTATCTTTAATTTAAAAAAAATAATAATCGGCTGGATATAACAAAACGGGGAGACTTGAGACTGGAGTTAACTAAATTGGAGCCTGACATAAAATCTCTTTGCAGCAAGCATCAAAAGCAAGGATCTGACTAATTTTAGGTAATAAATAATTGCTAATAATTTAAAAAATATAGAAAAATCTTTCATTAAAATCAGTTTGTACTTAAATTTAAGCTCTCCATTAAATGTTTTGAAAATTTACTTACTGTGTTTGCTCTATAATTTCCTAATGATTTCTTCCTAAAACCTTTCATTCAAGTTTCTTAAGTGAACATTTCAATTTTTGAGTATTAAAAATGTATGTATATGTTGGGGGGGGGGGGGGCATAAGGAATTTAGAAAGGCTTAGGTGGAGCATAGCACAAAAAAGGTTGGGAAACACTGTGTTACAGGGTCCTCTACTGTAGTGTAATATAAGCCTGGAACTTAGAGACACTGTCCGTTTTGTTATTTGTAAATACCGCTTTAATATTGAATAATGTCGCGTTAATAGCCGAAACTCCAAGAGGTCTGTTCACCACATTTGGGTACCCATATCAAGTCAGAAAGTGTCATGTTTGGTCACGTTATGAGACATGACGGTCTGAAGAAGGTTGTGCAGTAGGGAAGGCCTATGGCGTTAGAGACAGTGGCCAACAGAAGGAGACTATATTTGATGTGTCAACAAACTGGTACTGGAGATGATCACCGGTCCAACTTATATCAGTACATCAGTTTGTGAAGAAACGTTAGCATGGGCCACCCTGCATTGCATGGCGATGATGAATGGTATATTCTTCAATGTGTAGTAGGTCCTTCAGAACGAGAAACGCATCATATCCAGCCGAAAACAATGTCGATCCATTGCCAGTTCCCCAGCCTAAAGTATTGATACGTCCAATGTGTCTGTTTGTTCTGTGTCCGTGTTTGCACTTGACCACCCCTGCCTCTTCTTCCAGGAATGTCTTGTACCACTGTTCTCTCCGAGCCACCGTGACATTTAACACAGCCAGGGGGGGGGGGGGGGGGGGGGGGTTATGGTGTCCGCCTCCAGTGCTGGAGGTCCCGGGTTCAAGCCCAGGTGAGGGCCGGGAATTTTTTCTTTTTTCACGTTTACTTCTGGTAACAAAATGTCCCCTGGTCAAAGGGTAGTGAGATCGGACGCCCGTCCGTGTGTATTGTTGCGCACGTAATTAATCCCTTGGCAGTTGGAAATCGAAAAAGAGTAGACTGACGGCGCTGCCCGTGTCGTGGATTTACTTTATTGTGTCGTCCCTGGAGTGAGGGGAATCAACATCCACATTATTTTTAACCCCATATCATTATTCTGGAGAATCCACCAGATTCCGTCCACCACACTCCCTCAGTCAATGGATACCCTTCTCTCTCTCTCTCTCTCTCTCTCTCTCTCTCTCTCTCTCTCTCTCTCTCTCTCTCTCTCTCTCTCTCTCTCTCTCTCTCTCTCTCTCACACCACTTGCTCGTGCCCCCTCTCACACTTCCCCAAAACAACATACTTAACAACTCTAGCTTCAAAACATTAACAACAGATTAATTTAATAAAGAAAAGTGTATGTATGTGAGAAGTGTATGTGTAGAATGTATGTCGTATACTCTAGTGTGTCTGCAGAATCAGACCGAACATCTCAGGAGCCAAGTCTGATCATCCTTGTAAGGGCTACACAACATCATAGATAAGTACACGATAACCTCACCAAATGATGTGTCCCTCCTGCGAGATGTTGACTTCCACCGGTGATTTTTTGATAACCCAGATAATTGGTCACCAATCACAGATATAGTCAGATACTGATCCTGAATCGATCACACAGCATGTTATTAAATGTCCCTAATGTTCTGAGACTTAAAACATCCTTGTCTTGTGAAAACTCGGAACACTGTCCCTTGAAATAACATGATACCTTTTCTAAAAGTCCTACTGTTTCACAATTACACTGTTATTGTTTACCGTTCCACAGGAATTTAGTAATTTAATAAAAGCACTAAGTTCATTGTTCCTGTTAACTAAATATTCACTATGGTTCTTTCCAAATGTGATGTGGAAAGCAATCACTAGTGTTCTGTTCACGTGTGGTTTTTGAAACATTAATCTCACGATTGTTCCTTTTCCAAATGATGTGGAAAAACAATCTCTAGTGTTCTGTTCACATGTGGTTTTGACAAATAATTTCACTATTGACTTCCATGATCCCTATCACTAAGAAGTCATCTGTTGGATATGTATATGTTTCGGCTCAACCGAGCCATGTTCCTTCAGACCCCTTTCATCATGGGCTCAGTGAAAAAGCTGCTGAATAACTCTGCCTGCACTAAGGTCTCCATTCTAGTAAGCAGTGATGTTTCAGCTTCACTGAGTAACCTGAATAACTTGGGTAACCTGAGTAACTTGAGTAACCTGAGGGAACCTGTGAAAGAGAGAGAACACAACGGTGAGAGCAACCGGACACTGACTCCCATTAGATGAGTGTAGGCCGACGGCCTCACTCAGATAAATGACAGTGACCCAAACTCTGTCATGGGGCAGAGGAGCTCATCACATCAGTCTGAATTAGGGAAAGACAAGGAAAGACCAAAATGTAAAGTGAAGTGCAGAACCCCAGTAGACCCCCACTGGAAGATCCCACCATTGGACATTTCCCTTATCCCCCCCCCCCCCCCAACCATCCTCAATCCTTCTAAATATCATCTCACTTCACTATATCCCACCAGCTGAGCTAATTGATCTCTCACACTAGTTAGTTTTAACAATGCGATTGCCCACTGTCGCCGACACTCCTTGAATACCTAACCACAACTCAACAACACTATGTTCAAGCTCTAGCTTTGTCAAACACTAGATTATTCTACATTATTTACATCTAAACGATTTGTAGTAAATACCTTATGAACACTCAGCTCTATCTACATCGAATCTACGCTTGCCATAACAGACACATGTTCCTCAACATTTAATTGATACTGAACACGCTAGATTCTTTTCTAAACTAAAACAGAGCGAGTCAAAACACTTCCGCCTAGGCCAACTCTCTTGTTCAAACTAACGGTAACAAATTCTGTTTTGCATACAGTCGGGGATTTGTCCTTGTGACGTCAGTCGATGTAAATATCCCTAGTTTCCCGTACATCAAAAGCCCCTCTCGTCTGTGATCTATAGAAATTCATTTCTCAACTTCTAAGATCTAGCCGACTTTCCTTCCCCCAGACAATGTTGTCTCCAACCTCACAAGCATAGTTATCCCCCTTTCTACTCCGAGTACAACAGGCTTTTTCTCTCAACGACAATACATCAAACGATGCCGACAAATTTCTCGTTCCTAGGGAACTCTCAAAGACTTATAGTTTTCCTTTGATCCGACTTGAGTTTTTCTCCCCTAGTAACAAACAATTGCCACTGTGAATACAGACTGGTTCTCTGTTAGTGTATCATCTTATCGTTAACGATAGTGGTCTCGTGACACCCGGGCAAAATTTCTAGTTAAAAATCTACCCAAAGTATTTCAGGATCCTCGCCGGTGCTACGGAGTTCGTGTACTGATCTGAGATTTTCTGGATTCTTGAGTTAGGAGTAGAATGGAGCACTTATGGGTTATACCAGTGTGCAGTGATGTTGATCCGTCGACTAAACTAAATTGAACTAAACTAAACTAAACTAAACTAAACTAGCAACAGCCAAAGTGTTTCAGTTCCCGAGACGTAATGCTATTCTTATATTTATGAGCCTGTTTACTTCAGTATTCACAGCTTGTAGAACGTCGTGTTTTTCTGTTGTTTTTCCCACCTTACTGTGACAAACTATATGTAATACTTCAGTTAACAAACTTAGATCTTTTTCTGTAGAGATTGCGAAATAGTCCCTGACGAATGCTGTGTTAAATTACAGTAAGTCTCAAGTTACAAAATTAGTTAGATCATAATGCCTTCTCTTATTCGCGTGTTAGTTAGCTGCGTGTTCTGTTACATGCCCTATAAATCAACCTCGGCATTTTTGTTACTGTTTGTTATTTTTGTATGTGATGTTAAGTAGTTTTTTTTTACACACACACACACACATACACACACACATATATATATATATATGTATATATATATTCAAGTCAGGTCTTAGTCAGATATGACTGAGCTACCGTATGACAGTAGACGGTACTACCTGCTTTCTGGCAGCGCCGAATGTTGGGCGGCGCTTACCAAACCCGACACCCCACATTGTGCCAACGGCTTCGGGCGGAAGAGCGCAATTGGGAGGGACTAGCCTTATCCTGGTGCGAGGAAATGCAACCCAAAGACAAACTAAGTCATGGCAGGGCAGACCAGGCCCTAAGCCTTGGTTGGCAGCTGGTCTAGGATCGAAGCTCCGACAGGCGGACAGTTAGAGCATTGCTTTGCTGATCCGGCAGCTTCTGCAGCTTGTCTTGTTCCAGATGTATAGGTGTTAACTTTCCTCTGGAGTGAACTAGACAGGCCGAGAGAGGGATCATGCTGCATGGGCAACACATGGTTTCTTTATTTTAGCCCAGGCTTTGTGCTATGGAGAGGCAATAACTCCATCCCTGGTCTTAACCGATCTCGGAATCAAAGCGAGAGGCAACTGTTATGGGTTATAAGTCCTTGTCAGTTGGCGTAGACATGGGGCGCCACGCGTTGCCTCTGACGGTGGAAGACACCTACAGGTGTCACTGATCAGTTACCGCCTGCCTCAAGCTGGGCAGCCCTCGGCCAATTGGGTGCTGATCCGCCACAGTCTGCCTGCTTCATTTGGTGCTTGGGGCTAAGACAAAATCTGAATCGCAGGCTGTAAAACCAATGCACCAGGTACTAATAAAAAGAATAATAGAAACCTCAAGCTACGGCTTGCAACCTGGAACGTGAGAACCATGTGTCCAGGATTTTCCACTGACTTGACAAATATTGACGATGTGAGAAAAACGGCTGTGATTGATGCTGAACTCAATCGTCTTAACATTGATATTGCTGGCCTGCAGGAGACTCGCCTCGCTGAGGAAGGGTCACTCAGGGAAAACAATTACACCTTTTTTTGGAAGGGAAGAGGGCAGGCAGAAAAAAGGCAACATGGTGTGGGCTTTGCAGTGAAGAATTCGCTACTGGGAATGATTGATATCCCAGCTGGAGGTAATGAAAGATTATTATCACTGCGCTTGGCAACCTCTTGTGGATTTGCCACCATTCTCACTGCATATGCACCGACACTCGCTTCCTCTGATGATGTGAAGGATACGTTCTATGAGCAGCTAGACTCTGCGATCAAGGCAGTTCCAAAATCCGACTACATTTATATGCTCGGTGATTTCAATGCTCGTGTGGGCAAGGACTCGAGTTCATGGCCAGTGTGCCTTGGAAAATACAACATCGGTCGCATGAATGATAATGGGCAAAGGCTGCTGGAGCATTGCACTAGAAATGACCTATGTATTATAAACTCCTTTTTTAAAACAAAAGAGATGCATAAGGTCACATGGAAACATCCAAGATCCGGCCATTGGCATCCGCTGGACTTCATTATCATACGGAGACAACATCTGAACCATACATCATTAACTCGAAGTTACCACAGTGCTGACTGTGATACAGATCATTCTTTGGTTGTTGCAAGGGTTAGACTGAGACCAAAGAGAATCTACACAGCTAAACACAAGTCTAGCCCCAGGATTAATATTATTAACACTCACGATCCTGGAAAGTGCTTTGAATTTCAACAGCAACTTGAAGACGCTTTCAATGATACATCAGAAAATTGTATAGTAAATGATAAATGGAGTAAACTTAAGGAAACTATTTATAAAACAGCGGTAGGGGTTTACGGCACTGTGGATCATAAGAGGCAGGACTGGTTTGCGGCAAACAGCCAGATACTGCAGCCCTTGATTGATAAAAAGAAGATAGCTCTCTTAAGAAACAAGGAAAGACCAACGCGTAACACTCTGAGTGAGCTGAAGCAAGCGAGGAAGGATGTACAAAAGGCTGCCAGGCAGTGTGCGAATGACTATTGGATCAAGTTATGTGAGTCCATTCAAATCGCAAGTGATAAGGGAAACATCAGAAGCATGTATGAAGGGATAAAGAAAGCCTGTGGTCCAATGATCAAAAGAAGTGCACCGCTGAAAACCTTGACTGGAGAAATCATCACTGATAAGAAACAGCAGATGGATAGATGGGTCGAGCACTATTTAGAGCTTTACTCAAGTGAGACCAAGCTAGCGGATGATGCCCTCAACGCCATAGAGGCCCTGCCAACTCTTGACCACCTGGACACACTTCCCACTATAACAGAAGTTAAGTGTGCTATAAATGAGCTTGCATCTGGCAAGGCTCCAGGTAAGGATGGGATTCCAATAGAGGTGATCAGGAGTGGGCAAGACACACTCGCTCTACAGATCCACCAGCTAATAGAGCTATGCTGGCGAGAAGGACAAGTCCCACAGGATTTCAAAGATTCAAACATCATAACGCTGTACAAGAACAAGGGAGATCGGAGCGACTGTAACAACTATAGGGGTATCTCACTTCTGTGTATTGTTGGGAAAGTATTTGCCAGAATTGTCCTGCGCAGACTTCAAGTCCTGGGAGATCAAGTCTACCCCGAATCACAGTGCGGCTTCCGTCAGAACCGGTCTACCATTGATATGATATTCTCATTGCGACAGATGCAAGAAAAATGTCGGGAACAAAATCAGCCACTGTTTATTGCCTTCATCGACCTCACAAAGGCATTCGATTTGGTCAGTCGTGAGGGTCTGTTCAAAGCACTAAAGAAGATTGGCTGCCCACCAACTATTCTGTCTATTGTGGAATCGTTACACACAGGCATGAAGGGTATAATCAAGTTTGATGGCTCAACTTCAGAAGAGTTTGAAATCAAGAGTGGAGTTAAGCAAGGTTGTGTACTATCCCCCACCCTCTTTGGGATATACTTTTCACTTCTACTGAAATATGCCTTTCGTGATCAGGATGACGGTATATACATTCACTCACGCTCAGATGGTGGCCTCTATAATGCTCAGAGATTGAAGGCCAAGACCAAAATTAGCAGGGTACTAATAAGAGAGTTGCATTTTGCGGATGATGCTGCGATTACGACCCACTCTGAAGAAGAATTACAATATCTACTATCTGCATTCTCCAATGCTTGTTCTGAATTTGGTTTAACAATTAACAAAAAGAAGACACAGATTATGTCACAAGGTGCACATGGTGTACCATCAATCTTTATTGACGACGCCGAACTGGAGATAGTAGACCATTTTACATATCTAGGATCAGAGGTAAATAGCAAATTATCCCTCGATCAGGAAATCAACATCAGGATTGGCAAGGCAGCAACAACAATGAACATAGTTAGCAAAAAGAGTCTGGGAGAACAGGAAGCTTACTGCCAAAACAAAAGTCCTCGTCTACCAAGCCTGTGTCCTTAGTACTCTTCTTTATGGCAGTGAAACCTGGACAACTTACTCACGCCAAGAGAAACGCTTAAACAGCTTTCATATGCGGTGTCTGCGAAGAATACTTGGTATTAAGTGGCAAGACAAAATCACAAATACTGAAGTATTGGAAAGATCAGGTTGTGTGACGGTTGTATTCCATGCTCAGTCTTCGTAGACTTAGATGGATAGGACACGTTAGGAGAATGGATGATGGTAGAATACCAAAGGACATCTTTTTTGGTGAATTACAGACCGGTAGGAGATCTCAGGGTCGGCCTCTACTACGATACAAAGATGTGTGTAAGCGGGACATGATTGATACAGGCATTGATAATGCACATTGGGAACACGTCGCCGCTGAACGTGTTGCATGGAGGGCAACTATCAGAAATGGAATAAAGACAAAGGAGAAAATGATTGCAGATAAAGCACACACAGAGCGTGAGAGACGTAAGATTGTGCATGATGGTAGAAATGACTATGTGTTCAAATGCATCTACTACGCACGAACATTTACAGCGCGAATTGGCCTTATCAGTCACATTCTCCACCGCCATGGATCGTAGTTATTAAGCCTTTTTGAAGCACAATGTACCAAACTATCGTCTGTCAAGACGGAAAGGTGCCAATGATATATATATATATATATATATATATATATATATATATATATATATATATATATATATATATATATATATATATATATATATATATATATATATATATATATACACTGTGAGACACTGTGAGCTGTCAAATTTGCGACACTGGGCGACACTGTGAGCTGTGAAATTTGCGCGGAATGCTTTTATATCTGTCCTGTACAGTTACCTGCATGTTCGGAACAATGGCTACCGGCTGTTGCTGAATTGACTGATGTGCCTTTTCTGTTCACGAATGTATTTTTCAGGAGATTCCTCGGAGTCGGCGCTGAAGCTACGGAGTTCGTGCCTTATGCGACACTTTCGGCGGGTCGCCCTGCGGTAAAAAACTGAGCCATGTGAGAAAATCCGGGTCAATGAGGTCTTTCTGGTGACTGCCTAATCCATCGACGATGAACTGGTTTTCGTGGATGAATTTTGTGTTGGCATTCTGGAGGCGGCATTATGCAGTGTACCTGTGCGTGTTGTTGGATTGCCGAGACTCCTGTCTATTCCACTTTTCACATTGGACAGTGGGGAGCATTTTGTGTGATATCACTGGCATAGGAATGGAGCATAGTGGGGACGACCCGTTGCCGTGAAGTTGGAACCTCGACTAACTATATATATATATATATATATATATATATATATATATATATATATATATATATATATATATATATATATATATATATATATATATATATATATATATATGTGTGTGTGTGTGTGTGTGTGTGTGTGTGTGTACAGAGAGGAACAGAGAGAGAGAGAGAGACAGAGAGAGTTGCAGGCAGGCAGGCAGGCAGGCAGGTAGACAGACAGGCAGACAGACAGACAGACATTAGAGGCAGAAAAAAAGAGAAAAACGATAGTTGTCACAGTACTTTGGGTGGTTGTCTGTCCTTTTCATACAGCAATGAGAAAACGTATTGACATTTAAACCAGAAACTCAGCAAAGTGAACACTATATTTTACTTAGTTAGGAATTCGAACCCAAAACTACTAGAGGCCGCACAAATTAACGGAACTATGCACTTGTTACGGCAGCAATACATTCTCCCCCTCATGTGACAGATGTCAAGCCTTTCTAGAAGCCCCGCTGTTACAAGCCCTGTCCTTTTACTTTGATTAAATAATGTTCATTTAGCTTGCAGTTGTTGCACGCATACCTTCTCTGGCAATGCATTACGATTGGCTCATCACTATTGAATGTTTAGCAGGTTGTCATGCTTCGCTTTTGAACTATTATCTGTGAATCATCGTGTCAACGGGGCTCGCGGTAGTGTAGTAGCTAGAGGCTCGCCTGTTGACCTGGTGATCTTGGGTTTGGTCCGCATCAGGGAGGTTTCCAACATTGACCTGCTATCCCAGACCGAACTATCCTGAAATGGATACCAGGACATGAGTTAGGAAGTCAAGGCGATCGAAGTGACACTGACCACATCACCCACAGACTGCCGACTGGTCAATACAAATATGTACCTAGCACCAAATGCCTAGTGCCACTTAAGGCGGGTAAAAGGGTAATTTACTTTACTTATTTACTTATATGCCTGGGAAGAGAGGAAGAGGAAGGCCAAAGAGAATATGAGCGCAGGATGTGGTGGATGATCTCCAGATGGGTGTATCGGACGCGGGACATCTTTCTTATGATCGAGATACTTTCCGGAAGGTTGTTATGGGAGCGAGGTTCTGCGAAGAACGGGCTACTGAATGAATGAATGACTTACTTCCTATCAACCCACAGCGGTCTTCAAATATTGTTACTTCGGCTCCTATCCCGTTTTAGTAGTCACACAAGTCATGATGTTAAATCATGACAATAGTCTGTGGTATGAAATCCTGTACGTTGTATACACATTCGAGAAAGGAGATTTAACGCTGTCGATCTGTTATGGGAGTCCGAATAAAAACACAAAATATTGGTAGATAACCCTTCCTTCATTCGGATATAATACTTTATATATTTCCAAACTCGGGTAAATGAACCGCAAGGCGCGACAGAAAACATCATTTCTTACCAGGTCCGAAAACTACACACATTTGGCATGATAATTTCACAACATTTGGTTGCTAGGAACAAAATTTACAATGGTCATATGTTGGCACTTAGCCGCCTTGACAGACTTTAGTTTCTTGTATATTGATTTTAAAAAAAGGCACAATAACCTCTCCATAGCACAGATCATGGACTGAATTGTAGAGATCATGTGTTGTTCATGCAGCATAATGTGACCTAAAGTAGTCGGATAAGAATTTAAACATGCTGGAGTATGACATAATCGTAACAGGGCAGAAATATGCACTTATATGCACAATACAAATCATCTAATCGTAATCACGCATGACACAATTTTATAAATTAATAAGGACTAAAAAACATGACATGTCTTAAAATCCCTTGTGCTAACTGTAAAAGCATAAATTCCCCCCTTACTATGAATTCAGGCAAAAATCTCATGTATGTCCAAGTACTCCTGTCCTCACCTCGTTAAGAGAAATTACTATAGATTGAAAATCTTATTATTTTATCTGCTAGTGCGAACAGTGTGTCTTCGAAATAGAAAGGAAAACTTATAAAATGGGACCAGCTTACCTCTAAAAAGCAAAATTTCAGAGGAAAGAAACAACACAACTTTTGACTAACATTAAATATGCAACCGAAGCCACTTGGTAATGGAAACTTTGTAGAACAGTGGTGTGCATGTTTGACTACTATCCGTGTGGTAATGGAGACGTGGTAGAACAGTGGTGTGCATGCTTGACTACTATCCGTGTAGTAATGGAGACGTGGTAGAGCAGTGGTGTGCATGCTTGACTACTATCCGTGTGGTAATGAAGACGTTGTAGAACAGTGGTGTGCATGTTTGACTACTATCCGTGTGGTAATGAAGACGTGGTAGAGCAGTGGTGTGCATGTTTGACTACTATCCGTGTGGTAATGAAGACGTGGTAGAGCAGTGGTGTGCATGTTTGACTACTATCCGTGTGGTAATGGAGACGTGGTAGAACAGTGGTGTGCATGTTTGACTACTATCCGTGTGGTAATGGAAACTTTGTAGAACAGTGGTGTGCATGTTTGACTACTATCCGTGTGGTAATGAAGACGTGGTAGAGCAGTGGTGTGCATGTTTGACTACTATCCGTGTGGTAATGGAAACTTTGTAGAACAGTGGTGTGCATGTTTGACTACTATCCGTGTGGTAATGGAGACGTGGTAGAACAGTGGTGTGCATGTTTGACTACTATCCGTGTGGTAATGGAAACTTTGTAGAACAGTGGTGTGCATGTTTGACTACTATCCGTGTGGTAATGGAGACGTTGTAGAGCAGTGGTGTGCATGTGTGACTACTATCCGTGTGGTAATGGAAACTTTGTAGAACAGTGGTGTGCATGTTTGACTACTATCCGTGTGGTAATGGAGACGTGGTAGAACAGTGGTGTGCATGTTTGACTACTATCCGTGTGGTAATGGAAACTTTGTAGAACAGTGGTGTGCATGTTTGACTACTATCCGTGTGGTAATGGAGACGTTGTAGAGCAGTGGTGTGCATGTGTGACTACTATCCGTGTGGTAATGGAAACTTTGTAGAACAGTGGTGTGCATGTTTGACTACTATCCGTGTGGTAATGGAGACGTGGTAGAGCAGTGGTGTGCATGTTTGACTACTATCCGTGTGGTAATGGAGACGTGGTAGAACAGTGGTGTGCATGTTTGACTACTATCCGTGTGGTAATGGAAACTTTGTAGAACAGTGGTGTGCATGTTTGACTACTATCCGTGTGGTAATGGAGACGTGGTAGAGCAGTGGTGTGCATGTTTGACTACTATCCGTGTGGTAATGAAGACGTGGTAGAGCAGTGGTGTGCATGTTTGACTACTATCCGTGTGGTAATGGAAACTTTGTAGAACAGTGGTGTGCATGTTTGACTACTATCCGTGTGGTAATGGAGACGTGGTAGAACAGTGGTGTGCATGTGTGACTACTACCCGTGTGGTGATGGAAACTTTGTAGAACAGTGGTGTGCATGTGTGACTACTATCCGTGTGGTAATGGAGACGTGGTAGAGCAGTGGTGTGCATGTTTGACTACTATCCGTGTGGTAATGGAGACGTGGTAGAGCAGTGTTGTGCATGTGTGACTACTATCCGTGTGGTAATGGAGACGTGGTAGAGCAGTGTTGTGCATGTGTGACTACTATCCGTGTGGTAATGGAGACGTTGTAGAGCAGTGGTGTGCATATGTGACTACTATCCGTGTGGTAATGGAGACGTTGTAGAACAGTGGTGTGCATGTTTGACTACTATCCGTGTGGTAATGGAGACGTTGTAGAACAGTGTTGTGCATGTTTGACTACTATCCGTGTGGTAATGGAGATGTTGTAGAACAGTGGTGTGCATGTTTGACTACTAGACGTATGGTAATGGAGACGTGGTAGAGGAGTGGTGTGCATGTTTGACTACTATCCGTGTGGTAATGGAGACGTTGTAGAACAGTGTTGTGCATGTTTGACTACTATCCGTGTGGTAATGGAGATGTTGTAGAACAGTGGTGTGCATGTTTGACTACTATCCGTGTGGTAATGGAGACGTGGTAGAGCAGTGGTGTGCATGCTTGACTACTATCCGTGTAGTAATGGAGACGTGGTAGAGCAGTGGTGTGCATGCTTGACTACTATCCGTGTGGTAATGAAGACGTTGTAGAACAGTGGTGTGCATGTTTGACTACTATCCGTGTGGTAATGAAGACGTGGTAGAGCAGTGGTGTGCATGTTTGACTACTATCCGTGTGGTAATGAAGACGTGGTAGAGCAGTGGTGTGCATGTTTGACTACTATCCGTGTGGTAATGGAGACGTGGTAGAACAGTGGTGTGCATGTTTGACTACTATCCGTGTGGTAATGGAAACTTTGTAGAACAGTGGTGTGCATGTTTGACTACTATCCGTGTGGTAATGAAGACGTGGTAGAGCAGTGGTGTGCATGTTTGACTACTATCCGTGTGGTAATGGAAACTTTGTAGAACAGTGGTGTGCATGTTTGACTACTATCCGTGTGGTAATGGAGACGTGGTAGAACAGTGGTGTGCATGTTTGACTACTATCCGTGTGGTAATGGAAACTTTGTAGAACAGTGGTGTGCATGTTTGACTACTATCCGTGTGGTAATGGAGACGTTGTAGAGCAGTGGTGTGCATGTGTGACTACTATCCGTGTGGTAATGGAAACTTTGTAGAACAGTGGTGTGCATGTTTGACTACTATCCGTGTGGTAATGGAGACGTGGTAGAACAGTGGTGTGCATGTTTGACTACTATCCGTGTGGTAATGGAAACTTTGTAGAACAGTGGTGTGCATGTTTGACTACTATCCGTGTGGTAATGGAGACGTTGTAGAGCAGTGGTGTGCATGTGTGACTACTATCCGTGTGGTAATGGAAACTTTGTAGAACAGTGGTGTGCATGTTTGACTACTATCCGTGTGGTAATGGAGACGTGGTAGAGCAGTGGTGTGCATGTTTGACTACTATCCGTGTGGTAATGGAGACGTGGTAGAACAGTGGTGTGCATGTTTGACTACTATCCGTGTGGTAATGGAAACTTTGTAGAACAGTGGTGTGCATGTTTGACTACTATCCGTGTGGTAATGGAGACGTGGTAGAGCAGTGGTGTGCATGTTTGACTACTATCCGTGTGGTAATGAAGACGTGGTAGAGCAGTGGTGTGCATGTTTGACTACTATCCGTGTGGTAATGGAAACTTTGTAGAACAGTGGTGTGCATGTTTGACTACTATCCGTGTGGTAATGGAGACGTGGTAGAACAGTGGTGTGCATGTGTGACTACTACCCGTGTGGTGATGGAAACTTTGTAGAACAGTGGTGTGCATGTGTGACTACTATCCGTGTGGTAATGGAGACGTGGTAGAGCAGTGGTGTGCATGTTTGACTACTATCCGTGTGGTAATGGAGACGTGGTAGAGCAGTGTTGTGCATGTGTGACTACTATCCGTGTGGTAATGGAGACGTGGTAGAGCAGTGTTGTGCATGTGTGACTACTATCCGTGTGGTAATGGAGACGTTGTAGAGCAGTGGTGTGCATATGTGACTACTATCCGTGTGGTAATGGAGACGTTGTAGAACAGTGGTGTGCATGTTTGACTACTATCCGTGTGGTAATGGAGACGTTGTAGAACAGTGTTGTGCATGTTTGACTACTATCCGTGTGGTAATGGAGATGTTGTAGAACAGTGGTGTGCATGTTTGACTACTAGACGTATGGTAATGGAGACGTGGTAGAGGAGTGGTGTGCATGTTTGACTACTATCCGTGTGGTAATGGAGACGTTGTAGAACAGTGTTGTGCATGTTTGACTACTATCCGTGTGGTAATGGAGATGTTGTAGAACAGTGGTGTGCATGTTTGACTACTATCCGTGTGGTAATGGAGACGTGGTAGAGCAGTGGTGTGCATGCTTGACTACTAGACGTATGGTAATGAGCTGGAATTCGCATACATAGGTACCAGGAAATGACTTGGGCGTGAAGGTGACCAGCGTCATATTGATGATATCACCCATCGGGTGTTGATTGTTCTATACAAATATCACCACATGTCCAACACTCGTGAAGATTGTGTGCACTTTCTATTTACTCAAGTTATTTGGAATGACTGCAATGAATTGAAAATGCTATACTATTTAATGGGCTAATGTCAACGAATTCTCTTTACAAGACACATAACACATTATATTACTTTGAACATAACCAAAATACAAATAACAAGTGTTTAGTGCAAAGCTCTTACATAAAATGGAAACTTACCCAGAACTCTTGTTTGAAGGAGAAGCAGGATGTACTGCAGGGCGTGATGCAGCTGCCTATAGAAGCTGTGATGACCCTGGCTCTGCTGGGATATATAATACACGTGGATCAATTGGTGTCTATGACGAGGGTCATCCCGGGCACGCATTACTTTGGTCTTTACGTGGTAACAGGACTCCGTAGACTTGCATGGGATGTTAGAACTGACCACTTTGTGTGTATTAGATTAACGCTACCACTGCTGCCAAATGTTGCCACTGATCACTGACTCTGAAACAAGCTGACGTCAACCCCTCCGATTCAACTCTGAAACTGGCAGGTGGTCACTTCTGAAGGACAAACTGTACCTGTGACTGCAAGTACGCTGAACAAATTACTATGACGTCGTCTCTGCCTTCTTGTAAATAGTCCTCTGTGTGCTGTAGTTCTTGAACCCTTGTTTCTTTACTCTTGATCGCGAACAGCTGTGTTCGCAAGTCGTCTTGAATCCACCGTCCTTTCCCCGAAGTCAAGAGAAATATTCTGGACTTCATTCAAACGTCGACTTGATTGTAAATTAATCCAATGGCGCAGTAATTCGTAAATCACTTCTCATTTGTGGAATGCATCCAGCAAACATTCTACTCTGAAATACAGATCACTTTGAGATGGTATCAGGTCAAAGAATATGTGATGATGATTCATGTGGTTCAATCAAGAACGAGGCAGTCTCAAGTCGGCAAATGATTTGGCCTACCTGTTTTTACATACACTTTTTAAGCAGACTATATTAATAATAACTGAGACTGTTACAGTATAAGTTACACTATTTACATTCTAAAAACAACAAGTGATATGCATTCAATAACTAATTCTCCTCCTATCTACGGAATTTACCAAGCGCGAGAAGAACTGATTGTGAAAGATTTTATTTTTCAATCAACTTTCTCATAGCATATTCTTATTTCAATGTGCAGTCAAGCTGAAAAACATCTGATGGCTGCAGAAATGTGGTTTCTGAGGAAAATGCAAAGAATACCTTGGACAGATAGAAAAACCAATGACCAAGTACTACAGGAGACAAATGAAAATCGTAGATTGATTAGAGAAATTAGACGTAGACAGTCACAATTTTTTGGACATGTTATGAGAAGAAATGGACTGGAGAACTTAATGACAACTGGCAAGATCGAAGGGAACAGACCAAGAGGAAGACCGAGAGGAAAATATCTGGATGGCTTGGCCACATGGCATGGACGAGACAGGAACACTGAGCTGATCCACGACTCTGGTGATAGAGTGAAATGGCGAGTCATGACCGCCCACGCTTTCCGGCATGGCACATGATTGATTGATTCTGATTTCAGAATAACGCAACAACTGCATGAATTATGCTAATGTTATTTATAATCTTCAGCTGCATGCATGTTATATCTGGTTTATGTATATACTACCTAAGGTATATACTACCTAAGGATGCGTTTGTTGGACTCCAGTTAGTTCATATTCCTTGCTGTCAAGCCTGTCTATTTCACTTGTTCCCTCCAATGTTCTTCTAATGGCTAATGTTCAGTCGCCTGTGATCAGATACTATATTGTGTCCAGTAAGTTCGGCATCAGCGGGCGCGTTGGTGTAGCGCTAACAATGGCATGGGCGCAGTGGTACAGGGTTCAATGCCAGCTCTAGACATTCGCTATTAAAAATAATTAAAAAACAACTGGCCACCTATTCGTCAATACAATAATAGCCAACGAAATATGATAATCGTAACACTTGACAAAGCCAAAGCAGGTTCTTGCTACTGAGTTTACAAAAAAACAAGAACTCTGGTGTCAAGTCCACGTCGACAGTCGTGTTTTTAGAACTCATATTCTTTATTGACCAGCAGAATGGGAGGTGCAAACGATTGATGCAATACAATTCGCGTCCAAGTGATATAATCATCTGCACTGAACGGTGCTTAGAGCCAAAAGAAGTGATTGGTGGTTTATAGCGAAGGTTATTAGACAGTGTTTAGGATAGGAGAGCCTGGCATATGATACCACAACAATGAGTCTGAGAATGGAGATGGGGACAATCACAGCGACGTTCCACTGGCCGCAGGGTTACCAGCGCACATGTGTCGTGATTGGAACGGACTCACAGTGCATGGTGAGGAGGGTGAAGACAGGTATGTTTCGTGCAGAGTGGCGTGAGTCATTAAAAAAATATAAGGTAGGTTGGATCTTTTTCGCGGAGCATGCTGATATGTTAGGAAATGAGTAGATGGACAAATTGGCAAGAGCTGCACCGCTAGGTGGAATAATGGTGTACGATATGGCAGATGTGGTCAGGGACTTTTGGGATCGTGAATATAGTATGGAGGAACAAACACAACATCATTGCATCGAGAGAATGGTGAGGCAGAGGGTAAGCACAAGATCTGATCGACACTTGGTTCTCCGAGGCAAGGACCCTGCGGACATATTTTGCAGCTGACTGCAGATTGCAGATGCTACAATTAGTATTAGAACTCTTCGCTGGTTGCTTACTATAAGGATGGAACATGTGTAGGAATGTCCCGATGATTGTGATGTCGGTCCTTGACTCAACTCAACTCAACTTATACACTTGCAGTATGAGAAGGTCAACAACAATTTGTATATTTTGACTTGCATACCGTGTGGTTAGATTTATTTGGATTTGTTATGTCTTGATCAAATAGCTTTTGGTCTATAAACATATCCCTGTTTACTTTGACCCTATTATGTATGAAAGACTATTGGATATCCAATTCACTGCCGTTTCAGTTTCTTGTTTGTCACGCTTTGGATCTTGCGTTTCGAAGGTTTTCTTACAATACTCTCCTCTTGTTGACTGTATGAACTTGTTTACTACTTTAATGTGACAGTTTTCATTATATTAATTTAGAATCATAAGGCTAGATCATACTGCACGAAAGGATTATGTGAGAGTGACTTGAAAGCAAAACTGTGTGCTTATTCACAATACACACCAACAGGGATCAAGAAGTTATTGGAAAGAATAAGTAAGTCATTGTATAACACCAGTCGACATCAAGAAGTTGTTGTATAGAAAAAGTAAGTCATAGTACAAAACCATTAGCTATTGGGAAGTTGTTGGAAAGAACAAGTAAGTCACAGTAAATCACCAACAACGATCAAGAAGTTGCTTGAAAGAAAACGATAGTCACAGTATAAAATTCAGTGTGATCACGAAGTTGATGGAATTACAAAGTCGCAGTACAAACTAAATATGATGAAGAAATTGCTGGAAAGAAAAAGTTCATTGCAAACCCAAGTGAGGTCAAGACGTTGATGAAAAGACAAGAGACGTTACATAAAGTTAACGCAATCAAGAAGCTGATGGAAAAACAAACATCATAGTAGAAAAGCGATTGCGGTCAAGAAGTTGACGTAGAGACAAACGGCACAGCACTAACCACTACACTGCCACAGCTGCCTTGTTGGTAGGTAGTCGGGATTACTATCATATACGCGTTTATTTGCTGGGTAAAGCTGGGACGATCATCCCCAACCCAGCGTGTCCACAGGGGGCGGATCGTGGAACGGCCTCTAGATATGGAGGTTAGCTGCGAATTCCCAATAAGCAGTCGCGGACCAACTGGCGGAGGGCACAGAGAGCGAGGCGGGATCGCCGGGTGGGATCTGAAATCCTTAGAAAATACCTGATATGCTCGGAGATGTGCCTGCCAAGCGAGTCTGGGGCGCTTTAACCCTGGGTGGAACCCATTAGCTTTGAACAGCAGTTCATCTAGGAGACGGAAAACTCCAAATATAAACCCCTAAGTTCAAGGTGTACCAGCGTCCTGAGGAGCTGGATGACCACAGGTAAGCTGGTCGTGAACGTTGGACGTCTGGCAGGCATGCGGGGCGGCACCAGGCGTATGGACTCCTGATGGACATCCCTTCCTCTTCCCTAGCAAGCAGGCAATACTAGGGTAACCGGTTATTTCCTGCAATATCAAAACATTCTTTATGGAATTAATTAAACACGGGAATCGTCGCCGGAGCTACGTAGCACATGCTCTGCGCTTGACACATCTTTCAGAGGTTAGCAAAGAGAGAGTAAGGAGGAGAAGACGAGGAAATGGTGTGAGAAGAAGGCATAGACATAGGAGGGCAAGCGCCAGGAGAACAAGAAGAAACGTGGAGAGACTAGGTTTCAACCATGTAAGAGTGGGATACTGGAACTGTTGTAGTGTCAGGCAGAAAGGTCCTTTATTGGAGAGGCTAATATATGATTTTTATGTCCTCATGCTCCAGGAGCTAGATACAGACTAATATCAATGCCCCGGGTACGCCAGTTATAAAAACCCTACTGGGCAGAAGAGACATTGATAAGGTCTGCTGGTGAAGGAAGGAGTGAAGCATGTGGTACTTGACTTGAGCCAATGGAATCACAGTGCAAGAGAGGTCCAGGGCATACAGATGGAGATAGGTGGCTTAAGTTGGAACCTCATAAATGTATATGCCACAGTGAACTGTTTTATCAGAAAGGAAGACTGGGACTGCCTTAAGGAATTGTAGGAATTACCAGGTGATAGGCTACTCATATGTGGAGACTTCAATGCGAGGAACATAGAATGAGACAGTAGTGGAGAAAACCGACAGGGAATTGCCCTTGCGGACGCCATGGTGGACGTCGATGTGGTCTGCATAATTGATGGGAGGCCGACGAGAATGGCAATGAGGCCTGGCGAAGCAGACACAGCTATTGACCTGGCACTTGTCTCCCAGTCATCAGTCCTTGATGTAAAGTTGACTGTTTTCAATGACCATGGAAGTGATCACATGCCATGTTCAGTCGTGATCTCTAATTCCAGGAATGTTAAGGCTGGGAGAGCGCGCAAGACCTTCCGGTATGAGTGGACCGACAGCCTTCTTGGATGCCTCAGACAGGGGAATGCAACAGGACTGTTAGAACTGCTTTTTTGCAGGCCCCCCCCCCCCCCCCCCCCCCCCATGGTGGACTCCAGAAGTAGACCATGCGTGGAAGGCAAAGAGCGCTGCAGTGAAGTAGCTACGCAAAGTGCGACAGACATCTCGAAGCTCACGGGAGGAAGTGGATACAGCGAACAATGTCAAGAGATATAGGGTGGAGGTTTTCAAGCGCTGTGCTGCAGGGGCCAAAAACGCAAAATAGGAATGTTTCATGAAGGAGATCGGAGGTGATAAAAAACTGCGAAAATTCTGTAAACTGCACAGACAAATACAAAGAAAGGATCGACCTATGACAGTGGGAACAATTTATAGAGATGATATTGTGCGCGTGATAACAGACAAAGAGAAAGGGGAGGCGTTTCTCCAGAGATTTTTAGCGAAGACCAATCATAATGATGCAGACACCAGTGATGCAATTAGAGAGGAGTTATCTGGCACCATGAAGAATATGCATTATGAAGACATCTTACGGATTGAAGATGTTAAACATATTTTGTAGAAGGCAAAAGACACAGCACCAGGGCCTGATGGAGTTAGGTATGGCCACATGAAGGCTTTGAGCGATGTGGACCTGAAGGAGATGACTGACTGCTTTAACCAGAGCATTAGGACAGCATCAGTACCGTATGACTGGGTGCACAGCTATCTAATCCCTCTCCAAAAACCATTAAAGGATTATTCAAAGCTTAGCGGCTTTAGGATCATCACCCTTCAAAATACATTTGGGAAGGTTTTAAAGAATTGGATTGGTCAATTAAAATGTGGGTCTAGGACCGCATACCTGATACGCCTTAAGGGGTTTAAACGGGTCGTTGACTTGTTCACTTCGCCCTTAGGAAATAAATGACATGTAGATGAGAGTATGCGGGGGCTCACTGGATATGTAGAAGTGTTTAGACGCGGTTTTTGTACACAGTGAGCATCTAGGGTCAGAATTACATTGTAAGAAGGCAGAGATTTTGGTCGATCCAAGAAGGAAGAACTATCACAATGTAATATCCAAGAAAATGGGACAATTCCTGAACAGGTGAATCGGTACAACTATCTCGGAACTATCAAAACATCTAATAGAAGGTGCCTTGTAGAGATTAGAACAAGAATCGATACGGCAAAAGTGGCATTTTGCAAGGTGGAAAACATATTGACCAATAAAATTCATCGAGAACAAGAACATGTACTGTACTATATACAACCTTTACTCCTATGTAACTGTGAAGCATGAACAATAAGCAGAGAATAAACTGAGAAATACCTAATGGTAGTGGAAATGTGGTTTCTGAGGAAAATGCAAAGACTAACGTGGACTCAAAATATTTAAAAGTAAAATAAAAACAAATGAGAAAATTCTACAAGAACCAAATGAAAATCGCAAACTGATTAGAGAAATTCGACGCTGGCAGTCGAATTTGTGTGTGTGTAGTTGGGGGTGGGGTGAAGCTGGGATGTAGGTTATGGGCTGCAATAAACTAGAAAACTTTGTGACAACTGGTAAAATTGATGTGGGGGGGGGGGGAGGGGAGGAGGAGGAAGCGAATGGAACGCAGAGAGATCAATATCCAGATGTCGTGGTCATTTGGCATACTCATGACAAAAACAGACACCTGATCCAAGACTGGTAACCAAACATGTGAGATGCAAATCAATACTGGCCCCTCTTGTCGGCATGGCACATGATGATGATGGCAACCCGGGGATACATAGGTTTAGATTGCTGACACACTGTTATTTAATGGCGGCGTGCACGTGACAATGATGTCAGTGCAAACTTCATATCAAGCCTGACGTTAGATGTGAATGAATCAGAACTGATGTATTTTTGTTTATTTGTTTGCTTGTTTTTTGTGTTCACTCGCTGTGAACTCATGCGTAGTCCATACACACTACTTCTAGTAGTACTGGATTGCGTTTCTGGATTAGTTTTCCCTATTAACAGTATCCCTCGCCTTTAGGCGAACCCACTTCGATTTTAGAGGTAATCGTAATTTACGTCCCCAAGTCAAGGATGAGAGGTCAATATTTTAATCGAACTGTCCGGTGTAGGGGTTGAACCCCTTAAATCGGCATCAGCACACCAGATGTTTAAGAACACGCGTTCTCATTCATTCGGCCTCAACTGATGTATATGGAAACAAAGCAATCAATCAGCAGCATTAGAAATCTTCATCGAAACAATAACGAATAATTGGCACCAATAATAGTATAACCTATAAAGCCCTACTTTCCTATAGACGTGGAATCTATTCAAAGTACAAGTGTTTTCTCACACAAATGAGTTTAGATGTCATTAGCTAATTATCACATGCTGACGATGTAAAGTCGATGTTAGCAGCTTGGCTTGAAGATGGAACGAAAACTGACCAGTAGTACTCTGCGTGAGTTCACTCAATCAAGAGAATTGCGTATGTGTGCCGATTTGATCCATGTTCAACCTGCAAAAGAAAAATACATCATTCAGATCACATCCTGCCTTCTAGTACTTAGATTTGTGTGTTTGTGGTAGAGGATCACTCTCAGCGCACACCGATATCCCTGTCAGTGCTGTAGTCTATTTGCATAAATCACACTAGGAGATTCCCGGAACAGTGTGCCATGTACGTAACAAGGTAGAGCATCCTAATGTGTGCATACCGTAATCACACAACCTGTCAATACTGTTTTGTGGGTAGTTTTTCTGATTTTGAAATGTAGCTTGGGCGCAGGCTTGACTGTCTGATCGTGTCCATTTCCATATGCCAGGAGAATTGTTCGCACTAATCTGAGAAGTCTCGATTCCATATCCGATATAAAATAATGACAATGCCATCAAAATATATATATGTATATATATATATATATATATATATATATATATATATATATATATATATATATATATATATATATATATATATATATATATATAGAGAGAGAGAGAGAGAGAGAGAGAGAGAGAGAGAGAGAGAGAAGTATACCATCCAGATATAGAAGATAGAAGTATATAATCCAAATATAGAAGTATACCATCCAGATATAGAAGTATACCATCCAGATATAGAAGTATACCATCCAGATATAGAAGTATAAAATCCAGATATAGAAGTATATCATCCAGATATAGAAGATTACCATCTAGATATAGAAGTGTACCATCTAGATATAGAAGTATACCATCCTTTTGTATTTTGCAATGAAGATAACCACGTCTTTTCAAGTCAAAGGCACACATCGAATCTTTGACACCCAGCTCCCAAAGTGCAGATGAACATATTCTAACCGTGTTTATGTATCACCAGGCCATGGCGGACACATTGTAAGTCAAGTACTGGACCATTGTACAGGCACTGGGTATATAATACTTGGCATATATTTGTATAAACGATTCGGCAATCATTTGGCGATGTTGTTAATATTTCGTCCGTTGCCTTTACTTCGAAGGACATTAACTGGTACCCATGTCAGACTTGGGGATCAGGTGAATTCCGTCTCGGTGGGAATTTGAACACATGACCACAGGGCCGGCAGGCTGCAGTGCTGTCCGCTGCCCTACCGCGGCTCCCTGGCACATTTAGTCAGGCCCGAATACTAGGAGACCAAACAGTCCATAAGGAATAATATGGTCTCGTACATAAGGAATAATATGGTCTCGTACATAAGGACTAATATTGTCTCGTACATAAGGACTAATATTGTCTCGTACATAAGGACTAATATGATCTCGTACACAAGGACTAATATGGTCTCATAATAAGGTCTAATATTGTCTCGTACACAAGGACTAATATGGTCTCGTACACAAGGACTAATATTGTCTCGTACATAAAGTCTAATATTGTCTCGTACATAAGGACTAATATTGTCTCGTACATAAAGTCTAATATGGTCTCGTACATAAGGACTAATATTGTCTCGTACATAAGGTCTAATATTGTCTCGTACATAAGGACTAATATGATCTCGTACACAAGGACTAATATGGTCTCATAATAAGGTCTAATATTGTCTTGTACATAAGGACTAATATGGTCTCATACATAAGGACTAATTGGTCTCTTATATAAGGACTAATATAGTCTGTAGCACTGACACGGGACCACTGTAGTTAACGATAAGATGATAGACTAACAGAGACAGTCTGTATTCACAGCTGCAATTGTTTGTTACTAGTGGGGAAACACGTCGGATCAAACGAAACTACCAGTCTTTGAGATTTTCCTAGGAAAGGGAAATTTGTCGGCATTGTTTGATGTGTCGTCGTTCGAGAGAAAAAGACTGTTGCGTCAGTTGTAGAAGGGGGGGACAACTATTCTTGTGAAGTTGGGAACAGATTGTCTGCCGCTGGGGCCACCTGTTGTTGACATCGAATGACGTCACTCGGACAATCCCCGACTGTATGAAAACATAACTTGTTGCCGCTAGTGTGAACAAGGGAGTTGACCTAGGCTGAAGTGTTTGACTAGCTCTGTTCTAATATAGAAAAGAATCTATTGTGTTCTGTATCAATTAACGTTGATGAACATGTGTCTTTCATGGCAAAGTGTGGATTCGGTTCAGGATAGAGCTGAGTTTTCATAAGGTATTCACTAGATAGCATTTAGATGTAAATGATGTAGAACAGTCTAGTGATAGATAAAGTTTAGGACTTGAGCATAGTGTTGTTGCTTTGTGGTTAGGTATTCAAGGAGTGTCGGCGACAGTAGGCAATCGCATTGTTAAAACTAACTAGTGTGAGAGGTCAATTAGCTCAGCTGGTTGGGGATAGTGAGGTGGGATGATATGTAGAAAGATTGAGGATGGTTGGGGGATAGGGGAAATGTCCAATGGTGGGATCTTCTTCCAGTGGGGTGTCTACTGAGGTTCTGCACTTTAAATTTGGTCTTTCCTGGTCTTACCCTAAATCAGACCGATGTGATGAGCTCCTCTGCCCCATGACAGAGTTTGGTTCACTGTTATATATCTGAGTGAGGCCGTCGGCCTACACTCATCTAATAGGGGTCAGTATCCGGTTGCTCTCACCAGGTGTGTTCTCTCTTTCACAGGTTCCCCTCAGGTTATGAAGAAAACAAGCTGAAACATCACTATTTCAGATCATGGATAAATTAGTGAGGGAAGATTTATTTAGCGGCCTTTGCACTGGGCCCATGATAAAAAGGATCTGAAGGAACATGGCTTTGTTGAGCCGAAACATATAAGTATCCGGCAGAAGACTTCTTAGTGATGGGAATCATGGAAGTTGATAGTGAGATTATTTTCTATACCACATGGAACAAGAACAATAGTGAGATTATTTTCCATACCACATGGAACAAGAACAATAGTGATTATCTATGTAGAAAGAACAATAGTGATTATCTATGTATAAAGAACAATAGTGATTATCTATGTAGAAAGAACAATAGTGATTATCTAGGAAACAGGAACAATGAACCTGGCGTTTTTACTAAATTATTAGATTCCTGTGGGACTGTAAACAATAACTGTGTAATGGTGAAACTCTAGGACATTTAGAACTGAACCATGTTATTACAAGGGACAGTGTTCCGTGTTTTCACGATGCAAGGATTGTTAAGTCTCAGAACTTTAAGGACATTTGGTAACATTGTGTATGATCGATTCAGGATAAGTATCGGACTATATCCGTGATTGGTGACCAGGTATCGGGGTTATCAAAAAGCTACTGGAGGAAGTCAACATCTAGCAGGAGGGACACATCGTTTTGGTGAGGTCATTTTGTGCTGAACTATGATGATGTTATGTGGTCCTTACCGGGATGATCAGACTTTGCTCCTGAGCTGTTCGGTCTGATTCTGCAGACACACTAGAGTATACGACATACATTCTACACATACACTTCTCACATACATACACTTTTCTTCATTAAATTAATATGTTATTGATTTTTAGAAGCTAGAGTTGTTTAGTATGTTGTTTTGGGGAAGTGTGAGAGGGGGCATGATCCAGTGGTGAGAGGGAGAGAGAGAAAGAGGTATCCAGTGACTGACGGAGTGTTGTGGACGAAATCTAGTGGATTCTCCAGAATAATGATATGGGGTTAAAAATAATGTGGGTGTTGATTCCCCTTATTCCAGGGACGACACTATAAAGGAAAACACGACAAGCACTTGGCTTTTGCACAAAGTTAATTTGACTAGGTCGACCTAAGGACCACCATGGTTAGAAAATAGATGCAATTTCTACAAATGATTGAACCCTGACGGTTGTGTTGGTAAGTCAATGCACTAACCACTCTAAGGCTCACTTATCTTTCTGAATACTTTAATACATTTTCATTGGCGACGGAAGCCTAAAAATGGCGAGCAGACTTTAGAGAAAGAGATGACACGAACAAACGAATATATGGACGGGCGGACGATCTAATGAAGGAATGAAGAAACGAACAAATAAATGTTAATTTCAAAGGGTTAATAACGGGGCGTGCAGACAAACCCCTTTAACATTCTGCAGTTTTGTCTCTGTCCCTTCATACATTTTTTACCCCTTTTATACATCACTTATAATGTTCATCTTAAACAAAAACAACAACATCATCAATATATCCACTACAAACGAAATGGAAGTGTGCAAAAGTCATTACTACACAAGTATAGTGGTACCTCGGGTTACGAACGCCTCGGGTCACGAACAATCCAGGTTACGAACAAACACTTGGAAAATGTTATGTCTCGGGTAACAAACAGTGTCTCGGGTTACGAACGAAGGCGAGAGAGAGAGAGAGAGAGAGAGAGAGAGAGAGAGAGAGAGAGAGAGAGAGAGAGAGAGAGAGAGAGAGAGAGAGAGAGAGAGAGAGAGCAAGGTGTAACGTTGGAGACAAACGATCGTGTACAGTACAAACAGTACTACAGATGAGCTTGTGGATCTTCAGAATGAACAGCTAAAGACATTAAAGGAGGAGCAGTCGTCCGATGATGAGGAGTCAGTGACCGTTTCAACTGCCAGGATTAAATAAATTTGCAGCAAGTGGGCAGACGTCGAAGACTTCATTGTGAACCATCATCCAAACAAACTTGTTGCTAACAGGGCAGTAAACCTGATGAATGATAACACGATGGCCCACTTCAGAAAGATTCTCCAGCAAAGGAAGCGACAAATTTCCCTTGATAGTTTCTTGGTGCAGAAAGATTCCCAGTCGGCTGCCAAGAAACAGCAACAAGATGCTCCTGAAACTAATGATTCAGAATAACAAAGAAAGTTACAAATTTCCCATGATCGTTTTCTTGGTAATAAAGATAGACTTAATCTTTTTTTTCCTTCTAAATTTTACATTTAATTCATTTGGTTGGTTTCTTTCTCTTTATTTAATACGTGAAATACACGTATTCTTTGCGTTTTGTCAGGTAAACGACCGGATGTTAATAAAAAAAAAGAACGATTCTTTCATCTTAAAACGGATTGTCTTTATTTCATTGATTTCAATGTTTCGGGTTACGAACGTTTCGGATTACGAACCGAATTCTGGAAGATATTCCAGATCCAAAACATTTGTCCGTTACAATCAAACACATATACACATACATCAATATATATATATTGATATGACATCAATATATATATTTATATATATCAATATATATATAAACAGAGGAAGAGGCCGACCACGCAAATGATGGACGGAGGGAATAGCAGTGTCCATGGAAATATCGATACATGAAATCCATAAGAGGGCATTCTCCCGCTGTTTATACTTCACCTCGATACCGCAAGGCACAAGAGGAGGAACATGATCAGATGAAATGAGATGAGATAAGATTATATATATCGTTGCTTGAAGGGCACTACATACACGTGAGCACACACACACGCACACACATACACACACGCGCGCGCGCGAGCACACATATATGTATAGTTCAGTTAATGCCCGGTGACTACTATCCACAGCTTTCTTATAAAGATCTCAACTTTTGAACTCGAATATTCTGATATTTTGCAGATCCAAGAATATGAAGTCATTAGAGCCAGTTTAATTCTCATGTGCACAGTTCCTTTCAATCGCTTCTCTCTTCGAATACTCCCATAAGTTTTATATGGCACTCGGGGACAGCACGTGGGTATCCCACACTACACAGAAGACTAGCAATATCGGATTCTGCTCGCTTCCTAGGAATCATCACGACCTGAACTTGGCCGCTCTGGGAGTGGCATGGTTAGCGCTTCAAATAGCACTGTTTGTTGGTTCTTTCCAGGCACCGAGTCTCTGGGGGGCAACTTCACTTCCAGACCAAGTGCAATTCTGGTTCAAACTAGCCACATCAACTATCAACCATCGAACATTCAGACATAATGTCGGTACGTGGCCAGTTGGCTCACATCTTTGAGGACGGAGCCGAGGCCGGTGTAACCAGCTCTCTTTCTTCCTTTCCTCTTTTTCCTCCATTGGGACATAAGTTAGTTGCATATCCTTTACAGGACGGCGCAGTCAACCTAACCATTTTTTGGCCGTTTGTAATTTAATTGCAAGTTTCTGTTCAGTAGTTTGCCATTGCTTGTGAACTACCGGCACTCATATCTTGGTATGGAAATTAACGCAGGGTGGTCTACTTCCAAATCTGCCTCAGCTATCTTTCGAACGCGGTATATTGGATTAGGAATTGCATTCGCAACCCCATCGCTACAGATTTGGACATAAGGCCTCAACCAAACTACGCCAGTATCATTTGCTATCTTCTACAGCTCCATTCATGTCGTCCCAATATGATTCATCTCTGTCTGTAATCCTTTTCTCCGAGTGTTATTAGGTCACCCGCTAATTCCTTTGCCTTGTGGAATCCAGACAAGAGAGTGTCTCTTTATATGGTTCTCAGGTTTTCTCAGTGTGTGTCCTATCTTGTGGAATCCAGACAAGAGAGTGTCTAGTTATATGGTTCTCAGGTTTTCTCAGTGTGTGTCCTATCTTGTGGAATCCAGACAAGAGAATGTCTAGTTATATGGTTCTCAGGTTTTCTCAGTGTGTGTCCTATCATGTGGAATCCAAACAAGAGAGTGTCTATTTATATGGTTCTCAGGTTTTCTCAGTGTGTGTCCTATCTTGTGGAATCCAGACAAGAGAGTTAGTTAGTTAGTTAGTTAGTCGACAGATCATCCTCGTTGTACATCGAACCATTCAGTCCATAAGTGCTCGGATCCCCTCCTCAGCAAATCCCGCAGCGTGTAGCGGCTAACGACGCCAGTTCTGTGTTGGTTTATCAATCTTCTTTGGCTTCCTGCGTAGTGTTCTTGTTTGGCCACCCCTCTTTTAATTTGCTGCTCCCGCAGTCTGGCCATTGTTGTAGATTCACAGTCATCACTTGGTTCTCGCAAAAGTCTCACTTCTCGTAGAGCATTCAGAATGTCAGCCTGGTCCATGGCGCGTCCGCCCTCCACAGTAGCCTCACCTGCGAGCTTGTCAGCCCGCTCATTTCCTTGTACTCCCGCATGACCTGGCACGAAGATGAAACTAATCTTTGCCAGCCGAGACCGCTTCAGAGGCAGCAACCATTCTCTTCGGATCGACCCCTCCTCTATCCTCTTGATCATGTTCATTGAGTCGCTAAGGAAACAGGCCCTAGTGAATGTCTGTGTCTCGAGCCATGTTATTGCTTTACTTACTGCCATGACTTCCATGGTCAGGCTACTTGTGGTTTCAGTGAAAGCACCAGAGTCCTCCTTCACAATTCTCCCTCCGGCCCGAGCTGTAAAGGCCCATGAGCTTCTCACATGTCGGACGACCGACCCATCTGTGTAGATGACCGCGTCACCGTCTAGCGAATTCTCGAAAATCAACGCTTGTACTTCAGCCTCAACAGCAGCCGGATTTTCTTGTCTGCATTTTCTATCTAGTTGGATGCAAACTGAAAAGGGTGTGCAGAAGTCTGTTGGCACTTGCACCCACTCCTCGCCAGGTTCTAAGTCCTCAAGTGAACACACCTGTTGAAGAATGTCTTCGGCTTGACCCATCCACGACCGTCCTCTTTTTAACCTGCTGCCCTTCACCTTCCTAATTTCACTATGCAGTGGATGTTGTGTGTTTGCGTTAATTCTGAGGTAGGCGCGTGCCCTGCAAACTTGTATTCTCTCTTCAATGGTTGGAAAATCAAGAAGGTAGCGCATCGCCCTGCATGCTGTATCTCTTGTACATCCAAGAATAATGCGCATAGCTTCATTCTGTATCCCTTCCATCCTTCCTATCTGCTTATGGCTGAGAGTCAGGATTGCCATTGCATACTCCAAAACAGACATGACCAGCCCCTCGTACAGAAGACATAGATGGCGCTGCTCACAGTTTGCTGCCGCCATCACCCGCATCGCTGCCAAACCCCGCATCGCTGCCAAACCCCGCTTGGCCTTTGTTATCGCCTGGTCTATGTGCACATTATAAGCAAGGCTTCGATCAAACCGTATCCCCAGGTAATTCATTGCCTGCGTTCTTTCCACCGTCTCTGAACACAGCATTACAGTTGGTGTTGGATTGTTGACAATATGATTATTCAACGAGAACCAAGTCACTGTTGCCTTTGTTGGGTTGACCATTGCCCCAGCTTCATCACACCAAGTACTTATGCGATTGAGTTCGGTTTGTAGTTCCACAGCAACCTCCTCTCTATCCTTACCCTGACGATACACTAAAACATCATCGGCATACGACAATGTCCTGCCAGGTCCAGTGATCTGCTCACTGGTGATTCTCACTGTGTAGGCGTTGAACAGTACCGGAGATAATGGTGATCCCTGTGGTAGGCCAGGATATATTGTTGTTGGTTCCGAAGTCCAACTGCCACATCTAATGGGGGAACAGATTGAGAACCCGTATGTGGAAAGAATGAGATTTAGTTCATGAAGGCTGGTGCACTAGTATACCACTAGGATGCTAGTCTGTCGGCTCTCTTCTTTGTGCACAAGTCAGTGTATCCATTTAGTTCAGGAAGGCTGGTGCACTAGTATACCACTAGGATGCTAGTCTGTCGGCTCTCTTCTTTGTGCACAAGTCAGTGTATCCATTTAGTTCATGAAAGCTGGTGCACTAGTATACCACTAGGATGCTAGTCTGCCGGCTCTCTTCTTTATGTACAAGTCAGTGTATCCATTTAGTTCATAGAGTTTGCAGTATCATTTTACATCTTGGTGTCAGTCCATCGGCTTTCTGTACCATGAACCAGATAGTAAACCGGCTTACTTCATGGTGCTTACAGCATTAATTAATCTCGCCGTGCCAAACCGTCGATTCTCTTTCTCTTCTCTTTCTAGATAGTAAAGCCACTTATTTCCTGAACGCTGGGCGACTATTGTGGCCTCTAGTGACGCAGCCAACCGTCATGAACCCAGTTTCACATGTTTAAAAAAAAAACAAACTATTAACGCACCAAGAAAGCGTAGTAAAGAGATCATGAGATTAGAGAAATAACTCACAGCTGAACGGAGAGAAAGACGGAAATTAGATGTGTTTTGTTGGTGAGACATCTAGTATCAAATTATCTGTTTCCAGCCGTTGTTGAAAACAGCTGATATAAAACGCCACTAAAACTGGTAGTCGGGGGAAGGTAATTACGTAGGCTTTGCTGAAGAACTACTTTGCAGTATGGTTTAAAAGACTGTTGGAAAAAGTAATACGGACAATGATAAGAAGATTGTCTAGGAAAGACCTGGTATAGAATACGTCCTCATCTTCTTCCTCCCTCCCACTGGGATCTCCACGTGAATGTGTCTAATAATATCAGTAGTATAGAATAGAACGAATAACTAACTATTCGCTAAACAATTATTGAACTGTTTATGCTTTACAGTAAACATAGTCGAGCTGGCAGCAGCATCACGTTGGCTAAGACTTATGCCTGTCGAACCGATGGGCCTGTATTCGAATGACCATCAACGCGAGATTTTCTTTTCCGATTTGGGTCCCAGGTCTACCTAACCTAAAGTGGGTGCCAGAAAATGTTCTGGGAAATAAAAACTGCCGGTGTGATAATGACCACATCAATTATCGAGTACCAACTGGTCTACAAATATGGGGTATCTCAGTACAGCTCAAGGCCTGGAAAGGGTCCTTTAAATATGTACCTCAGTAGTTTCCTGCTATGTGTCTGTACCATCACATTTGTGTAGGTCTGAATGCACCGAGAGATAGATAGCCAATCTTTCCGTCACTTAGCAGGCGATGAGCCCAGGGGTCGAGCCCTCGTCCGGCTGTGCCCATGACATTAGCAGCGCTGCTCCTTCATGGGGTCCTTCACTTGTATTACAATAACAGCTTGCGTCAGGGGAAAATATAAAGCAAAAACTAAGGTACTAGCTTTCAAAAATCCATAATATGCAGAGCTGATAAAATAAGAAAATTCAAGACAGAAGTAATTACCTTGTTTGACTGTAAGTAACACAGAGACTGTTTATACGTATGTTTGCTAACATTTGTGGCAGTCCTCATTCTTTGGAGATGTCACGAGAAGAGGAAAGCTAGAGTGTAGCCACAACAGTGAGGTTAGAAGGGAGGAGAGACATCAGGAGATCAAGTGACAAGATGCTGGTCAGTTTAATATCATGGTAAGGAAGAACATCATTATCAGAAATGATTGCCAGTACATGAGAAAAAAGGCAGTGGACAGACATGATCACCAACGCCACACAATATGAATTATAGAATTGACGTGAGGGTTGGTGTTTATTTTTAAAAGTCAGAAAATAAACTTTGACATGAGAATACATTGGCCACTTACTGCTCTTATTATTTAGTAATTTTATTGAATATCAGTTAGTGAAGTACCCAGTAAAATCAGCATAATGTAACCAAGAGCAACGCCTTTTGATACTGCATACCTTTTGCAGGCAGTGGCAGTCACACCCAGCGACTATTCGCCACTTATCAATCAATCAATCATGTGCCATGCCGGAAAGAGTGAGCGGTCATGGCTCACTATTAAGCGAATCATAATGTACTAGGCACTTTCAAAGAGGTAGTTTGCCGTTGCTTCGCCACTTGTGACTTACTAATAAATTTTACGTTCAATGCACTTAGACGGACTATTGAGCACTTATAGTGAACATAGAAACATGACGTCAATGCCTGGCGTGCGTTTGGTTGTGCCAGTGACGGTAACGGCTAGTTTATTCACTTTAGCCAGGGGAACTTTTGACTGGGAGGCCAAGTTATCCTTACTGTAGGCTTGGGGATTTATTTTACTAATTTAAGCAGGCCATAATTGAAGACTGCTTCGGGGAGACATTAATCAGCAAGGAGGGATTCTTAATTCTGATATAGAGTGTAAACGGCTGGGGATATAGCGTGTTTGGCCGGAATTAACGCACCCCAGTGATTGCGATTCAACAGAGTGGACTAGTAATCAATAACCTTTGGAATGAGACAGTTATGAAGTCACTGTAAGAATCATACAACAAACAGTAAGCCATGAAAAACTGCATCGTTACATTTATGTGTAAATAAACTGCTTAGCCTAAACATGAGTGCTGGCACCGAATGTTTTCCCAGTTCGCCGTTTCAATATTTTGCTACACAAGAACATACTGATTCTGTTCAGCTGCTCTCGGGCATATTCTTCTCAGCCAACAACTGCTAGATTCTTCCCCAATAATTCTAGCTCTCATTGGAGCACCCGGGTCATAGCATGGCGTTCATTCAGACAAGTCGCTGATTTGTGGAGAAAAGACTTTTCATTAAAAAAGAACACTAAACTGACTCAAGGTGAAATATCATACCGTGGCCTGTGATCATATTGTTCAAATAACATTTTAAGTTACTTATTTTGTCGTACTTATATGTGGATATAAAATCATTCTATTGTTTACATCACATCACACGATGCCATTTCACATCATTACCTAATATATATGAATGACCTGTGCCCCGAAAGCACCAGTTCACTAACATCATACCACAAGCCATCATATTATCATGACATTCTGACTGATTTTTTGATGTAGTATAAAGACCTTGACAGCAAATAAACACAGTGGTAGTTAATTCAAGTCATAGTTCTATCTAGGTATTTTCCAAGTGTAGGTTGTTATTGTGCGTGTTGAAGACTTACAGTACTTGGTGGTAGCGGTGTTATATTAACCAGGTGGGAGATTGTCAGGGAGTAAATTTGCCCTATCTAGTAGGTGTATTTTTCTCATATACATCATCCCATCCTACGTCAATCTAGGTATCTAACCACCTCCTTACTATTTTATTGAGGATACTTTTGACCATTACTGTTACTTTTAGTTTACGAACCATTTCCAGCTGTGCACTTGTGTACCCAAGGCCGTTGCCTTTAATCAGCCTAAAATAGACATTTGTCCCAAGTTTGTTCACTTGGATTAGGAGCGTCGGAGGCCAGAATCCCCCACCCACTACAACGCCAGTGTAAGCACTAACTCAGTTTATGACAAAGTTGATTTTGATCTTTTAGTATAGAATCCAAGGCGACTCCAATTTCTGACAACTTTGGACGTTACAAATTATCCATAAATTATATATGGCATTCGATAAATGTAGCAGTACATCATAACCAAATTAATGACATATTTAAACATTAATGAATCATTTCTGAAATACAAATAATCAATACAATAGGTTTTTTTTCAATCTACGTGGCTATGACTTAATAATGCTACACTTCCGAACCAGATTGACAACTACATACTAGAAACATCGATTCCGGATTATGTACATATATTCAGAGATTCTCCATTATTAAAGGAATACAGAGAAGCAAAAAAAAAGACAATGTAACGGCACTGAAATGAGTAGAACCATTTCAGCACTTTCAGCACGCATATCTATGCGTAAAACCATTTACCATCATATTCTGTGACAATATAATAGACACTTAAAACTTTATAAAATGAATATACAATATAATAGATACTTAAAACTTTATAAAATGAATGATACAACATAACAATGGGAAACTTTCGGTGACAGGCGAAATAGTAACACTTTTATGACAATGTAAGAAGCCCCTTGGAACAAAATTTAAGCCAGGAAGGATGATATGAATGCAGAAAAGTCAGCAATATTATTAAGAGTTAAATGCAGAAGGCAAAGGGAAAATGTGTACTTTAACTATGCACAGCCACAAACACATGCTTACACAGAGATGACGCAACATAAGAGCTAAGCTAACTCTTTACATTTATAAGGACCAACACTTTTAACGACTAAGGTGTAAATGTCCTTCTTACAGAAGCAGACGTTATAAACAGGTGAACACAATATTTTTTTTATTGATTATACAAAAGCAATAATAACGACTATCCGTCTTTGCTAAAAACGCACAGAGATATCATATGCGTCGAATTTCCCAATCAAGAAAAGTAATTGAAATTATAAGAAATTTATACAGAATGGGAAGGCAGGCAGGCAGGCAGACAGACAGACAGCGAGTTGATAATATCCCGGGAGAGCTTATTAAAAACAGTGCAGACTGTTGAGTAGTTCCCCTACTTACAAACATCAATAACATTTGTCAGACAGATGATTTTCCGAACACAGGGATGCATTCCCTCGTCATTATCATGGTGGAATAAATGAAAAATATATACCAGGCACGCGTTGATCTTAAACAGAAATTAGACAAAGTGTGCCACGAAGCACCCTGGGATGTTATGAGGAAACCTGGGCGACCATTACTTCCCAATTCTATCTGACATCTGATATTATGATGAAGTTGCTGTTGCTTACATTATTACTTGTTGGCCAAGGGTTTAAACTTTCCACAAATATCTTTCTCTGTCTTCTTCTGCCTCTTTTGTGTATTATTTACCAACATAACATGTTCAAATTCGTCTGTTGTTGTTTTTTTTTTTTTTTGGCCTCATAAATTCCATTTGTCGATTTCTTATTGTTTTAATGCATGCTCTTATGCGCCCGCAGCTCTCACAATCTAATAATTTATGTTGTTCTTCACTCAGGATATTTTACCCAATTGTTCTACTAAAAACAATATTACCTGAGTCACACATACAGAAATGTTTTCATGTCATAAAGCGTTACATCTTCAGTGTCTCCAGTTTGGGTTTCCTCACATAAGAAACAAATGCAATACAAGAAACAAACTGATTTAGATTATGGAAAATGTAATATATAATTACCACAGGTGCTGTTCTCCTATACGAAAGAATATAAAAACTTGGGTGTCAAACCAGATCTAGTGTATGACAAGGTTGCTCACGATGTCCTATATTTTCTGAAAACAGTCATGACAATAGTCACAAGGGAACATCATAGAACACATCAGACATCTACGGTAAGTAGATGACGTGAAGGGACAAACATACGGAGACACAACGATAGCTAGCCAGACTCACATATGATTGTATATACGGTTAGGATGGTCTCTGTGTGTGTGTGTGTGTCTGTGTGTGTGTGTGTGTGTGTATATGCGTGTGTGTGCGTGTGTATAAATATATATATAAGTACACGTGGATATGTAAGAGTAAAAGGACCGTTTTACACGCCTTAAGCATATTAAGCATATGGTGCTATGCCCACGAATGTATGTATATAATATAAACTCCCCCGAGGAGCAAGCATCACAATATCTGATCGTCAGAAGCGTTCCATGAATGTTTCCGTCTCTTTATCGTCTTTGCACCCTCTTGGGGCTATATATATATATGTATAGTGGTGATGGTGGTGAAATTGAAACCACTTCACAGAAGAGCTTCCACTCACCTAGTCGTAAAGTTAGTATCCAGATTAGCCCCGGGTGTGACATAGAATGGAATTTGAGACCACATTTCGTAAATCTCTCTCTCTCTCTCTCTCTCTCTATATATATATATATATATATATATATATATATATATATATATATATATATATATATATATATATATATATATAGAGCGAGAGAGAGAGAGAGGGAGAGAGAGAGAGAGAGAGAGAGAGAGAGAGAGAGAGAGAGAGAGAGAGAGAGAGAGAGAGCAAAGGTGACTGCATCAAAAACATACATTTCCAATAGGATTTGTTATAAGAGATACATTATTGATCCTGTAATATCAACATACGCAGGCAGGCACAAACACATCAGCTGTTCGTTGGGGTGTTCTGTTCATGTGACAAGACATCTAGCGCACCGAAGATTTATGTTGTGTCCACATTCGTGATATTGCAATATCTATAACATATATGTTATTTCATGCTTTACTGCACAATGTTCTAGATGCTGCTGAATTGGGGTAGGAGCATGAAGTATATTGCCTTGCATTTCGTTTTCATTTTCGTGATTCGGTTCAATGTTCTTCGCGAAGTAAATTAGATTTGCTGTACCGTCTCTATATGCACAACAAGAAAACAGAGGGGCCAGGCCTAGAGAAGCTAATTCAGCAGGGGATCTGGACAACATTCAACATGTAAGGCAACATTTAAAATGTAAGGCAATATTCAACATGTAAGGCAACATTCAACATGTACGGTAAAATTCAACATTTAAGGTAAAATTCAGCATGTAAGGCAACGTTCAACATGTCAGGCAACATTCAAAACATGTCAGGCAACATTCAACATGTAAGGTAAAATTCAATATGTAAGGCTAAGTTCAACATGCAAGGCAATATCCAACATGTAAGGCAGAATTCAACATAACAGGTTACATTCCACATGTAAGGCAACATTAAACATGTAAGGCACTATTCAACTTGTAAGGCAACATTCAACATGTAAGGCAACATTCAACATGTAAGGCAACATGCGTTCAGTAGTTTGTGTTCAGTAGTTTGCCAGTGCATTCTGAACGAGCGGCTCACATACCTAATCCGTAAGAAACTAACGCGATGTGATCCGCTGCCGAATCTTGCGCAGTTGTGTTTCGTACGTGGGTATACGGGATTACGAACAGCGTGCTTAACCTCTTCGCCAGGGAGACCGGCGTTATACTAGTTACTGGACAGAATAAGACGGGTTGGAAATTATCCATAGAGTAATCTCGTAACAACTGAAACAATAGGAACACTATAGATCTATGCATGTACATACATTCATGCAAACATGTAACTATATATACATGCATGCACTCATTACTGAGTGCCATAGTGTAGTGGCTAGCACTCTTGCCTGCTGGCCGGGTGGTCACGTGTTCAAGTCTCCATCAAGGCGGATTTTTTATTAAATTAACCTCTGAAGTCGAGCCAACCTAAAATGGGTATCATTAATTGTCATGGGAAGTGAAGTCGGCCGGCGTGATACTGAACATATCATGCAACGAGTGCCAATCATTCTAAACAATTATAGGACTGGTACTACATACCGAATACGCACCCAGTTGTGTAAAATAGTCCTTTACTTCGCTAGAGATGTGGTTGTGTGCCAGTGCAGTTGTCTGACACTTGACTTACTGGAACAGTTAGAGGACAAGACAACTGGAAGGACAACATAAAAAAGCAAATAAAATAAAACGAAACAAACCATAATATAAATAATTTGTAGAGTTTATATGCAGAAGCTGCCGAGATCAACATTGGCAGAAGTGGATGTACTGGCACACGACGGACATGTGTGGACAGATGTTGGGAAGCTGTGAGCACAGATGGGAATAGTAGAGGTCGGGGAAGGTAGCAACAATCTTCTAGTGGCTGGCCATACGAGACAGTGGCTATACGAGACAGTGGTTATACGAGACAGTGGCTATACGAGACAGTGGCTATACGAGACAGTGGCTATGGGAAACAGTGGCTATAGAAAACGGTGGTTACGAAACATTGGCTACAGGAAACAGTGTCTATAGGTAACAGTGGCTGTAGGAAACAATGGCTATAGGAAACAGTGGCTATAGAAAACAATAGCTATAGGAAACAGTAAGGCCATTAAAACAATAAATTTAAAGGGTTCTGTTGTGAAACGCCAAATATGAATAATAATAATATCAACAGCACCATGTCTGTCTGTCTGCCTGCTTGCCTGCCTGCCTGCCTGCCTGCCTGTCTGTCTGTCTGAGGTTGTGTATGTTTAAAAACAGGTTATAGTATGTCCCGCAAAGAACGCCTTCATTCACGATCAATTATTTTGAAAACTTTCTATTGCATCGTTATGAAATTTTTCCAGCCGTCTTATATTTACCCCCACCCAAGGAATATGCCGTTGATAGGTCCAAAAACATCTTAAATCATCGAAAGCGGCGACATTTCTTTGATGTTTTGCTGAAAAACTAGTGATTTCTCGCTAACAAATTTATGTTTACAGTAATGAAAGCCCCGCCAATTCATATGACACACAAGGCGTATCCGGATTCGTATGGGAGTGGGTGCAATGAAAGAAGTAGCTTAAAATCGACAGGGTCGGCTGCATTGCACCGGGTTTTTATCCCATATGGCTCAGTTTCTTTCCGCAGCTCGGAAAGCGTCGCACAAAGCGCGAACTCCGTACCTCCAGCGACGACCCTCGGGAGTCTCCGCAAAAATGCACTCTTGAAATGAAGGACGCGTCGCGGAATCGAACATACAACCTTCGGAGCCCGAGTCAGACGGCTTGACCACTTCACCACGGAGAATCCCGAGAGGGGTGCAATGTGTAATATTAGTAAAGACAGAGAATTTGCAGAGGCATGGGGTGAATAATTTGTAAATTGACAGGAAAGTAGAAGGAATATATTTCTTACCTTATTTTTCATTTCCTTCTTGTTTCTTCAGCTGCTGGTTAATAATGTGTACACTTTTTATATTGAGTTCGTGAAAGCTTCCAAATAGTTGTGCGTTAATGTGCGTATGGAGTGACCAGAAATGATACCGCAATTTAGTCATCATGTTTCCATGTTTAAGGATCTGTTCAGCTGTCTGTGTAGTTTGTTCACACGTACACATGGGTGACAGACCCGCTTTGAGTCTTCGTGAAAGATTGTCTACTCTGCTCTTTACCGTTCAGAGACGGAACATGATTACCTGTTTTGCACTATGAAAATAGTTGTCAGTGTCTCTGTAATGGGCTTTCTTCTTAACGACCAAGATGTTGGTCCTCTTTTCATTGAAGTTTATAGAATGATTCGTGATATAGGTGAGAGTGAGTTCCCTTGAGCAAGATGGCGGGACATTTTTTTCGTCCCGTAAAATGGAACGTGTTTTTTCCGAAATGTGTATGGATTAAGTGTGTTTTTCGTGGTGAAATGGAGTTCGGACCGTGCAACGGAGTTCGTGCACGCGCGCCCGGACTCCCTTCGGCGTATCATCGGCGTCCGGTGGCGATAGTTAAGCCTAACTTGACGACCAGACGACCGACAAGAACACGGCGTGGCAAGAGGGCGGGCACACGCAGAAGGCGGTTAAAATGTGACAGATTGGGCATCGGACACGTTCGAGTACTGTACTGGAACTGTGCATCATTTAGTCAACGCCGACCCATTCTTGAAAAACTACTGTACGGAAACGATATTGTAGTCTTACAAGAAACACAGCTCGGCGACGGAACAGCCAATGTCGCGGGATTTCAGGGATTCTTTAACAGTCGGCACCTCGGACAGGCCATTCTGGTCCGCGACAACATACTAGTGTCTGAGATCGATATGTCTTCCTGGAACAGTGATGCCCTGCAAGTGCAGGCATTAAGAATAATGACACCAGTGCAGCTTGTAATCGTCAACGTTTATGCGCGAAATGGGAAGGTAGACGTGCGACAATGGCAGAGTTTGTTCGATATGGATGAAAGGCATATCATCTACTGTGGGGACTTCAATGCCAGAGGCAGTCAATGGGGGAATTGCATCACCAATAGACAGGGAGAAGATCTGGAGGACGCCCTGGCATCTGCTGCCCTAATCTGTCTGAATGATGGGAAGGTCACTAGAATAGCCACTCGACCAGGTGACTCTTGACAGCGTCATTGACTTGGCTCTGGTGTCGCCCACCATCGCACCAAGGTGCCGGTGGGGCACACTGGGATACCACGATAGTGACCACTACCCTTGTGTCATCCTGATCAAGAAAGACGGGGCCATGAGTCAAAGAAACAAGACAAATGCCTTCCCGTACGACAACACTGGTCAAGACGCCATAAGCAAGATCAGAAGAAGAAAACTAACTTCCTCCCGCAGGAGACAAGAAAGATGGTTGCAGCCACCATGGTGGAATGGAGAGGTCGAGAAGGCATGGCTGGGAAAGAGGCAGGCTGTCAAAGACTGGCAAAAGGCCAGAAAGGCTAACATGCCACAGGTTGAGTTGGCGAACCTGAAGACTGAGGTCGATAGGACGACGACTTTATTCAAATCCTGCGCCAAACATGCCAAGGCCGAGAAATGGGACGAGTTCTGCAGGAAGGTGTGCTCCGAGCGATCTCTTACGACATTCTGGCGCCTCCACAAGAGCATGAACGGTGCTGCACAACGTAGGGGTATTCCAGACTTTCAAGGCACAGACCTGGCATGGAAAAAGTCGGATGCGGATAAAGGTAAGGCCCTTCTTGCACGCTACATAGAACAGACTGACCAGAAAGACGAGCCCGCCAGACAGAGGACCACAACGACACTCTCTCAGTTGTGCGAGGGGGTCGGGACAGACGAAGAATGGACAATCACAGCTGAGACATTGCGTGCGATGCTCAAGAAATCACCTAACACCGCCCCAGGCCCAGACGGCATCCGATATGGTGACCTACTGGTGATATCAGATGATGACATGGAAGAACTGGCCAGAGAATTCAACACCAGTATCCAGAGGGGTCAGGTCAAAGAAGAATGGCTACACAGCTACTTGCTGCCGCTGCCAAAACCGAACAAAGACCATTCCAAGATAAGCGGCTACAGAATCATTACGATGCAGAATACTGTTGGCAAGCTACTGGAGAAAATTGTAGCACACAGACTTGCTTGTGGCTTGGAACAGCTCGGCTGCTTCCCGCCCACACTTGGAGGATACAGACGCAACAAAGAGTCATGGCTGAATGCGGCGGTCTTTGCTCAAGATGTTTACGAAGGATTTCAGGTCAGAGAAGAGACATGTGCGGCCGCCATAGACTTAGAGGACGCATATAACAGAGTATCTTTCGAGCACTTGATGCAAACCCTCCTCAGACTGAAAGTGCACCCTCACCTTGTACGATGGATAGCTGCAGTTCTGCTCCAAAGGAAGGTGGTGCTAAGATGCGGGAGTTGGTCTTCTGAGCCGATAACGATATGTCCAGGATTGCCGCAGGGTTCACCACTGTCACCAGTACTATTCAACGTGTATACGGTGCCGATCACTGAACAACAGTTGGACGGGAGGGGTAGGACTCTGTCATTCGTTGACGACATCCTCGTGTATCGACAGGGTCGAGATAGACAGGCGGTTGCCAATGATATGCAGGGCGAACTAGATCGAATTTCCTCATGGTGTGCTGATGCCGATGCCCTTGTCAACCCTGCAAAGGCAACGGTTACATGGTTCTCACTAAACAACCATATTGTGAAAACAGACCTGCCGGCAGTAAGAATGGATGGGAGCAGTTTGAGTAGAACCCAGTCAATGACATATCTTGGCGTGAGGCTTGATCGTAGCCTGTCCTTCAGAGATCATGTCGATTATGTCATAACGAAGGCTCGAAAAGGTTTGTCAGCAATGAGAGTCATGGCGACTGCCAATATCGAGCAAAGACTGCTAATACTTCTGTTCCAAGGACTTGTGCTTTCACGCATCGAGTATGCCCTGGCCATCCTCACTGTCAGCCCTACACAGATTGGAAGACTTGAAAAGGTACAAAACGAAGCCATGCGCATCATTTTGGGCTGCACGAGAGACACCAGCTGTGTAGCAATGAGATACCTCCTTGACTTCCCGACAATGGAACACAGGATCAAGATCTGGAGAGCTCGTGCATACTTAAAAATAAGTGCAGATGAGCAGCACCCTCTGCATGACGCTATATTCAGAGAAAAGGGTGACAGGCTAAAGAGGGGCAAATCATGGATGGGTCGGGCGGAAGATGTCGTCAGACAGGTCTGCAGTCTTACCAGTATCAACCCCGGCAAGGAATGGGTGCCGGTGCCTCCAGCTTTTAAGTGCACTTTCTCCTGCATTATCACACTCGACAGACGGTGCAGAGAGCAGAACCCTGCCGCTGTCAATGCAGAGGTTAACGCGCTCATCTATGAACACTCAGATAGCCCCGAAGTGCTCATCTATACAGATGGATCTGTTGTAAAGCAGCAGAGAAGTGCGTGGGCATTTACAGCCCGTTCAGCGGGCCGAACCGTTCAAGAATCCAGTGGTGCCCACTCTATGACCACGAGCAGCATGACGATGGAGGTGATGGCAGTTACACAGGCTTTCATATGGCTGGAATCACAGCATTATACCAACGTGTGTGTACTAAGTGATTCAATGAGCATGATTCAGAAGGTCGAAGCTGGATCTGTACGTAGACAGTGGACTGAATCGCTGCGGAAGTCTGTTGTCCGTAAAGTCACCTTCATCTTCGTCCCGGGACATGCGGGAGTCGAGGGAAATGAACGAGCGTACAAACTGGCTGGCTCTGCACCCCCTGTAGATGGCCAGCCCATGGATCGTGCCGATGTTATTAACGTCCTTAAAGATATGGCGAGAACAGAGGACTTTGACGTCAGTGATTCCACATCGCTGACAAGGATGAAAGACCTGGGAGTAAGAATCGGCACAGCCAGACGCGAGAGGTACATCGGGAAAACAAAGCGCCTCGTCAACCAACACAGAACTGGCACTATTAGCCACCGGATGCTGATGAATATGCTGGGGGGAGGATCTGAGCACCTATGGACATGTCCGGAGTGCAACGAAGATACCCCAACTGATAACTGATAACTGATAGATTGATTCGTATGCACGTGTGTTGTCCCCTAATTTGACAACGTGTTTGCTCTCACGTTGCTTGTTATGCCACAATATGTCAGTTTCCACCGCAATATTACTCTTCTGTTGGTATTCAATGCGTCTAGTGTGTGTGTGTGTGTGTGTGTGGGGGGGGGGGGGGGGGGGGGGGGTTCAATACAGTTGTTTGTCACCGCTGAGGGCTTGCGGAATTGAAAATTCATCAGTGTTGAATACAAACTGTTGCCATTGACATTATGCTGATTCTGTAATGTTTAGGGCCTGCAATTCTTCTGAATATTTGTAGCAAAATATCCCAGTTGGTGTGAACGTGGATTAAGGTCTGCGATCTGCTCAGACCTTAATCTGTGTCGGACGATTCCAGTAGGTTGATGACTGCTCTCGGTTGCATAAAATTAAATCCATCCTTTCTCCAATAATCCTCTTCCTCTTTCAACACATGGTCCTCACATTTTTCCAGTAACTTTTATCAATATTTAATAGCGCGGACTGGATTAGTGTCTTGACGTCAGACAATTTGAATATAGTATTGTCAGCTGCCACCTGTCCTTTAATTTTAGCCCACACAAGTTCTATAGGGTTAAAACGAGAATGGTACGGCGGAAGTCTCAAGCACCCATAACGATGCTCTTCTATCAAATTGTCGATTTGATATTTCTTGCTTTTTGGCGTCTGTTTACAAGGGACAACAATTCTAGCTAGAAATACGTTTCTGGAAATGGTATGTTTTCCATTCGGAGTCATATCTTTTCCCTCTGTGCTCGATGTTGTAGGTATTTTGTCTTCTTGGGCAGCAACATTGATATCAAGCATTGTCCATAATTGGACATGACGGTATATCTAGGGATGGAAGGACAGTATTCTCGAGCCAATCTCTAAATACATTACCATTCATCTTATTATGATAATCCCTATTGTCTGTATGCTTTCATACGAACACGAGCCCAGCATTCTGTTGTAAGCCATTATACGTATTACCAGCATGGGCCATGACCAAAAGCTGTCCTATACTACTGGGCATATATCGCTTTATCTGTCCATCCACTGATTGCCATTCCTTATCAATTGTGTGGTGCGCATTGATCCGCATTTCATCCAAACACACTAAGCCATAATTTTCTTTGCGCATTTCCCTTATTTCACGTAGTTATCTGCTTCTCATGGCTCCTAAATGCGGTTGCTCGAAAAGATTATTTCTACCGCCCTTGTACTTTCAAATAGTGAAGATAATGTCCTTATAATTGTCCACAAAGTTGTTTTGGATAGCTCTATGTTATTGTTCTTTCTGAACCAAACCCTAAGTTTTCTTACAGTCACTGTTTCTTTGGCATCCAGCATTTTTATAATGCTGGATATAAAATCCAAAATTTTTATAATTTTAGGAGTCTCCGTGGCGAAGTGGTCAAGCCTTTTGACTCGGGCTCCAAAGGTCGTGGGTTCGATTCCGGGCCGCATCCTTCGGTTCACGAGTTACATTTTTCGGAGACTTCTGTGGGTAGTCGCTAGAGCTGTTGAGTTTGTGCTTTGGGCGATGCTTTCCGCGCTGCGGAAATAGACCCAGCCATATGGGATAGAACCCGGTGCAATGAAGTCGGCCCTGTCGTATATCAAGCGACTTTTTAAAGCATTTTTATAATAGCTCGCCTTATGACATCTTTGTCAAAGCTGTCGACGAAATGACCGTTTACTCAAATCCAATGCATGCATTGTTCTTTTTTCGGAATTTATAATAGTATAAAACAGTTTCCTGCGATCAGCTTCTTGACAAAAATACGTGTACAACTTCATAGTGTATAATTTCGCATTCAATCCCATTGAAAAATACTCACACATTTCAATGTTAGCGATATGTTGTAAGATTTAAAATTTTAAAAAACATATTAATCAGGTTTCATGAAATAACCCACATTTTGAGACACCTCTGAATGAACAGTCCTAATTTAAACAACGCGGGTAGTTGGCATAAGGCCAATCCCGTGAAAAAACGAACAATATTCAACACTGAGCGCTGATTGTCTGGCTACGCTGTAATACATTTAAAATTATGAATTTCATCTCAGACCCGTAAATTATATACCGCATATAAACAAACTTTGAAATCTGCTGTAAAATCTCCAGAACAAGATTTTTTTTGTTGTGTGGACATAATGATAAGGTTATATACTAAATCTCATAATTTCCCTCAGTTGGTTACTGAGATATGGATGTTTATATTGGGGCAAAAAAAAAAAAATACTATAGTTGCATGTCTTTGACAGGACGTCTCAGTCAACACCAGCATGTTTTGTTTGTTTGTGATTTACTTTGCAGTTTTGACGTTCCGTAGTTTGCCAGTTTTTTCTGAACTGTGTCACCCTTACCATCGAAATTAACCCAACGCGGTCTGCACGTGTGTAGTATGTGTGTTGTAATCTGGCTCTTTGAGGTCACGACCACTTTCACGACCACTTTCCTGTAGCACGTTCATTGCGGGTATATATCTCCTGCATTCTAATCATTGTCACATACTTTCGCGTCAGTGAAAGAAAAGAACAAAGTGGTGAATACGACCACAGACAAATACTCCGATTATAATAAAAGTATTAGAAAATAACATTACGAACTCACAGAGTATGCTTAGTAAGATGGAGAAAGGTATGTTTCGTGAAGAATGGCCTCTCGACTTCAGAGGTCACATTGTGAGAATTGTTTGAACTTTTTCCCCCTGGTCGTGAGGATGTGCGAGGAAGGGGGGGGGGGGGGGGGGGGGGGGGGGGGGGTCAATTCTTCTTCTTCTTTCGTTCGCCTAAATTATGTTTATAACTGCAATGTTGTCTCTTGTATGAATCTAACAGTCTTTTTTAGTTCACCCAGCGGTCCATAGAGTTTATCTTCCACTGTTGTCTCTGTAGGCCAGACGGTTTGCCTGGATATGTTGTAGTTTCGGCAATCCTGAAGTATGTGTTCTGCTGTCTGCGACGCCAAACCACATATGCACATGGCTGAGTCACCAATCTTGAATTTTGTATACATGTGGTTGCGTAATCTGTTGTGTCCTGTTCTGAGGCGCAGAATAATGACCTGTTCTGGTCTGTCCATAACTTGGTAGTCGTCTTGAGTAGGGTTTGGTGGCCTTCTGACCAATTTCATCATTCTTTTCTTTTGGTGGTATGTGATGGGCATACCAGGCTGTTCTTCTTTTGCACCTTTCTTAGGCAATCGATCAGCTCTGTCGTTTCCGGGTACTCCACAGTGAGATGGTATCCACTGTATGGTGACCTTATGCTGACTGCTAAGTTCAGAAAGTAGTGTCCGTAGAACTGGCAATTTCCCAGACAGGAGCGCCTCTATTACGGATTTTTCATCTGTCAATATCACCACAGGTGGTGTACCATGGCTGGTATTTTGTAATTTCTCTGTGGCTATCTTGATTGCCTCAATTTCAACATCATAGTTATGGCAGTACTTTCCTGTTGGAACTCTGGCCGTGTCCCTGGTATTATTTGGGTATTCTATGTACACTCCCGCTCCTCCATTTCGAACACCATTTTGTGCTGACCCATCTGTGTAGACTCGGATCCAGAGATCCTGTGGGTATTCGTCATCAAGGAAGCTGAGAGTGGCTGTTCTGCGCTGTACACTGTTCTGTTCTTCCTTGTCAAATATTCCTCTCACTTTTGTCTGGATTTGTAGTGATATTCTATGTTCATCTTTCCACGGGGTTCGCTCTGGAATAGTTGTCAGGGGGATACCAACTGTGGGAAGATCGATGGTTTCTCTGCAGAGTCGTTTGTCCTGGTGGATGTTGAAACTCCTTCTTTTCAACCGCCCCATAGCTAAGTTTTCAAATCGGTTCTTAATAGGGTGGCATGGCAAGCTGAGGAACTTTTCTGCTTGTATTAGTGTTTTTGTATCTCTGCGTTCTCTTAAAGCTTGTGTCCTCCCCATTTTCCCCATTGCTACTTTAGGGGTTGATCTCATCCCTCCTGTGATGACTCTAAGAGTTTGATTTTGCACTTTGTCCAGCTCCTGTAGTGTGGTTTTTTATGCTGAACACCACTCAGCTGACCCGTATTCCAAGTGTGGTCGTATGCTCTGTTGATAAAGTTTGCTAAGTATTTTCCCACTGGCTCCCCATGTGGTTCCACATAGCTTTCTAAGGATGGCTATTTTCCTTCTGAATTTTGCTACTGCTCTCTTGATTTGTTTTCTCCATGTCAGCCTGTAGTCGAATGTTACACCAAGGTATATTGGTGTTTTATCTTCTCTTAGGGGTGTTCCATTTATCTGAATGATCCCTGCCTTTTGTTTTGGAGAGAGGGTAAATAGAGTGGTGCTGCACTTGTCAGTGTTTATGCTGACACACCATCTATCCGCCCATGCAACAAATGTATCTACAGCTCTTTGTAGCGATCTGGTGGCCACTGATGCATGTTCATTTGTGCTCCACAAAGCCAGGTCATCATCGTACATTGCCGCTTTAATTCCATACGGTAGATTAGCAACAAGATCATTGATGATGATTAGAACAAGTATTGGGGACAGGACTCCTCCCTGAGGCACACCGTGACGCAATAATACTTTCTTGCTCTTGAGACCGTCATCCTTGCAACAGTATATTAATAGTGCAGTTAAATGGAGTCATGAAAACCGCATGCAAATTAACATGTCTAAAACAAAATCTATGTTAATAGCAACAAGGCAAAGACTCCACAGTCTAAACTCACAGAGAGCTCTTCAGCTGCACATTGGTAGCAAGCCTGTAGAAAGTGTAACCGAGCACAAGGCACTGGGTCTCATCGTTGATCAAAATCTAACCTTTAACTCCCATGTTCATGCTCTCGTTAAACAAATAGCCAAAAATGTATATCAACTTGTCAAAATTAGAAATTTCCTTGACGAAAACACAAGAAAGATATTCTATACTTCCCATATACAAACACATATTGATTATTGCTCCACAATCTGGGATGGATGCTCCAAATCAATAACAAAACCCCTTTATTCACTCCAGAAAAGAGCAGTACATTTAATTAATGGGGAAAAGCTTACCAACAATCCTAACCTACATAAACGTCTTCAGTTACTGCCACTCCACAAACGCCTACTATTTAATAAAGCTAAACTAATTCTCAAACTCCTATTTCAAAATGCTCCAAGCTACCTTTGGTCATTATTTAAATATAACGCAAGACATAACGAATGACTAAATATACTCCATGTCCCTAAACCTAGGATAGACTTATATAAAACAAGCTTAGCATACTCTGCCGCTCAGTTGTGGAACAATCTTCCACAAGATATCAAAGTCACCACCAATCATTATACATACATTCGCAACCTGTTTGAACACTACCTCAGTACAGGCTTTTTTTTTTTGCATATCCTTTACAGGACATCGCTGTCAACACCAGCATCTTTCAGCTGTATGTTGATTTCTTGGCAAGATTACGCTCAGTAGTTTGTCATTGCTTTCTGAGCGGCCGGCTCACATACCCCGTAAGTTACCGATGCGATTCGAACCACTGCTGATTCTCACCGTCATCACGTTACCGACGAGAGTATACGAGATTACGGAGAAAAGTCATATCCTCTAAGCCACGAAGCCGGCCCAGTACAGGCTACATTTCCCCATAAACAAACAAAACACATCAAAAAGACAATACTAAGGGTAAATTATTTCAAACGACAACTAGCCAAAAGACATTCCTATACGTATGGCACGTTACACCTTCCTTAGGTATTTATAATATTCATGTTAAACATTGCCTCGGTGAGTCATGTATTAGTGATTAATTTTCATGCGTTTTAATGCTTATTGTTCTTTGTTGTCAAAGATTTGTTTCATAAGTGATGTTGAATGAAAGAATGTATGAGAGGAAGGAAAGAAGATGGGCACAATGTCAGACGGGCATGCGTGCCCAATTCTTACCCTTTGAAAATAAAGATTGTTCGTTCGTTCGTTCGTTCGTTCTCGCTCATTCTCTCTCTCTCTCTCTCTCTCTCTCTCTCTCTCTCTCTCTCTCTCTCTCTCTCTCTCTCTCTCTCTCTCTCTCTCTCTCTCGCACCCTCCATCTTTTTATATAGCCCCTCACTCTTTCTCGCTCACTCTCTCTACTATATCTCTTTCCCTTTCTCTTTCTCTTTTTCATATATCCTCCCTCATTCCTTCCAGCTATCTCTCTTTCTCGCTCTCTCTCACCCCTCCCCCCCTCTCTCTCTCTCTTTCTCTCTCACACACTCTCTCATTTTTTCTCTCGCTCTACCGATCGCTACTCTTCAGGTCTTATCTAAGAACCTTGACAAAGGTGTTTGCTCGTGTGTGGAATAGGAATGAAACATTTGGATGGTATGAGCTTGGACAAGGAACCGCTGTTACGCGCTGACTATAACGTTTGCCTGCCGACCAGTGGTAATATGTTCGAAACCCACTAAACGTGGGTTTTTTCCCCGTTAATCTGGGTTCTTAGGTTCACCTAGCATAAATTAGGTACAGGACATGACTTATAAAGTAAAACCGACAGGAGAAAGTGACCACAGATACCAGGCCTGGTACCCTAAACCCAATACGCATCGAGAAGGGGAATGGAATTCCTTACTTTACATACTTGACAGTGGACGAGAATGTTACGGTGTTTTGGTAATTTAACAAATATGACGTTCAATTTAGAAAGCGTGTATATATATATATATATATATATATATATATATATATATATATATATATATATATATATATATATATATATATATGTGTGTGTGTGTGTGTGTGTGTGTGTGTGTCTTTGAGTGTGTCCTTGTGTCTGTGTCTTTGTGAGTGTAGTTAGTGTGTGTGTGTGTGTGTGTGTTTGTGTGTGTAGGAAGCGGGTCTGTCTGTGTGCGTCTGTGTCTTTGTGAGTGTGTGTAGTGTGTGTATATCTTTGTATGTGTAGTGTGGGTATGTGTGTGTCTTGGTGTGTTTAGTGAGTGTGTGTATGTTTGTGTCTTTGTGTGTGTAGTGAGTGTGTGTATATTTGTCTTTGTTTGTGTGTGCAGTATGTCTTTGTGTGTGTATTGTGTGTGTCCTTGTGTTTGCAGTGAGTGTGTGTTTGTGTGTGTGTGTGTGTGTTTGTGTGTTTAGTGTGTGGGTGTCTGTGTTTGTGTAGTGAGTGTGTGTGTGTCATTGAGTGTGTAGTGAATGTATATGTAGTGTGTGAGTGAGTGCGTGAGTGTGTGTAATATGTTGCAATTATAGAAGATACTGGAATGAAGTAAATTTCGGAATCAGTACCTTCAGAATCTGAATGCACACATACATTTTGAAATAAACGCTGAGAAAAGAAAAGCAAAGATTAATGTAACGAGTAGACGAGGGAATTGTCAGCTGAGACGTTTCTGCCGTTCAGGCTTAATCCTGATTTGCATAATGCGATATGCCCACATTGCAAATAGAGGTCGCATGGCCCCATTCTCATCCACGGCAAATAGCCGTGTCCAGCCTTGGGACAGCAACTGTTTTATGCCCTTGCTGTGTTGTTCTGGAGTTTCTGGTTCTCTTTTTTTAATTCATGTCATCTGTGCTTTCTTGCAGTTGTCGCTACAAATTTGCTGTCAAGAAATTATTTTATTTTATCTCTTGGTTCTGTTGTTTGTCTTTCTCTCTCGTTTGTTCCTCCCTTACTCTCTCTCTCTCTCTCTCTCTCTCTCTCTCTCTCTCTCTCTCTCTCTCTCTCTCTCTCTCTCTCTCTCTCTCTCTCTCTCTCTCTCTCGATTCCCTTTTTATCATCTCGCGAATATAACCCTTTCTTTCATGTTTTTATATGTTATTTCTGCATTCGCTCACTTTGAATTCATGAGTAGTCATACACGTGCTACTACTTCGGGCCACTGAACTGATTTTTACGTGTGGATTAGCTTTCCCAATTACCGGTATTCCTCAACATCAGGCGTACACACTCCAACTTCAGAGGTACTTGTAATTTATGTCTTCATGTCAAGGAAACCTCACTTCAAGAGGCGGAATCATATACCTTTTAAGGAAGCAATTTATATATAGTTGGGGGAACAAATAGAGAGGAGCTTTATGGCATTGGGAATTGTATTGAAATCAAATATATGGATTAGAAATATGTACAACGACCAAAACAATTACCAGTAAACTACAAACATTCATTAACTGGTGCCTGCTCAGAATAGTGGGTCTAACATTGTATGACAACGTCACCAATGTAAAGTGCAGACAAATAACTCAACAAATGGCAGTCAATCCAGAGATGAGAAAAAGACGATGGCCATGGATAGGTCATACAGTAAGAAAACCACAGGATGACACAACTACACTCCCTCTTGTCTGGGTCCCATATAAAGAACGAATGGCTGCCACTTATACCTTTGTGAAAATCAACGCAGTACTATCTTCCCCCAAATCGCTCTGATTGACTTCGAACCCTTATGTCGAGATTGTGAAACCGCACTCACTGCACCTAAGCCACAGATGCCGACAAATCTTATAGCCTGGTCAATTCTTGGGGGGGGGGGGGGGGGGGGAATCCGCGTCTTCTGAACACAAGACCATCGGGTCCACAGACAAGCGTGCTAGCCACTGAACTACAGCGGCTCCCATGAAACACTATAGAAGATGTTAAAGTCTCAGGCCAAATACAACGAGGTCCTGACTTTCGAAGCCACATGTTCAAGTTTCCATCTTTAGTAGCGGTGGTATTTTCTTTTCCCGTTTCGGCTATGAAATGAAGCAGTCTTGTAAAAACTGTATCGGCATGATGGTGGGACCTGGTTTCCCAAACAATTAATGCTACCTTTATGACTTCATACCCTACGGGTGTTTCTGCCAGGGATTTTCCTGTATCGTTATGACATCATGTGTTGTTTTGGCACCCTGCTTGTCACCTCCTTAAAACTGTGTATTACTTTGTTTATTTAGAAAACTCTGCTTCGTTGAATGTGTAGTAAAATTCGAGCCTGTTCAGTTACAATGCAATAAAGTAAAGGTTGGCTACGTTGCAACAATTTTTCTATTCTCTTCCTCGGGTTCAAAATCACAAATAAATATAACATCACTGGCGTACATAAGCTCGGGTAATATCATATTTATATGTCTATATACCTATATAAGACAATAAAAATGGCATTGAAACGTGGTTAATATGTAGCTAATTTAATTGTAATTGAATATCACAGAGTTGTTCTATGCATGTGTATTATTTACTGCTGGGCATGGCAAAGCCCCATAATGCCCCTTTTCAGCATTCTACACCGGGGTGTTATTCTAAAACGCTTCTTACATTCACCACTGTAGTTACTATATCTTGTCACTGATAATTTTTTAATACTGTCATTGACATTTCTTATGCCTTGTCATTGATTCTCATCATTTTCCACTGACAGACTTTATACGCATTGATAATGTTTTATCGCGTGTCATTGACAATGTCTTATTTCTTGTCACTGAAAATTTTAATCTCTTTTCATTGATGGTTTCATATCTCTTTTCAGTCACAAAGTCTTAGCTCTTATCATTGATACTTTCTTAACGCTATACATTAAGAATTTCTTATTTCGTTGTGAGAATAAATCAGCTTCACAACTCAACGGCGTCTGGCAAACATGATGGGAGCAGAACATGGAGAAGATAGAGAGATAAATACCTGCACGCCTTGGCGACATGGCATGAAGAATGACTTGCGCGATGAATTGGATTAAAGTGAGGAAGAGTTGCGCAACTCGTCGACCACACTCTCTCGCCTGAGTCCATCTGAATCCAGTAGCAAGACAAGTCAAGACGACTGGAGACGAATACAGGTGCAGTGGATGATCAGGGCGCTCTACGTGCCTTGCCGTGCTCATCACGTTCCACAACGCTTTGCAGGTAAGCACCGTCTTGCCCGTTGAATCATCAATTGATGTCTTCCGAGCAGTCCGAAATGGCATAATCATAACAAGAACATAGACCTGATCCAATTTTCCTGTGAGCGTGTGATATACCGAACCATGACCGCCAATAATTATCGGTATATCTAATGATGACGATGGTGACGATGATGATAATGATGATGATGATGATGATGATACCGTTGATACTTTTTTTTATATAACCAAATCAGTGTGGCATGACAGATTGCTATTTGCTCAATGTCAGAGTGTTCAGGTTCAGTTCCTAGGCAACGACTGGTCTGTTCAAGCTACTTACAACTCCGAAGTTCTTTCCGCTTTCTAAAATAGTCTCTAGGAATACACTTTCGATGGAAAGGCTATGTAGTAGGAAGCTGGACATATTATACGATGTCCTTGTGGTATGAATTTGTACTATCCACATGTTGTGACATATACGTTTCTGTTCACCAAATGTCATGATTCTGGTTATATTCGTTAGCTTCCTCACTACTAATGTCTGATTACCGCGCTATCGCACATTCTCTCAGTCTGCCCCCGACTTTTCTCTTAAGAGACACCAAAATATCTATTCACTTCATTTTCTTCGTCTTGAATATTTATGGCTTCATGCGTGTGTGTCTCTTCCAGATATCTCAATACTGATTTATTATTCTGTTGTTGCTTTCTTTACTTTTATTTCAACGTCTCCTGGCGTGAGGTGTCGATCATAATTAAGTAAACAACCATTTACCCAGACGGCTATTTAACGAAACTTTTGGAGCTAATGCATTCGTTAAAACACTTGGTATTTTCATCACTAACATTGTGCATATTTTCCCACCGAAGTATACGATGTGAATGTTACAAACATCGTGCTTTCTTGGGTGCTTAGGTCAGCATTCACATTGGAACTTGCTGCGCGTGTTGCAGGACAAGATGCTATGAATACAAATACACATAGGGAAAATTATGGCATATTCAGTCACGGACCGGCTGGTCATAGTCCTGAATTACCTTTGGGGGGGGGGGGGGGGGGGGGGGTTGGTATACGTAGAAAATTACATGTTCTAATTTCGTTAGATATCAGACGCGGGACATCTTGCTTATGATCGAGAGGTTTTCCGGAAGGTTGTTATGGCAGCGAGGTTCTGCAAAGGACATGCTACTGAATGAATGAATGAATGAATTTCGTTAGATAAGCTCTCTGAGAGTGTGATGCATTATATTTGGTGGTGTGTGTCAAAGTCAAAACACGAGCTAACAAATTTATAATTATATGCAGTATACCTAGCATTCGCTCATTTCATTTTGAATGTATAAGTTACAGTTGTTTACTGAAATATGCAAGGACAATTCACAAAACTATGGTAACCAACAGCTAAGTTCATGTCAATGTCTAGCTCAGATTTGACTGGAAATACAATGTTGATGTGTATAACGAAGTTGTATAACGATGTTCTTTGCAAAGTGGCATATGCGTGCATCCCTCGCCACAGATCTCGGTTGTTGGTGTTGTGGATGAGTTCCACTGATGATCCTCCGTGCCGTTGTCCTTGGTCATCCAGGACCATTACTCTCTGGCTGCCTGTGACTCTTCTACCGTTGATCTCTCAAATCGTCACAATGTTCTCCGCTGCCTTTTTTCTCACTGCATGACGAAATATCACATTTGTCTCTATCTTCTAGGAGAGTATAATGTTCCTTTCTTTCATTCGTCTGTTCGAAGCAATCCTTATTAGTCACTTTGACTGTCCACCGTATACGCAACATTCGTCTCAGAAACCATGCCTCCCTTACTATCAAACTTTTCATAATTTGGTCGTTCGCTTTCCACGATACACAGTATTGCAGCCAGGTTCGACTGGCCTCTTAACTAACAATACAATGAAGCAATCCCAAGTTAAAGTTTATTTTGTTGTGATCAAATAGGAAAGATTTCTTATATACACGAGAAAGCCCGCAGTTGTGATTCTGGGTCTTCCACTGCGCGGCCGGTCTACCACTGAGCCAGTTTCTTGAAATCGCCTCCAAAGGTGGCTAATGGTGCTTGTCGTGTCCTCCTTTAAAGTGTCGTCCCTGGAGTGAGGAGATCCGACACCAAATCAAATTCTGACGGACAATGGATCTCAGTTTTGTGGAAAACTCATGGAGGAGGTATTTAGGGTGTTTCACTCTAACCACATACATTCCTGGGATGGAGGAACCTCCAACTGCCCCCTCAGTTTCTCCATTAGATTGACTCTTCAACTCGAGTTCCCTCATCCGGTACTCGTGCTCCCTTTTCTGTGCTTCCTGTTCAGCTTCTAATTTCCTAGCTGCTTGCTCAGCTTCAAATTTCCTAGCTGCTTGCTCAGCTTCCAATTTCCTAGCTGCTTGCTTAGCTTCCAATTTCTTAGCTGCTTGTTCCAACTCCATCCTTCTCAATTCCAGCTCGGCCTTTCGATCATCCCTTTCTGCTTGACGATACTCTCTCTCCACTTCCTGTATGTAATCCGTTAGAGAAGACCCAGCCAATCCCATTTCTTCCCCCTTTGCTTTTAATTCTAACGTGCTAAGTTTAGGGGTGGCCATTATACAGAGAGGTAAGCTAGCAGGTCTAGTACAATATAACTGCAAATTACTATACCGATATATGAACAAGTACTATAAATCTCGATATTACCACACACAGTACATTCACTCAGTGACAAGAGTAGAATCAGGACCACAGACCTATGCAGACGTGTGAAGTGTGAACAGGTACGATATTAATCCTAACCCCTATCCACATTCACTCTAGCTGGATTCTCCAAAATGATATCTCCCTTTTATAACTAAGGATCCCGTGTCAAAAGACCCCGTTGTCAGAAGATCCCACTGTCAAACGTTCCTGCTTGCAGGAGATCTCGCTGTCCAAGGATTCCGTTTACGGGAGATCCCGCTGTCCAACGATCACGTTTACGATAGATCCCACTGTCCAAATATCCCGTTTACGAGAGATCCCACTGTCCAAATATCACGTTTACGAGCCCCCAGTAATGTCGTGTCCTCCTTTAAAGTGTCGTCCCTGGAGTGAGGAGATCCGACACCCACATTATAATATTTCTTTTCCCTCTCAATATTCTGGAGAATCCACCAGCTTCCGTCCAACACACTCCATCAGCCTATGGACACCTTTTCCTTTCACTCTCACACTTACGTACTATGCCCCCTTCTCATACTTCCCCAACGCAACATACTCAACAACTCTTACTTCTAGAAATTAATAAAGATTAATTTATTAAAATAAAAGTGTAACGTGTATGAGACGTGTATGCGAAGAAAATGTGTGACGTGTTCTATAAAGTTGTAGAGAATCTGACTCTCAGACATCAGCTCAGTCCGCTGATCACAGCAAAGATAGACCACAGCACGTTACGTCAGAACAAGTACGTCTCACCCGTTGCCGGAACCATCCTGCCGGATACTGCTTTGCTTCTGTAGACCTCTGGTAATCCCATTTCATGAACATGAGAAATAGACACCGGTGGTATGAACAGTTACTTATGGACCGGATTCACTCTACACAATGTCCGTTCCTAATGTTCTCTAACCAACTGCACAAGTTCTTTTCTAGTGTTTACACAGTTAGTAAAGTTAAGTGTTAGTCGACAGATCATCCTCGTTGCACATCGAACCATTCAGTCCGCAAGTGCTAATTACTAATGTTAATTGTTACTGTACTAACACTAGTTACTCTTAACCGGTTCTCGGTTCGTTACCACTGTTTAATGCTGTATGGTGCAACTGTAATCTTCACTATGTTGGGTGAATCAACCTCCCTCTAGCTTTTAATCACGTCTGTAAGCAATCTTTATTGATTGCCGAACTGGTGTTCTTCAGACTGGGATTTTCTTCCTTCCCAAAACTTTATTGAGCTTCCTTGGATCTGGTAGGGAACCTAGGATAGAAACAACACACCTGGTGATAGTACTAGTTCATGATTCTTTCGGCTGAGTGTAAGCCTATCACCTTGCCTAATGATCGTTAGCTAACTAGACTTAGTCATAGAGTAGATTAGCTACCCACCTAGAATCGAATCAGGTTATGACAAAGAAAAAATCAGCAAACAGAATGTGGAACCCCTCCCACAAGGGACACCTACGGGAAATCCCAATTATCCCTCATTACTCAATTCTCAACTAGTAAAGCTTATCAACACTTCACTAATCTATTCTAGCTAACAGAGTCAAGTATCACTTCCCTACTCTAGCTAGTTTCCACTAACAGTGCTAATCATCACACTATAGTTTAACAAGGCTACTGCCTAAAGTAATTATAACGAATATATTATAATAGGTTATACCTTAAATGGCACCACTGCAGTCCTATCAATCATATCTACATCTGCCATTATAGGCACGTGTAAAATTAAGTCACTAATTAACACACGGTAGATATTATTTCCACTAGGCGCTGCCGTGCCCTGGCACTCTGACTAAAGCATAATTTCAAGTCCTCCCTAGCTGGTCACAACTAGAGTTTATATGGCAAACTACCAAAGTTGTCCACGTGACTTTATCCTCTTCTCCCCCACACAGGTGTTATTTGGACATATCAACCATTTGCAAGGATCTATTTTTCCGGGCTTAAATCCTGTCAAAGTTGTCAGTAATTGTTAAGATTCTCAAAACAAGCCAGCGAATTTTATGACGACTTCCAACAAACAGTTGCAAATAACCCCGTCAAACTCTTCATGTTCCGGAAACCAAGAATTGACATATGTACTGTTTTCTCCCTACTAAGTACTTCCGTTTTACATCTGCCATTGTGATCTCACGGCTTCCATCTGCATTCAAATGTTGACAAACTTGTCAATCTTCTGTTCCGTGGTGACAATATATGTGATTCTAACTGGTAATGAACTGCCAACTCGGTGTATCCCTTCCTTCTCACTCAACACCAAATGTGTAGATGGGCTGACCCCACTGCTTCCATTTACATTCAAATGTAGACAAACTAATCAAGGCGATGCCAGGACCTGTCACCATCAACACCGACCGTTCCAAATCCGTTATAGATGTACACGTGCAGCTACAAATATTGTCCTGAGATTTTGACATCCGCGGTGTTTTTCCAGTTAGTAAAATAATGGTGCTGAAAATACACGCCAAGCAAACGTCGGGAATATTTATCTGTTTAACTCATGGCAATCTCGCGACAGTGCTTCTCATCATTATCATCAAGTGCCCTGCCGGCTGGCGTAGCTTTTAATGGCTCTCCATAGATCTCGGTCTTTGGTGTTCTGGATCAAATCTACTGATGATATTCCTCCATGCCACCGTCTCAATCATCCATCATCATTTCTCTTGGTCTGCCTCTGCCTCTCTTCCCCTCGATATTTCCAGTTGTCACGATGTTCTCCAATGTCTCTCTTCTCATCACATGACTAAAGAAAGCTGTTTGTCTTTTTCTTGTTGTTGTATATAGTGATCTAGTGTCATTAACCTCTTTCAGGCAATCGTTGTTAGTTACTCGGACTGTCCAAGGAATTCGCAATATTTGTCTCAGGAACCACATTTCTGTTGCTTCTAAGTTCTTCCTAATTTGTTCATGTACATTCCAAGATTCACTGCTATACAGCAAAACTGGTTCTACATAGCATTTCAGCACTCTCTTTCTTACATTCATTGATAGTGACTTCTTACATAAGATACTCTTCATTTTCTAAAATGTGGCTTTTGCCTGCCCTATTCTGCTCTTAATCTCTGTTGTACATCTTCCATCTGATGTTATAAATACCTCTAGGTATTTACAATTATCCACTTGGTTAAGAATGTTCCCTTCTATTTCTGTATCACATTTTTGTGTCACCATTTTCTTTGACATTACCATTGTTACTGATTTCTTGATATTCAATGAGAGTCCTTTCTTTCCATTCTCTGTTACTACAGTACCCAACAATTGTTGTAGGTCTGTTGCATTATCCGCCACCAATACTGTGTCATCTGCATAGCTTGTATTGTTTATATTATAACCTTCGATTAATATCCCTGGCTACTCTTTGATCTCTCTCATTATACAGGGAGAAGAGATCCGGTGACAAGACACACCCCTGTCGTTCTCCTGTTCGTAACTACCCTCTTTATATAATGATGCTTCTCCCCACATTAAATTATCTGGCTTCTACACTTTGTGACTGTCCAGCCTGTAAACAAACGTCTAATAATGATGAGTCGTTGTTCTGTAGTGAGATGAGCCATACTTGCGCATTGAATTTTCAACTGAAGTTATTCGAGGAGCGTCAACCTTTTATAGGCATTCAATTATATGGTAAGAGAGTTCAATATGTTTCACGGGACTGTCATGAACCTGTCACGAGTTATTGTCAAAAATGTTGTTTTGACCTTGAGCTCTTTCATGACCTCACGAATCATGAAGTGAGTAAAATTCAGGTAACCACGAGAAGTTAATGACCAGATGGACACAGTCGATAGGTTAACTGATGTCCAACCAGCAAATATCTTTTATAAAAGTAACATAAAAAATGTTTCGTTTCTTTTTGTGTGTGTAGAGTATAGGTTCAAAATGAAAATGAGTGAGGGTTGCAGCAGTCTGACAACCCGTTTGCGAGTTCCAACTGTCGCGGGAATTTTAATGTGTGCGTCCCGTACATATGTCTTCCCTTTGTAAACTTTGTCCGAGAATGAACGACATTTGTGACGTATGGGTCACCATCTTGACAATCTGACAGACTCCATGCACTGGCGCGTCAATTGGCGGTTCCCTGTATCCCTATATCGGAGTTCGTGCACTGGGTGAAGCAATTCTTAAGTGAATTTTCGCAGCGTTTGTTTCGGTGATGTTCAGTTTTTCAACATGTCGGAACAGCGTTTGTGATCCGTGCGGAGGGCAGTCAACCTAACACGGCGACCGGTGCGGCGGAGAGGCCGTAAACGGCAAGGTAGACGATGTGGAGCACGGCGTTTAGACTCAAGTGTGGCCGTCTGGATCTCAGGAATATTCTCTATATTCGGCGATTCTCATTCGCGATAGTATGGTGGCTTCAGAGCTAGACATGTCAAGTTGGGACAATAACGAGATACAAATACAGGATTTTAGAGTTCAATCCAGTCTACTATTCGTGTTGGTTAATGTTTATGCCCGTAATGCGAGTTTAGATTCCAAAACGTGGCAGTGATTAAGTGACATATTAGGTCACGAGAGAAATGTTATTTTCTGTGACAATTTCAACGCTGAAGGCAGATCCTGGGGAAACATGTCCTCCAACACACACGGTGAGGTGAGGGGGGGGGGGGACCTCGAGACTGTATTTGAAGCCATTGAACTGGTTTGTATCAACAATGGCCGTATCACCAGGACAGCAAGCCGTCCAAGTGGTGAGGACAGTGCTTTTGACCTGGCGCTGGTTTCTCCTTCACTCACTACAGTGTGTAGATGGGGTATCCTAGGGTACCATGGCAGCGTCCATCACCCGTGCAGCATATTGGTGGAGAAAGGCAGAACCAGGCAGCAGTAGTCAACGGTCAAGACTTTCCAGTATGACAGTACAGGGCAAGATGTGGTAAGAGAATTAAGGCGCAACAAGCGCAGAAAGCTTCAGGGCAGGAAAACATCTGAGAGCAGCCACCTTAGTGGAGTTTTGAGGTGGAAAAGATCTGCGTGGATAACCGTAGTGCTGTAGGAAATGGCAAAACGCCAAGAACAGAATTGCCCATCCTAGTCCCTGCATGCACTTAGAAAGAGAGATGCACACAAAAATAAGCTATTAAAAAAAAGGGGAAAATGGGCAGAGGTATGTCAAAGTGTAAGCACAGACAAGTCACTGAAATTGTTCTGGCGACTACATAAAAGCATGAGTGGGGTAGTCAAGAATAAGAGCATTTCCGACTTCCAAGGTGCTGGCCTCATCTGGCAGAGGACTGTCGAGAATAAGGGCAAAGCCGTCTTCGAACGCTTTCTAGAGCAGAGCAACCAGACAGACATGAGTGGCCGAAATCTTGCTAAGGAGCTCACTTCAGATAGGTGCAAGGCCCAGAACATTTCAGATGAAGACACAGTGACAGTGAAAGAAATCAAGGCTGTGCTTCGACGATAAAAAAAAACAGCGCTCCGGGGCCAGATGGCATAAGATATGATGACATCAATAGGTGTACCGACAACGAGCTAGAGAAACTAGCAGACATGTACAACAACAGTATAGGGAGTGCTAGCATCAAGGAGGAGTGGTTACACAGCTATCTGATTCCCTTGCCGAAGCCTGGCAAAGACCACACACAAATTCAGGGATATCGAGTAATAACCATGCAGAATACAATAGGCAAGCTGCTGGAGAAGTTAATTGCCAGAAAAATATCAAGCCAGCTAGAGAGGCAAGGTGTTTTCCCACCTACCCTGGGAGGGTACCGTCCAAAAAGAGAAACCTGGACCAATGCAGCAGTTTTTGCCCATGATGCCTATGAAGGTTTCCACTCAGGCATTAAAACATTTGCTGCAGTGATTGATCTTGAGGACGCGAATAACAAAGTAACATTGGATCTTTTAATGCTTCAGCTTCTTGAACTCAAGATAAATCCTTTCTTCCTTAGTTGGATCATCGCAGCCCTCTTCCAACGGAAAGTAGTTTTTAGATGCGGCAGTTGGACTTCGGAACCAACAACAATATATCCTGGCCTACCACAAGGATCACCATTATCTCCGGTGCTGTTCAACGCCTACACTGTGAGAATCACCAGCGAACAAATCATAGAACGACCGGGGAGGATATCGTCGTATGTAGACGATGTTTAAGTGTATCGTCAGGGTAAGGATATAGATCAGGTTGCTGTGGAACTACAAACCGAACTCAATCGCATAAGCACCTGGTGTGTTGAAGCTGGGGCTATGGTCAACCCAACAAAGGCAACGGTGACATGGTTCTTTTTGAATAACCATATTGTCAACACCCCATCGCAATGAATTACCAGGGGATACGATCTGATCGATACGGAGCACGTAAGCCATGTAGTAACAAAGGCCAAACGGGGTGGCGACGATGCGTGTGATGGCGGCAGCAAACAGTGAACAGCGCCACCTATGTCTTCTTTACGAGGATCTGGTCCTTTCTGTTTTGGAGTATGCGATGGTGGTCCTGACTCTCAGTCATAAGCAGATAGAAAGAATGGAAAGGATACAGAACGAAGCAATGCGCATTATTCTTGAATGTACAAGAGATACAGCATGCAGGGCGGTGCTCTACCTTCTTGATTTTCCAACCATGAGGGACAGAATACAAATTTGCCAAGAACTTGCCCATCTCAGAGTCAATGCAAACACACAACATCCACTGCATAGCGAGATTAAGAAGGTAAAAGGCAGCAGGTTAAAAAGAGGAAAGTCGTGGATGTGCCAAGCCGAAGACATTCTTCAGCAGGTGTGTTAACTTGAAGACTAAGAACCTGGCGAGGAGTGAGTACAAGTGCCTACAGAGTTCGGTACATCCTTTTCAGTGTGCATCTAACTAGACAGGAAATTCAGACAAGAATTTCCAGCTGCTCTGGAGGCGGGAGTACAGGCTCTGATCTTCGAGAATTCGTTAGAGGATGATGCTGTCATTTACACGAATGGGTCGGTCGTCCGAGGAGTGAGAAGTTCATGGGCTTTACGGCTCAGGGCCGGAGGGAAAATTGTGAAGGAAGAGTCTGGCGCTTTTGTTTTGACCACAAGAAGCCTGACTATGGAAGTCATGACAGTAAGTAAAGCAATAACATGGCTCGAGACACAGACTTTCAATCGGACATGTGTCCTTAGTGGCTCAGTGAGTATGCTCAGGAGGATAGAGATGGGGTGGGTCCGAAGATAATGGTTGCTGTCTCTGGAGCTGTCTCGGCTGGCAAAGATTAGTTTCTTCTTCGTGCCAGGGCATGCGGGTGTACAAGGAAATGAGCAGGCTGACAGGCTTGCAGGTAGGGCTACAGTGGAAGGCGGACGAGCCATGGACCAGGCAGATATTCTGAATGCTCTACGAGAAGTAATTAGTTTACAAGAACCAAGCGATGATTGGGAATCTGCAACCATGGTCAGGCTGCGAGAACAGAAAGTTAAAAGAGGTGTGGCCAAACAATAACATTACGCAGGAAGCCAAAGAAGAGTAATAAACCAACACAGAACTGGTGTCGTGAGCCGCTACATGCTGCGGGATTTGCTGAGGAGGGGATCCGAGCACTTATGGACTGAATGGTTCTATGTGCAATAAGGATGATCTGTCGACTAACTTCCCCGTATCTCCTACTTTAAAACTAGTTAGAGTTGGTAGTTACAGACATAGACTACCTAAAGCAATAGAGAAGTTAAATAGTATTACGAACCTATGGCACAATCATCATAATCATGTGCTATGCCGATAAGCGTAGGCGGTCATGTTTCGCCATCTCACGCAACTACCAGAATCTTAGATCAGCTCAGTGTTCTTATCTCAATCATACCACCTTGCCAAGCCATCCAGGTATTTACTTCTCTGCCTTCCCAATGTTTTCCCCTCAAGCTTGCCAGTTGTCACCAAGTTCTCCAATTTATTTCTTCTCATAACATGTCCAAAACATTGTGACTGTCTACGTCTACTTTCTCTAATCAGTTTATGGTTTTCATTTCTCTATGAAATGACGAAACATGATTTTCAAGGCATATGTAAAGATGGTAGTTTGCAATTGATTTTCTTCTTAGCAGTGACCATACTGGTTGATGACAGTAGCCATTGTCTCCAGCCCCCCCCCCTCCCCCCAAGAGATCCTCTGCCTACCGTCGTGAAATTGGAGATCATAACCTACAACTATCTGTCGGCTGCTCTTCAACTTCATCCACCACATAAACCCATCGCTTCACGTAACCCTGATTGGGGGGGCTAAACGGGTACTCCACCTTGCCCAAGGTAGGCTAGCGGATGGAAGGAGGCATCTTACTTCTCCTTTGATGAGAGATACTCGTATCCCGCCACCCAATGGCACAATACCAGCAACAAATTAAAATAACATTTTCGAGAACATGCATTTTCCCCATGGCCACATACTGATGTTAGCTATTGATCATTTCGCAATCCAAGAGAATATTCGCAGCGCGCCGTGAATAACGCCTCCCGACGCTCTGTGTTATTCACAGACGCCTCTGGTCACGTGACATTTACTACCGACGAAAATGTTCGAAAATGGCAATAGAAAAGAAGCGTCCTTTTCAAGTTTCGGGTTAGGGTTAGGGTTAGGAATTGCATATAGAACTAAATTTATAAAATATATCATGTGAATAACGCTGTGAATGTTGAAGCACTGTTTGTGGTTGGGAGGAAGTGGGCGGCGGTGTCTGCGCCGTACACATTATTGAATGGCGCGCTGTGAATAACGCCTACCTTTCACAATCAATAAACAAGAACATATGGGCTTTTGAACATAAATGTTACAGGAACATTCTCAGAATATCGTAGACCAAGAGGAAGAAAACACACTGACATTACAAGATCTGGCACCGAAGACAACTGTCCCATAAACAGCATCATCTCTCTAAATCTGAAATATGTTGGCAATATTAGACGTCACAATAGCTGGACGAACAGTGATTGAAGAAATGGCTGCCAGAGATGGAGATGGACAAGGGACGTTGACGACACCTTAGGCATAAACAGATGACATCGAGCACAGAGCACGCACTCTGTAGCTCCGGCGATATTTCTTATGAACTGTTTCCATTTAAGTACTTATTATACTGCAGGAAATATACGGCCATCCTAGTAGACTCAGGCCGTCCAGAAGACGCCCACATGTTCGGTGTTTCCCCCACACACTAGATGTCCAGAAGATGTCCATACATCCTGTGTTTCCCCCACACACCAGTCGTCCAGAAGATGCCCACACGTTCGGTGTTTCCCCCACACACTAGATGTCCAGAAGACGTCCGGTGTTTCCCCCACACACCAGTCGTCCAGAAGATGCCCACACGTTCGGTGTTTCCCCCACACACTAGATGTCCAGAAGACGTCCGGTGTTTCCCCCACACACCAGTCGTCCAGAAGATGCCCACACGTTCGGTGTTTCCCCCACACACTAGATGTCCAGAAGACGTCCATACATCCGATGTTTCCCACACGCACCAGAAGCCCCACGCTGACAACCAGGTCACCCATGGCCATCCAACTCCTCACCACCTGGGTTCATCTTAAACGTGGGAGTTTGATATTTGAGTTTTCATTCTCTCTAGTAGGCCAGGGGTCTTTAGTTGCCCGTTCGTGTTCATAAAATGAGAAGAGACGCGTTGTAAAACTACTCTGTGTACTGAGCATAGTCTGTACATTTCCTGATATCATGTTCTGTAACACTGAGTGTTAACTCATTCATTATCTCAGGCATTCAAATGTCTATTCTCACTTGACATTCCACTGATGTTCGTTAAAATGAATCTCTGAATGATTGCTAAAGTCGTGGTAGGGAGTACTATTTACTGTTTGTGTGCATATTGGCCAAGCACATGCCATTCCACAAGCCAAAAATCAGAAGGTGAAAAAATGCGGTAGGGTAATATGATACTGTCGGATTCTTTAAAACATTGTGCTGAAACTATGTCTTTAGCTAGATTCAAACTCGGCACTTCAAGAGACTGCGACAGCTATCAGGCCCCTACGCCATTCAGCCCCCGACGTCAACAAATCCGACACATTTGCTATATCCCATAATTTCTCGCATGATCATTTTCTTTACAAGTGTCCCGTAGCAGTTGACTGTTATAGGTCTGTGAGGTGACAGCGCCACCACATTGTGTAGGCCTGAGGGCAAGGAGGAAGAGGCGGCCAGTCTTTCCCTCACTACCACAAGCGATGAGCCCTGGCGTCTAACCCGCGCCCGGCCTTGCTCATGAGATTACCAGAGGAGTTGGCTATCATCCTCGCTATTGCGCCGTCCGCTTGCTAATGGAGGATCAAAACGTACGATTGCTGCGTTACGCATACACACATGCATGCATTTACACGCCCGGGTTCTGTTTACCTAGCTCGTCAGCATCACCCTGTTCTCAACCGCACCAATTTATCCTATAGTGGAAACACAGTTTGCTGTAGAACTTGAATGCTAACAGAGAGTGAAGAAACCCTACCCAGTGGCCAAAATATAAACAAAAAGTATTCTCAACCTCACCAATTTATCCTACAGTGGAAACACAGTTTGCTGTAGAACTTGAATGCTAACAGAGAGTGAAGAAACCCTACCCAGTGGCCAAAATATTATATCAGTTGGACACTTTTGGCCGTGGAAAAGTGTGGTTCTCTCAGGGTTACCGATTGCTGTTCCCAATGATCTGACTATGAATGAAATGAGGTTCGCCAAATTCTATTATTTAGTATCCACGAGTGCCATCAACTTCATTAATGTAATTAGAAATCACTCGTTCTCGGCGGGGTAGCTTAGCATGGCCAAGAACGGAACTAGTATAATTAACCGAAATAGAATGGTAAAACGCCGGGAAGAGAAAATCGTGGCGATAATAGAAAAGCTCCATATAAATAAATGAAAGAGATTTGTTAAGGCACCGGGGAGATAACTAGGTTATTGATTACAGATTAACGTCGGCTAAAGGGACTGTAAGGACGCGAACGTGTCATGTGAAGGAATGTGGTGAGAGGAAGTGGCTCAGATATGTCATGTGATGAGAATGACAGAACGTATCTTCTATTGCATGTTCAAATTAACTGTGTCAATAGTCTACAGAACGTCCGTGGTTGTATCATGTGGAGAATCTTGACAACCACCCAGCTCTTCACTGTTATTTTGCAGGCTGGCAATCCTTATATTGACAACTACTGATGCATCTGATGCATACAGGCACGAACGAACGAGCGAGCATTCTCAAATATATATATATATATATATATATATATATATATATATATATATATATATATATATATATATATATATATATATATATATATATTCAATTTCCTGTGCGTAAGTGACCGAGTCCATTGTGCTTACGTTTACACCCGACCCATATGATTGTTTCATGTGTTCCTTGCACAAGATCAACCATTGACTGTTTTCCAAACGTCTTTAACAACCCAACTGCATAATCTTTCTTTTTGTCATTCTCTACCTTTTATTCTCAGAACAGCGTTAGTGTGAATACATCTAAAGAAATCAGCAGTCAACTTAAGCTTGTTGACATAGTCAAAGGAATCAGAATGTATCTGTCAATAACTGGATTTTAGTGTGTGTGTGTGTGTCTGTGTGTGTGCGTGTGCGTGTGCGTGTGTGTGTGTGTGTATGTGTGTGTGTGTGTGTGTGTGTGTGTGTGTGTGTGTGTTTATCTCCATGGAACTTGATCTTTGATTTTTAAAACATATACGGGCATTTAGTATTCTTTGAATGAGTCACGCCTTATCGTCGCTTGTTGTTGTTGTTGTTGTTGTTGTTGTTGTTGTTGTTGTTGTTGTTGTTGTTGTTGTTGTTGTTGTTGTTATCTAATCTTTGTATTTAATTCCACAGCGAGTTGGTTTCCTACATGGGTCAGTTTGGTCTTCTACGATGACTTCTCGTCCAGAAAGCTATGGCAAACTACTAAACATAAAATTGCCAAGAAATTCAACCTGTGGTTGATAACAACGTCCAGCAAACGATATGCAATGTTTTCTTTTTAAATTCAAATTCACACGCATGTCGTCATATGAACGTTATTTACAATCTTAAGACCCATTTTCTGACTTCCAAAGACAATGATTTGTTAACTCAAGCACAGACAATGCATCCACAGCTTTCTGTAGTCTACAGAGTGAAAAAAATAAATGGAATGTATGTATTCATGATAACCAACTCTAGGCCAGGCATCTGAAGAAGATAAGAAGCGTGTGTAAGCTGTCCATGCGCATCTTCCCCTGTCTCCTGTGCCTTTCTTGGCTAGCATTTTCATACAGACGACTGCTTTCTTTATTCCGCCTCCTCTAGTGCTGTATGCCATAACAATCATTCACACAGCACTAAAAGAGGTGAAATAAAGATAGTAGAATATGTAGGGAAGTGCATGATTGTTATGGCACACAGCACTAAAAGAGGTGAAATAAAGAAAGTAGATATATATATATACTAGCTGACCCGGCCCGGCTTGGCCCAGGCCCTGGAGGGGATCTATCTATCTATCAGTCTGTCTGTCTGCTTGTTTGTCTGCCTGTCTGGCTGACCCGGCCCGGCTTCACCCAGTCCCTGGTGGGGAGCATCTCATTTAATTCATATAAGTAGTCATATAAGCTCTCCCGTTCCCGACTATCTGTCTGTCTGTCTATCTATCTGTCTGTCTGACCGGGCCCGGCTTCACCCAGTCCCTGGTGGGGAGCAGCTCATTTAATTCATATACGTAGTCATATAAGCTCTCCCGTTCCCGACTATCTGTTTGTCTGTCTGTCCCGGCCCGGCTTCACCCAGTCCCTGGTGGGGAGCATCTAATTTAATTCTTATACGTAGTCATATAAGCTCTCCCGTTCCCGACTGTCTGTCTGTCTATCTGTCTGTCTGACCCGGCCCGGCTTCACCCAGTCCCTGGTGGGGAGCATCTAATTTAATTCATATACGTAGTCATATAAGCTCTCCCGTTCCCGACTGTCTGTCTGTCTATCTGTCTGTCTGACCCGGCTTCACCCAGTCCCTGGTGGGGAGCATGTCATTTAATTCATATAAGTAGTCAAATAAGCTTCCGTTCCCGACTATCTGTCTATCTATCTGACCCGGCGTGGTTTCGCCCAGCTCCTGGCGCACAGTAACTTAAAAGAATGTCCTTCCACACACCATTCAATGAAAACTGTAGAAAAAGATGGGTTACAATGTTATGCATTATGCATTATTTTTATGCAAACTTTGAAAATGCCTTAAAGATTATATCATTATTTATTATAACTTATATGCCTGAAAATAACTATAGACAAAGAGTTTAACAATAGTGCAAGTAAGTCCAACAATATGACTATAAAGTAAATAGAAATGTTATTAAAAGTTATGCCCCTTGAAATAACTTTTCTAGAGTGAAGTCCCCCTGCTATATAGACATTATATAATGAAAATGGAAAAGTAAATGTTATTAAATAAGTCGAAGATTTTACATTAAGAAATTATTATTGTCGATTGCACAGGAATGAAAGGAAGACATGTAGAAAATTTCATCTCAATCGGATGTACCGTTATCGAACGCATCCAAGACCCACAAACAAACATACACTCTGTTTTCTTCTTCTTCTTTTCGTTCATCCGGAGTGTTTTTTCAGATGTGATTGCGGTGTGTCTGTTATGCGCCCTTGGGCCGAAACCCGTAGGCCAACACATCGACTTTAGCGTGCTTTTTTGACCAGGTAGCATTCCTGGGAGACTCTCACTTTTGTGGTGCCATCTACAACCATGCTGGCCAAGTTAGAACGGTCGAAGACAACGGTCATCCCTCAAAGGAAGGCAGGGACAGTCCATAGCATTTTCCGCCATCCAAGGTTGCTTCCATAGTTGCAGGGCCGACACATAACGCCCTGGTTCTGGGCTAGCCGAGGGAATCGTCACGTCCTGCTCATGGCTGCTTTAAATCCTCACTTCAATATATTGGTCATTACGTTTGCCCCGGGCCATTCCCGCACAAACCAGACAGGTTTGCAGACTGGTATCCACTCAGCGAGTTTTCGGACATGTGCTTGTCGTTGCGCCCGTCAGAGCTGTTCCAGGCACGACAGACATTCGGAAAACTACCTAGTCAGAGCTGTTCCGAACAAGAGCGGCATTCGGAAACTAGGTAGTCAGAGCTGTTCCTAGCACGAGAGACATTCGGACGAGACATTTCACTCGGACGTAAATGCGTAGTGTCAATTTTTAGTTTGCCACCCGTAGGACGACACTTCCGGCTTCCGGCGGGCATTTTTTAACGAGGTTAGCCTTCCTCGGGTTTCGAGACTCTTGTTTCGGCTTCCACACAGCAAGCTTTCGCTTCGGGCTGCCACGTAATGGATTCGCAAGACAGGCGTTCCATTTCGTGTCAACGAGACAATTTTCCACCTTTGACTACACTCACTCCATGAGTGTGGTTACAGACTATCGGACGTCTGCGAGACGTGCGACCGAGGTGTTTTTCCACCTTTTGTACTCACTCACGAGGTAGGCTACATGTGCTGCCGGCTCAGCACCTTACCTCCGTGCGTCTGTGGGCGAGTAACGGTCAGGCCCTTTCATCCGGGGATACCTCATATCCCCCAGCTAAGAGCCATCGAACGAATCTGCGCCGAGCATGTAGCGTTCTCAGCACATCATCACAATTTTGATGTAGGTTTGTGTCGGCCAGGCTCCCACTTCCGAGAGTGTATGGCTTAGAGACGTTCAGCCATACACCTCAGATGGGAGCCTTAGAGGTTATGCCCGGACTGAGATTTAGGGATCGTTTGCCTGATTTTGACTGCTATCCTCAGTCTTACCTGCAGGGCAGCAGGTTGTGTCTCTCTTAGTCTGGTCCCTATCCCACGAGCCGTCCGATATGTAGTTTTCACCCATCGGCAAGCACATGGGGTCGATGGGACACGCAAGCTCCCCCACCACGGCAAGGTGGAGACACATCGGGGGAGACACTCTGTTTTATAGGTATAGATGTAGGGAGACTGCATGATTGTTATGGCACATAGCACTTAAAGAGGTGAAATAAAAGACAGTAAACATATGTAGAAAAATGCTTGCTATTACGTCACACAGCAGTGTGCGATCATGGAGTTGGCGATCATGACACTCCACACATCTCTGTCATTTGATTTTTTTATGAAGCTGTTGACTTATATTCTATTTGTTGCCCAGCTGTTTAAGCTTTCCACGTGCATCTTTATCTGTCTTTCTCTGCCTCTGTTGCCTAGAATTTTCCAAATTAACCTTAATTTCTCTATGCCATCTGTTGATGTGCCCCATAAATTTCCTTTATTGTTTTCTTTTCAATTTGTTGAGTGTTATGGCAACACCTGCAACTCTCAATACCTCAGCGTTTTTAGTTTGTTTGTTTGTTTGTTTGCTTCTGTTTCTTCTTCTTTCTTTAATTTCATATCCTTTACAGGAGGACGTGACAGTCGACCCTAGAAGATTTTGACAGCTTGTGATTTATTGGCATGTTTACGTTCGGTAGTTTGACATTCATTTCTGAACGACGGGCACTCAAACCTCTATAAAACCAGTGCAAGGCAGTCTGCTGCCAAATCGCCAGCAGCTGTTTTTAGAACGCGGTATCAGGGATATAGAATTAGGTCCGTAACCCTTCGCCACAGCGGTTACGATGTTCTAAACACACATCGACACTGTTGTTAGTTCTTTACCATTTCACTACTCATTGTCCAACATTCACATTTACTATTTCACTGCTTATTGTCCAACATTCACTATTACCATGTCACTACCCATTGTCCAACATTCACATTTACTATTTCACTAATTGTCCAACATTCACTATTACCATTTCACTACTCATTGTCCAACATTCACATTTACTATTTCACTAATTGTCCAACATTCACTATTACCATTTCACTACTCATTGTCCAACATTCACATTTACTATTTCACTAATTGTCCAACATTCACTATTACCATTTCACTACTCATTGTCCAACATTCACATTTACTATTTCACTAATTGTCCAACATTCACTATTACCATTTCACTACTCATTGTCCAACATTCACATTTACTATTTCACTAATTGTCCAACATTCACTATTACAATGTCACTAACTGGTCAAAATTCACAATTAAAATTTCATTACTTATTGTCCAACATTCACAATTACCATTTCACTACTCAAACATTCATATTTGCCATTTCACTCTGGCCAAGGGGTTAGCGACGTTGTTCGTAATCCCGTATATTCATGTGGCGAAAACAGCTGCGCGTCATTCGGCAGCGGATCGTGTAGCGCTGGTAGCTTACGGGGGTACGTAAGCCAGTCGTTCAGAAAGCAATGGCAAACTACTGAACGTAAAAACTTGCCTAGTACATCAACAGCAGCTGAAAAAAGCTGGCGTTGACTGCAATGTCCTGTAAGGGATATGCAACATTAAAAATTTAAAAAAAAAAAAAAAAAAAAATTTCCAACATTCACAATTACCTTTTCACTACTGATTGTCCAACATTCATAATTACCATTTCACGACTCATTGTTCAACATTCGCAACTCCTTCAGAATAATAGTTCACACGCAACTTTTCAATAAGGGGTTTTTGTTCTTGCTATGTTATTTCTGTTTTTTTTTTTTTTTTACACATAACGTTACTCATTCTCTTGCCACGCACAAATGTACGCGGGGAAGTCAATAAGTAGGTCACAAATGCCTGTAGAGCATAACTAAATATGATAACAATTTGAAACCAGTTTATTTTTTTTTACATACATTGTCCCTTTATTTGTCAACATAATTTCCACCAACATTGATGCATTATCCCACCCTTTTATCAGTCCTCCCAAACCGGTTGCATAGAACTGCGTGCTCTGTTTTCTAAACCACGTTTTAACTTCACATTCAACTTCGGCGTCATTCGCGAAATGTCTCCCGCCTAGGTGAGTTTTCAGTGGACCAAAAAGGTGGAAATCGCTAGAGGCTAAGTCGGGGCTGTAAGGTGGATGTTCCAGAACTTCCACCTTAGTTGGTTAATTTTCTCATGAGTTAATCGAGCCGTATGTGGTCTGGCATTGTCATGAAGAAGCAACACGCCTTTAGTCAGCAGTCCTGAACGTTTTCTTCGAATTGCATTATGAAGCATCGATAGAACTTCACAGTATGATTCAGAATTCACATTGTCACCTTTCTTCTTGAAATTGGTTAAAAGCACGCCTTGACAATCTCAGAACATTGTCAGCATAACCTTCCCTGCTGATGCCTAACCTTGAATTTTTGGACACATTGCGAAGAAGGATGTTTCTATTGCATTGAAGCACGCTTTGATTCGGGCTGATAGTGATGCACCCATGATTCGTCCCCAGTATAAACAGGAAGCATTTCCTTATGAATGTCCTATGCAGGCAGTCCTTTTGCCCACACAAAAAAAAAACTCACAACAGCACGTTGTTCTTTGGTGGTACACTCCGTAAGTGCAGCCGCCATATTGTTTATGCGCTGCGCATGCGCATGAGACACCTAGCGCCACCTGAGGAACGGGAATATAAAGTTCGATGTTGCTGTCACCTAATGACACCTGTACAAAACACCAACTGCATTTACCTGCTATCCCACAGAACTGTGTGACTTACTTTTTGACGCGTCTTCGTATCTTTGAATATTGGCGATGCTTGTCTCTGTATCACATATAGCATCAGGTGTCACGGTATGAACTAAATGTTGAAAATTATTGAACTTTTTGTTTGTTCACCTTTACAATGCAGAAAGTAATAAACAGAAACCGCTAGATTATATAGTTTACCTTGGCTAAAGGTGATTGCTGCAATAATTACACCTCGGAAACATTTCTAGCCAGCCGCGGTAGCCTTGTGGCTAGCGTGCTTGCTTGTTGTCCCTGTGGTCATGTGTTCAATTCCCATTGAAAAGGGATGTGGGGGAGTAAGTGTGTTGTTTAGAAAACTGGACCTGGTTCCCCACATATATATTCAGAATAAACTAGTTACCAGGAAATGTCGTGGGAAGTAAATGCGGTTGTCTTGATATTGACCACATCACGCATCGAATGCCTGAGCATATAAGAATATAACATATTGTGATAGCACCATATACCCAAAACAGCTGATGGCGTGGAAATTAGGCTTATATGTACTTTTTCGTTAAATGCGTATCTACTAGAGAGTGAGGAATTGCACGGGAGGTATGCAGAGCTCAAAACAGAACAGGCGACGGAAGAGGGCCAAAAACAAATGTTTACTAAAATAGAGTCATAACAAATGACAATAACAGTCCTTAGAAGTGAAGTGATGAGAATTTCTTTGGTGATAAAATCCAATTGTTTCGACGTGTTCGTGACATAGTTTTAGAAGAGATGTTTCACAAAAACATGTTTCTACACATTCTATTTCCAGTAATGTCATCAATAATCTTTAGAGTGCCATTAATTCTCATGTTTCTTGCAATAGAACCGAAAAACTGTTGTGGGGAATGTTAACATTGTGTAAAATGTGTAACATTTAAAAGCTGCTTTGGAAGAGTGACGAAACAAATGACAACGATATGCTCTATACCCCCACTTTTCCCCTATTGGGGCAAGGGCTCTCAACCAACTGGCAACTCATCCTATCCTTATATCGCACGCAGTTCCGTCCATATCCTTCCCATATTATGATTCTAGTTATCTTCTCCGTGTGTTTTACGTCTTCCTCTATTTCTTTCACCGTGTTGATTCCATACACAGACCTTTCTAGTTAAACTATTCTTGGGGTTCTTTTTTTTATGAATATGGCATCCATCGCCAGTATCTTTTCTTCCCTCTTGGTTCACTGCTATGTGTCTACTTCTCTCCATCAGCTCCACATTGGTGATTCTGTTATATGATTTTGGTCCTTCTGTTTTGCGCATGGACCAATTAAAACATATTTATACTTTATATGTAACCATTTTAGTCGTTCTGCAAGTTTCAACAACATAAGTCTAATTTCTCCATTTCACCTCTATTTTCCCTGTAACCTATACATTTCCTGTACTCACAATGAGTGTAAATCAACTGTGAATTTCATTTCGTCAATACAAGTGTGAATCTATAATTGTAAATGAACTTTCCTTACTGTAAGTGACCATCAATAGATGTGAGTTTCCATAACTCATTATGAGTGCGATTCGTTAAGTGTTTAAGTGCCGATCTATAAATGTAAATTTATTTTACTCAATATCGGTGTAACTGGCACTGTGGCATAGGGGATAGTGAGAGGGGCAGTTTCATAATACTTCTACATACATGTAGAGTTTTATAATACTTCTACATACATGTAGAGTTTTATAATACTTCTACATACATGTAGAGTTTTATAATACTTCTACATAAATATAGAGTTTTATAATACTTCTACATACATGTAGAGTTTCATAATACTTCGGCATACATGTAGAGTGTCAAAATACTTCTACATATATGTAGAGTTTCATAATGCTTCCGTAGACATGTAGAGTTTCATAATACTTCTACATATATGTAGAGTTTCATAATACTTCGGCATACATGTAGAGTGTCATAATACTTCTACATATATGTAGAGTTTCATAATGCTTCCGTAGACATGTAGAGTTTCATAATACTTCTACATACATGTAGAGTTTCATAATACTTCGGCATACATGTAGAGTTTCATAATACTTCGGCATACATATAAAATTTCATAATACTTCTACATATATGTAGAGTTTCATAATGCTTCCGTAGACATGTAGAGTTTCATAATACTTCGGCATGTATGTAGAGTTTCATAATACTTCTACATATATGTAGAGTTTCATAATACTTCTACATACATATAGAGTTTCATAATACTTCTACATATATGTAGAGTTTCATAATACTTCTACATACATATAGAGTTTCATAATACTTCTACATATATGTAGAGTTTCATAATACTTCTACATACATGTAGAGTTTCATAATACTTCTACATACATGTAGAGTTTCATAATACTTCTACATACATATAGAGTTTCATAATACTTCTACGTATATGTAGAGTTTCATAATACTTCTACATACATATAGAGTTTCATAATACTTCTACATACATGTAGAGTTTCATAATACTTCTACATACATATAGAGTTTCATAATACTTCTACATACATGTAGAGTTTCATAATACTTCTACATACATATAGAGTTTCATAATACTTTTACATACATGTAGAGTTTCATAATACTTCTACATACATGTAGAGTGGACTTGAGGACTTAGAACCTGGCGAGGAGTGGGTACAAGTGCCAACAAATGTCTGCACATCCTTTTCAGTTTGCATCCAACTAGATAGGAAATGCAGACAAGAAAATCCGGCTGCTGTGGAGGCTGAAGTACAAGCGTTGATTTTCGAGAATTCGCTAGACGGTGATGCTGTCATCTAAACAGATGGGTCGGTCGTCCGACATATGAGAAGCTCATGGGCCTTTACGGCTCGGGCCGGAGGGGGAATTGTGAAGGAGGACTCTGGTGCTTTCACTGAAACCACAAGTAGCCTGACTATGGAAGTCATGGCAGTAAGTAAAGCAATAACATGGCTCGAGACACAGACATTCACTAGGGCATGTTTCCTTAGCGACTCAATGAACATGATCAAGAGGATAGAGGAGGGGTCGATCCGAAGAGAATGGTTGCTGCCTCTGAGCGGTCTCGGCTGGCAAAGATTAGTTTCATCTTCGTGCCAGGGCATGCGGGAGTACAAGGAAATGAGCGGGCTGACAAGCTCGCAGGTGAGGCTATGGTGGAGGGCGGACGCGCCATGGACCAGGCTGGCATTCTGAATGCTCTACGAGAAGTAAGACTTTTGCGTGAACCAAGTAATGACTGTGAATCTACAACTATGGCCAGACTGCGAAAACAGCAAATTAAAAGAGGTGTGGCCAAACAAGAACACTATGCAGGAAGCCAAAGAATATTGATAAACCAACACAGAACTGGCGTCGTTAGCCGCTACACGCAGCGGGATTAGCTGAGGAGGGGATCCGAGCACTTATGGACTGAATGGTTCGATGTGCAATGAGGATGATCTTTCGACTAACTGACTAACTAACTAACATGTAGAGTTTCATAATACTTCTACATATATGTAGAGTTTCATAATACTTCGGCATACATGTAGAGTTTCATAATACTTCGGCATACATGTAGAGTTTCATAATACTTCGGCATACATGTAGAGTTTCATAATACTTCGGCATACATGTAGAGTTTCATAATACTTCCTCATACATGCAGAGTGCAGAGATTGCAATTTGGTTTCATTACCTTTCCTTGTTTAAATCGCTGTTTAAGTCTGTTAAATTTTACAAATTATCGAGCGATCCATTGTTCAACTCTGAAATTCCATGAATGTCATCAATTAAAAACTAATTTTAAACAGATGTGACAAGATTGTAGGCAATCTGCCAAACACTCTATTTACATTCTCCCCCTCCATTTCAATAGAGCGAAAGATAAATAGACTTCGAAAAAGAAAAGAAGGAATAGCAGTAGAACACGCATTGGAGTTTAATTTTTTTAACGATTCTTGTCTTTATGTCTGGTATTAACTTTTTTTCTTTTTATTTTTTCAAAAGATGAAAATAAATTAGGGATAACGCGTTTTAGCGTACAGGAACTAAAAACTAGCGTGCAATTAATGCCCTATTATACAATAGAGAATGTTGGATACATGAGAAGCCTCTCACATTCCCGAGATCTTAAATGGACTCGTAGCATGCAACGTCCAGTTCTGACGGGCTGAAATGTTGGCCTAATTATTAGAGCAGCCACTTAAGAGCGCGGACAATGACTGCGGACAATGAGCAGGATCTGCAACATTTAGTAGATGCGGTTGTTGCACACAGTGAACAACTAGTGTTAGAATTAAATTGTAAAAGCACACATATTATGGTCGTCACTAGGAAGAATGAAACGCCACAATGTAATATACAAGTAAATGGGAATATTCTTCAACAAGTGATTAGGTACAATTATCTCAGAATAGTCATAACATCTGATGGGAAATGCATTGAAGAGATTAGAACAAGAATCGCCATGGTGAAGGCAGCCTTTTGCAAGATGGAAAACACACTGGCCTGTAAACAAATGTCATTTGCAACGAGAAAAAGAGTTAAGTACTACATATATGTACTTTTGTATGGATATGAAGCGTGGACAATGAGCAAACAGGCTGAAAAAATCTAATGGCTGTGAAAATGTGATTTCTCAGCAAAATGCAAAGAATACCATAGACAGACGGAAAAACCAGTGATTAAGTCCTACAAGAAACAGATGTAAACCGTAAACTTATTAGAGAAATTAGACGTAGACAGTCACAATTTTTGTCACGTTATAAGAAGAAATAAATTTGAAAACGTGATGACAACGGGAAGGATTGAGGAGAAACGAACACGGGGAAGGCAGAGAAGTAAATACCTGGATTTCTTTACCACCTGGCATGGCCGAGACAGGAAAACAGAGCTGATCCACGACTCTGGTGATCGTGTGAGATTTGGTTCCAGTAAATATTTTTTTATTATTCTTAGATCTTTCCCATCAATGTTAATATCTTCCAACATTTTAATCAATTCATCATGTTTTACTTTATCAAATGCCTTAGTATAATATACGAGGGTAAGTTAATAAGTAAGTTACAAATGGCTGTAGAAAAATAACTAAATATGATAACAACTTGAAACCAGTTTATTTTTATACATACATTGTCCCTTTTGTCCATTGTGCTACCAATGCCAAACCTGGACAATGACAGAAAAAGAGAAAAGAAAAATCACAACAACAGAAATGAGGTTCCTGAGAAGAATACTCAAACGTATCAAGAAGAGATAAGATCAGAAATGAAGAAATCAGGACTAAAGTGGGGGGTTAAAAGCTGCTCTAGATTTTATTAGAAAGCAGCAAAGTCAAATGGTTTGGCCATGCAAGTAGGCTACCAGTCCAACAGCATGCACAACAAGCAATGACGTACAGACCAGATGGAAACAGAGGAAGAGGCCGACCACGTAAACGCTGGACGGAGGGAATAACAGAATCCATGGGAATGTCGATATACGAAGCCCATAACCGGGCACTCTCACGAAGTTTATACTTCACCTCGACACCGTAAGGTACAAGAGGAACATGATGAGATGAGATGAGAGATTGTCCCTTTATTTCTCAACATAATTTCCACCAACATTGATGCACTTATCCCATTGTTGTATCAGTCCTTCCAAACCGGCTTCATAAAACTACAGTTCTGCAGGATGTAGCAGTCAACACCAGCATTTTTTTTTTTTTTTGCATTTGGGATCTCTTGGCACTTTTACGTTCAATAGTTTGTCTGCCGTTGTTGTCTGAACGACCAGTACCCATACCATTTCGTAAAAATCCAACGCAACGCGGTCTGCTTTCAAAAGGCGCGCAGCTGTGTTTCGAACGTGGGTATGCGGGATCACGAACTGCTTCTGTAACCCATATATATATATATATATAATATATATATATATATATATATATATATATATATATGATATATATATATATATATATATATATATATATATATATATATATATATATATATATATATATAAGGGGTCGTTCATTTGAAACCCGTTCCAATGGCTTTGTTACAAAAGCATGAAAGAAACATTAACAGGTGTTGTAGAATTAAACAAAGCATTCATTTTGAATGAATTATGCACAATGGGTTGGTCAGAAGAAGTCGCCGTAGGCATTCAGGCAAGCATCCCATTGCTTAGATAGGCGGCGAATGCCGTCCGCAAAAAAAAAATCATTGTGGTTGCTCACTGAACCAAGTGTTTACCGCGTTCATTACGTACGCATCTGTGTGAAATCGTTGCCCCTTGAGAGCTTTTTTTAAGAGGTCCGAACAAATGAAAATCACATGGTGACAAATCATGACTGTAGGTTGGATGTTGCAGAATTTCCCACTTCTTCCAAGTTAATGCTTCCTGCACAATCTTTGCGACATGCGGACGAGCATTATCGTGCAACAAAATCACACCGCGAGAAAGCATGCCGAGTCGTTTATTCTTGATGGCTTTTTGCAGCTTGTCTAGTGTTTCAAGTAGTGGGTAGAGTTGATGTTGACACCAGTTTCTTTAAAGTCGGCCAACAATAGCCTTTCATGGTCGAAAAATGCGCTCAGCATAACCTTACCAGCGGAAACCTGTAACTTTAATTTTTTGGCCTTTGGTGATCCAGCATGTTTCCAATACATGCTCTTTCTTTTGTTGCTCAGCTCAAAGTAGCGACACCATGATTCATCGCCTGCCGCTATGCGGAAAAGAAATTCATCACACTCCACTCTGTAACACAGCAAGTGGTTCAAACACCATCCCATGCGTTCCTCTTTTTGGTGATCGGTAAACATCCGTGGTACCCACTGTGAATACACCTTCCGATATTGCAGTTTCTTACGAACGACCTTTTGAATTGTCCCAATTGATACATCGAATTCTTTCGCTAGCAAATGTATGCTTCGACAACGGTTCATCTGTACTGCTTCATCAATTTTGGCGGTGGTTTGTTTCTGTTGCAACAATATGCGCTTGACCGTCGAAGATCTGTGGTGAACTGACGTCCTTTCCGAATCATTCGTGCCCAGTCTGTCACTGTTGTCTTCGACACACATTTGTTACCGTACGCTGCTTGCATTATTCGATGAATGTCTACTGGTCAAGATCCTTCAAATGAAAGAAACTGAATCACCGCTCTTTGAGCTTCTTTGGACGGATTTTGGATCAACCCGACCATTTTCTCATCGGTCAGAAACAGAATCTATGCATCATGGGACAATAAGCATATGCTCTTTTATTCATTGGTCAGTACTTATCACATGACTATCACATGATCATGTTCAACGTACGCAATTACGCGCGGTGCGGCACGAACGGATTTCAAATGAACGCTCCTAAGATATATATATATATATATATATATATATATATATATATATATATATATATATATATATATATATATACCGGTTCCGTGTCAAAGAGGTTACGGAAGCAGTTCCTTAATCCCGCATACCCGCGTTCGAAACACAGCTGTGGGCGATTTGCCAGCAGAAAGCCTTATGTTGCTATTTATGAAATGATATGGGTGCCGATCGTTCAGAAAGCAATGGCAAACTACTGAACGTAAATTTGCTCAGGAACCACGAGCAGCCAAAAAATTCTGGGGTTGACTACTACGTCCTGTAAAGGATATGCAGTTAACTTTATATAGTGACGACCATAATATGTGTCTTCTTACAATTTAATTCTAATTAATTGATTAACTGCGTGCGTGTGTGTGTTTCTGTGGATAAAAAGAGTCAGGAAGAGACACATAGAGAGGGCGAGAGAGATAGAGAGGACGAGAAAGAGAGAGAGAGAGAGGGGCGAGAGAGAGAGGACGAGAGGACGAGAGAGATAGAGAGAGAGAGAGAGATAGAGAGAGATAGAGAGAGAGAGAGATAGAGAGGGAGAGAGAGATAGAGAGGGCGAGAGAGAGATAGAGAGAGAGATAGAGAGAGAGGGCGAGAGAGAGAGGGCGAGAGAGAGAGATAGAGAGAGAGATAGAGAGAGAGGGGGAGAGAGAGAGAGATAGAAAGAGGGCGAGAGAGAGAGATAGAGAGAGAGATAGAGAGGGCGAGAGAGAGAGGGCGAGAGAGAGATAGAGAGGGAGAGAGAGAGATAGATAGAGAGAGAGAGAGAGAGAGAGAGAGAGAGAGGGAGAGAGCACTGTTAATTGACTCACATTTTACTATCTTTTATCAAAGAAGAAGCAAGGTACCTCTTGCCGCCGTTAGCCTATGAGACACCATTTGGCAAGGTTGGGTACCCGTGTAACACCGCAACAAGGGTAATGGCGAAACTGTATCATCGGGTGGTGGACCGCACTTGAGACCAACTTGTAACTGCCAGGAAGGAAAACAATGGTTGACTTCCTTCTTTACAGATGCCTAGAACATCATGAAGATTTAAGGGGCACATTATGAGGCGACATATACTTGAAAACTTAATGACAACTGGAAATTTTGATGAGAAAAGACCACGGAAGGTAAAGAGATAAATACCTGGATAGCTTGGCCAAATAGCATAACCGGCACAAGAACACACAGCTGATCCGTGGCTCTTGGGATATTGTGAGATGGCGAATCATGATTACCCATGCTTGTCGACAAGGCACACAATGATGGTGTTCATGGTATTTGTGAAAGGCTGGCCAACAGAGACACGCACTTTCTAAAATGAGTGGCTAGTCTCGAGTCCGTAGGTATAAAAGCAATTAACTTAGCATTTATGAAAATAACACGTGAACCCATCAATTGTCTGTTGCATAACTGCATACTGCAACCCACAGCAACACACTGACGATTGACAATGTTACTTATGTCCTTGGCCTGGAACAGACTGTTAAACTTCTGTTTTGTATACCTGGTCAGGAGTTGACATCGGCGATCACGACTCTCCGGGCCGATCTGTCATCTGATGGTTTAATGAAGATTATATTGCTTACATTATTTTGGGTTGCTGCGTACATCTTTCTTTGTGTTCGTGTACTTCTGTTATCAATCATTTTTTTCTCATGTGAGGCTTATTTCTCTAGTTCACGTCTACTGTTGCTATTTGCACTTAACGGAATAAATTCCCACGCTTTCTTTACTTATGCCCTTCGCAGGCCAATTAAGTTTGAAAATGCACGTATAGAAATAATCTCATGAATGTCATACTTTAAAATGTTTGTGAAACGTTAGTTTGTTTCTGTAGTCAGTAGCTTTCTTACCTTGAGCTGAGTTGAATTGCGTTAAGAACCGACATCACAGCACTCAAGACACACCATTACGCTCTGCGTCGGCAATTTCAACCGCCAGCGAAGAGTCCCAATACTAATCGTACCAGTTGCGGTATAATTGTGTGCTTTCTTACCTTGATCAGAAAGAAAAGGTAATCCCCTGGCAGATGGTGCTGTAGCGGTGAAAATTGATGGCTTCATATATTCTATATCACAACATAATGAAGTGATAGTAACCAGTTCCCTTTCTCGCTGCCTTTCCGCTAGGTCAATTTTAGGCCGTGTTGGCGAAAAACATATATCCTGCCACTGCAGGTACTAAACACCCGATCATTGTTTTGGCAAGAAAATGCACTAATCACTATATAACGTGACTACATAGCGTGAAAGCCAAAGCATTAATAGATACACAAGCTAGAAAACAGATCGATTGACTGATGGATGCTGAAATACGAATACATCTCATTTATTAGACAAGATAGCGCATAATTTGAAGAAGCTTTGTCAGCTGAGAATAAACTCACGCCTATATATGCTTCATGTGCTGACGAAAGACTAAAGTCTACAGGGGATAGACGGTGACATCAAGTATTCAGTAGAGGAGAAAATGCCTCTACATTTGTGACAGTTATTCAGCGGGCAAGCGACACAAAAAGCCATATATATGGGAAGAGAAAGACAAGCCAGACTTGAAGACTGACCCCTGGGGACGCTGATGAAGCCAGTCTGATCACAGGCTCATTGTAAAGTTAGCTCTCTGAGAAGACTAGGCTCATTGTAAACTTAACTCCATGAGAAGACTAGGCTCACAGTAAACGTTAGCTCCCAGTGAAGACTAGGCTCACAGTAAACGTTAGCTCCCAGTGAAGATTAGGCTCACAGTAAACATTAGCTCCCAGTGAAGACTAGGCTGACAGTAAATGTTAGCTCCAAGTGGACACTAGGCTCATTGTACATGTTAGCTCTAAGTGAAGACGAAGCTCATTGTAAACGTTAGCTCACAGAGAAGAATAGGCTAATTGTAAACTTTAGCTCCCTGAGAAGACAAGGCTCATTGTAAAGTTAGATCCCTGAAAAGACTAGGCTCATTGTAAGATTTAACTCCCAGTGAAGACTAGGCTCATTGTAAACGTTAGCTCCCAGTGAAGACTAAGCTCATTGTAAACTTTAGCTCCATGAGAAGACTAGGCTCACTATAAAGTTAGCTCCCTGAGAAGAGAAGACAATGCTCATTGTAAGCGTTAGCTCCCTGAGAAGACTAGGCTCACTGTAAACGTTAGCTCCCAGTGAAGACTAGGCTCACAGTAAACGTTAGCTCCCAGAGAAGACTAGGCTCATTCTAAAGTTATCTCCATGAGAAGACAAGGCTCATTGTAAACGTTAGCTCCCTGTGAAGACTAGGCTCACAGTAAACGTTAGCTCCCTGTGAAGACGAGGCTCACAGTAAACGTTAGCTACCAGTGAAGACTAGGCTCACCGTAAACGTTAGCTCTCAGTGAAGACTAGACTCACTGTAAACGTTAGCTCCCAGTAAAGAGATTGGGCCTGCTGTGTAAGGGAGCTGTTTAGTAGTGACTATCTTATAGTCATTATGATATAACAATAATAATGGGAGATTTTAATGCTAAAGTATGTACAGGAAGAGCTGAAAATGAGAGACACATGTTAGGAAAATTTGGATTGGAAATAGACATGATGCAGGTGACAAATTAATTGAATTTTGCACAGAAAATGAGTTAACGATAGTCAACACACTTTTTAAACAACACCCAAGAAGACTCTGCACATGGAATTCCGCAGACAGTATTACCAAAAATCAGACAGATTATATTTTAATACAAAGAAGATGGAGATCAAGCACAACATCTGCAAAAACCCTAAAAGTGCAGACTGTGATACAGCTCACCAGTTATTAGAAGCAGATCTGAAATTAAAACTCAAAAAGCTTACCCGAGGACCAAACCACTTCATTTTGATCTCACAACAATACCAGATGCATACAACGTAGAAGTGAGGAATCGTTTTGGGGTCATGGTGTCTGTACAAGAGGAAATGACAATGACACTTGATGAACTGGCAGTACAAGCTAGAGATATCTTGATAACAGCTGCGAAATATTTAATTCCGACCAGGACTAAACAACTTAAGCCATGGATTACATCATACACGTTAGAATTAATAACACAACGAAGGGAACTGAAAAAGAAAGGAGATGAATCTGATAACAGCAAGATAAAGTATAAATCTTTAACTCAAGAACTAAGAAAGAACACAAGAGAGGACAAAAACCAATATATACAAGATTGTTGTATTAACATAGAGCAGTATCATAAGAATGGAAGAGATTACGAAATGTTCAAAGAAATGAAGTTATTGACAAGAAATGTTCAACCTAAATTAAATGTTATTTGTGATAAGTTGGGAAATATCTTAACAGAATCTAGACAAATTCCTAGAAAGATGGCAGGAATACTGCAGTGGAATGTGTGATATGACTGTGAGAATATGAATGATATACATGAACCAATGACAGCAGAGACAGAACCTGAACCTCATTAGATGAAATTGAATAGGCAATAAAGAACCTGAAGAATGGTAAATCACCAAGATGTGATGAGATACCAGCTGAACTAATTAAAGCGAGAGGGGGAAAAAGCAAACAAATATATCATGCATTATGTAAAGAGATATGGAAATGTGGTATATGGCCAAAAGATTGGAAGAGAACTATTTTCATTCCAATACCAAAAAAGGGGAACCTGAAATTATGCACTAACTATGAAACCTGCAACATTTATTAGATGCGGTTGTTGCACACAGTGAGCAACTAGAGTTAGAAATGAAAAGTAAGAAGACATAGATTATGGTCGTCACTGGGAAGAAGGAAATACCACAATGGGTGGGCATATTCTTAAGCAAGTTAATCGGTACAGCTATCTCGGAACAGTCATAACATCTGATGGGAGATTAGAACAAGAATTGCCATTGCGAAGGTAGCCTTTTGCAAGATGAAAAACATACTGACCAATAAAATTGAAACGAGAAAAAGAGTGTTGAGACGCTACATAGATCCTGTACTTTTGTATAGATGTGATGCGTGGACAATGAGCAGTCAAACTGAAAAACATCTGATGGCTGTGTAAATGTGGTTTCCGAGGAAAACGCAGAGAATACCATGGACAGACAGAAAAACCAATGAACAAGTCCTTCAAGAAACAAATGAAGATCGTAAACTGATTAGAGAAATTAGACGTAGATAGTCAAAAATATTTTGGGCATGTTATGAGAAGAAATGAATTGGAGAACTTGGTAACGACTGGCAAGATCGAAGGGAAGAGACCAAGGGGAAGACCGAGAAGTAAATACCTGGATGGCTTGGCCACGTGGCATGGTCCAGACAGGAACACGGAGCTGATCCACGACTCTGGTGATCGAGTGAGATGGCAAACATGACTGCCCATGCTTATCGGCATGGCACATGATGGATGGATGGATGGAACTGTTGCCCAGATCAGTCATGCAAGTAAAATTCTACTAAAAATTATAATGGGAAGACTTAGTAAGAAAATGGAAGAAGAGATTAATGTGGTTCAAGCTGGATTTAGACAAGGAAGAGGAACAAGAGATCACATACTCAACATGCATTTAATAATAGAGAAGTGCAGAGTATTTAATGTAAACCTATTCTCGTGTTTGTGGATTATTCAAAGGCATTTGACTGTGTAGAACATCAGAAACTTTGGGAAATCATGAGGAAAATGGGCTTTCCATCACATGTAGTACTCATAAAAATGCTCTATCTAGACCAACAAGCAGCGGTTAGAATAGATGGCGAGACATCAGATTGGTTTGACATCAAACATGGAGTCCGTCAGGGCTGTGTGCTCTCACCCTATTTGTTTAACCTGTACGCCGAAAATATAATGAGAAATGTCAGGGATGATATAACTAGGGAGCAATATGATGCCCTAAATATCGGTGGTCATGAAATACCAGAGATTCGATATGCTGATGATACAGTATTGCTATTCACATCACAGAATGGTATAGAAAACTTAATAACTTTAACCTAAAGAAATAGTGAATATCAGTACTTATTTCTTAACATAGTAAAAACAAAGATAATGCATACATATAAAACTACTACGGAGGAAGAAATATATTTTAATGAGGACAGATTGGAGGTCGTGGAAAATTTTGAATATCTTGGGTCATTGATTACCAACAATAGTGACACAATGAAAGAAATTAAACGGCGACTATCAATTGCTCTTCAAAGACTGAATAAATTATGGAGTGGGGCAGATAGAACTAAAAAAATTAGATTTTAAAGGGCATGCATCATTCCAATTGCAACATACGCCTGTGAGACCTGGACACTTACTAAAGAAGCTAAACAGCGCATAAATGCATTTGAATACTGTAACATGACGAATACGGTCATTACGCTCCACGTTGCAAAGTAAACTTGTATACGGGGAAACACACACCCTTCGAAACAATATTACATCGTTCATGAACGTGTCATAATTTTGACATGTGAGGTCGCGTTCAAATCACCATAGCTGATTGGAAGAGGGTTAACCCCAAAGCTTGCCAGAATGCATGACGGAATCGCCCAAAGCTTATACCGCGCAGAAGTATTGAAATTTCAAAGGAACAAGTTGTGGTTTGTTTTTTTTTGGGTTTCATATTATACTATGCCCCTATTCAGCTAAATGGTAAGGACTACCTCTAATGGATATTATGATGGATATATTATGATAATAACGTGAAGGTAACCTGTGTACCGTGAGTTTATGTGTGTGACGGTTCCAGCACATCGAAATATTCTTCCCTATTTAAAGACAGCCATCATTTGTCCCTGTCTGACGCAATGGTGGCTGCTGCCAGCACCTCAACTGAATATATTCGATCTAATCTGTAATCTTTCAGCCTTAAAGAAAAATGCATTTTGCGTGCACAGTATCTAATACTGTAGGGAGAGGCCAGTCTAGGCGCTTTCATGCTTTACTTTACATGAAAACTTGCTAGTCTCTTGATTCATTCAACAGCCTGGTTCTGGAGGACAAACCTAGCATTCTGTAGACCGACAGCCATTTTCTTCCGTTACACGGTTAATCTTAAATTACATGCTGAATGAGAGAAGTGTAGAAGTATTTCTCACCTGTCTGTCTTCATGTATTCGTGGCGTTGAGAGAGATTTATATGGCACGACTGGCTTGTGATTTTCAGGTCCAGCTGAAGTTACCATGCTGTGATATATTCGTTCAGAGATGCCTATTGACTAAATACCGTCTAATGCACTCATGACGAAACTGACGTCAAGCAAACTGACCAGACTAGAGACACAAACCTTAGTCCTCAGGGTAGACTGAAAGGACTCATTGCATATAACTTCAGGCTAAAGAAGAAGAAGATTATAAATATAGTATGATAGATAACGTTGTTATTTGTCAATGTCATATCTGCATCTATGTGTACATGTTATAAGTCCATGAGTGAATTTCCTCAATGAATATTTCACCTGTAACTTAATGTGATTATTTCATGAACTTAACTACAACTGTCCCATTTTAAGTATGAGCATATTCATGATATGCTTTCATGCAATAATACTTCCAACCAGCATGGGGAATATCATTTAGAATATCACACTCCTGTTTGGAGGAGTAAGTAAATGGAGATATTCATCATATGCTTTCATGCATTATAATTTCAAACCACCATGGGGAATATCATTTATAATATCACACCCCTGTTTGGAAAGTAAGTAAAGGAAGGGAAATTGCAGGAGATGTGTAAGACCCTCGAGAATCACACATGAACTGTAAACATGCAAACAAACAATCTGATGCAGCCCTGATTTGGGAATATGAGTTAATATGAATGTTTATACCATCACAGCTTCCATTCTGTATCATTGCTGTTTAGGTTCAAACCTGGATGTGTATGCTTGCTCATGTAATTCTCCATCAGACTTCTAGGCCTTGTCATTCTCTAATGTCTATGTCCTCTATGAGAATATCAGCACATTCAGACCATTATACCAACAAGAAGAAAAGAAGATATGGCTTTGCAGATGAATATTGCCAGCAGCAATTTAGGTTGATCCAGTACATGGGAGAGACACACTGCAGTAGATCTCGCCTGTAGGTACTGTCTGATTCTTCTACTTTCTTAACCTTCTACCTGTAGCCTCTTTGCATTCTTGTCAACTGCACTAACATCTTCAGTTTGACAACATATGATTAGGAGCATTATGATTATTCATTTAGAGAGGAAAACCGGTGTTCGCAGATAGATGGAAGGATAGATGAATGAATAAAGGACGGACAAATCCAGTGCAAAAAATGCCAAGATTAGTCTGAGAATAAATTAGGAGAAGCTCAGCATTATGTCCGAGTAATGGTCAGTTTGCCGGCTTCGTGGCTCAGAGGTTATGACTTTTCTCCGTAATCTCGTATACTCTCGTCAGGTAACGTGATGACGGTTCAAATCAGCAGTGGTTCGAATCGCATCGGTAACTTACTGGGTATGTGAGCCGGCCGCTCAGAAAGCAATGGCAAACTACTGAGCGTAATCTTGCCAAGAGATCAACATACAGCTGAAAGATGCTGGTGTTGACAGCTAAGTCCTATAAAAAAGGATATGCTAAAAAAAAAAATGGTCAGTTTTCCCAGAGTCTGGTATGCCTAGAGTCATCAATGATACTCCAAGATGGTGATACATTCCACAGTGGAACTGCCAACCTAATGTTTCCAGCAAGCATCTATATGCAACCTTGTTACTTCGAAGTCCTGCCTACAACATCATGTCATTCCTAAAGATCAATTACCAGTCAAGAAAGAACCATTGTCAACATATGCCTGATTCTCTCTATTATCATATCAAGGACAGAGAACACTTTACCAACCAAAACTCTAGTCATTAGTGTGCAAGAACTTTATTTCACAAACTTGAGATCATATTTACAGAAATTAATCACGATACCAACAGAACAGTTATTAATAGTAATAAGTGATTTGTTTAGAGAACAATGTGTGGCTTTTTATTGAACAAATTGACACTCACGAAACCAACTGTGGTAGTAATGTTCAAAATTGACATTATATATTCCTTAATGTTGCGTGTACTGATGTGGGATTTGTATTCTATGGAACCACCAAATGTTTCTTCTTCCACAGGCCTTATTGTGAATTGAACTTTTTGTGAAAATTTACCTCTTTTCTTATCAAGTATCTCGTGATGTGCCAACTTTTCATATCTGTTTAATTAAGTATTAAACAATAATATTGAAGAATTTGGAACGTTAAGTGGCTGGGTAACCACGAGTGGACAGTAAATTCCTGTTCCACTGTAAGCTCCCAGGTTCCACATTGTTCATAAGGGAGGACCTTACATTTTATATAAATCTTGTAACAGTTTCACCGTATAGGGAAAATGGATACAATCAGTTATCAGTTATCAGTTATCAGTTGGGGTATCTTCATTGCACTCCGGACATGTCCATAGGTGCTCAGATCCTCCCCCCAGCATATGCATCAGCGTCCGGTGGCTAATAGTGCCAGTTCTGTGTTGGTTGACGAAGCGCTTTGTTTTCCCGATGTACCTCTCGCGTCTGGCTGTGCCGATTCTTACTCCCAAGTCTTTCATCCTGGACAGCGATGTGGAATCACTGACGTCAAAGTCCAATGACGTCAAATGGAAACATGTGGGGGTTCAATGAGTTAAATATTTTCTGTTCTCTTATTTCTTTTGGGGAAGTTTACATCAGGAGTGGAACCATCAATTTATTCGGGATTCCCCTAGATAATCTGAGCTACAATAGGTCACTTTGTCTTCTAGCGACCTGTCCACTCCGTTGAAAAGTAGTCCTATTACTCTAGCTTGACTTTATAACGGGGCAGGCTTTGGTAGGTACTGCACTTCCCTCTCCAACATACCAGAAATACAAATGTTATAGATGGGTTCTAAGAATATATTGGGTAAAGAAAAGAACAAATGAATCCATACTTCAGGAGCTAAATATTGAAGAGGGTTGGCTATTAAAGACGATAAAACAAAGAAAATTGAAATATTTTGATATCTTGAAACGTCATGAAAGTTTGGAGAGAACAATGATGGAGGGGTATATGCCTGGGAAGAGAGGAAGAGGAAGGCCAAAGAGAAGATGGGTGCAGAATGTAGCGGATGATCTCCAGATGGGTGTATCGGACGCGGGACATCTTGCTTGTGATCGAGAAGTTTTCCGGAAGGTTGTTATGGGAGCGAGGTTCTGCAAGGGACATGCTACTGAATGAATGAATGAATGTTGCAGTCAACGATGACTTCAGATTGCATGGGGAGCTACTAGAATAATTAAGGCGTTTCTCAAATCTTAGACAAATCGCTACATATTAATCAAAAAGATTACAGAATTGGCCAATGGTGCCTTCAACAACATGAGAAAGTTATTAATATCTGGAGAGATAAACATAAAAAGTCTGTCATTTGAAAATTAATAAACAATGACGTGGTTACTGTATAGTGCCGAGGATAACATAGTGAGCACAGAACATAGAATACACATAGCAGAAATGTGTATGTGCAGGAGAATATGTTGCTTTTCATTAAAACAATCGCTTAACAAGAATGCATTAATCAATTACATATAATATGTAACTAAATGTTTATCATCCCTTTCGCTAATGCTTGACATATTTACCCATTCAGCTATTCAATTTCACTCTTATTTGTCTGCCTGTCAATCCCTCCGTCCGCCCGCCTGTTAATCTGTATAATCTCCATAGCTAGTAATAATTGCCACAATATTCATTAATATTAGTGAGTCATGTAGTAATGATTTCTGCATCTTTCCCATGCCTTTATAATGCATATCTTTAATGTTTTTGTTGTTCTCAGTTAGCCTCAAGTGATGTATGGATGAAATAATGTTTGAAAGAAGGTGATAGAAAAGCAGAATGTTAGACGGGCTTGCGTGTCCCATTCTTAACCCTTTGAAAATAAGGTTTGTTCCTTCGTTCGTCTTGTCTGACTTACTGTCTATCCATTCCAACCATCTGTCCGTCCATTTGTGAGTCTGTCTGTTTGTAGTATGTCTGTCCGTATAACTATATGCTTGTTAATGTGTCTAATTGTCAATTGAGATTTTACGTTCAGCAGTTCGCCATTGTCTTCTGAACGAGAAGTCAACTTTTAAGACTAACTGATCGGTGTATGGAGTGAACCCACTACCCCATCGTCAATTCACGGGACGGCTAAACAAGAACTCGATAAACCTGATGACCTATATAAACTGTTCGCTAATTCCCCCCCCCCCCCGCCTCCATGCACTCAGGCTTAAACATCTGATGCCTTGACACCTTACATACCCCCAGTATGTCCGCTACGGGACTTATAAGGTCGTATATGGTCGGCTCCAACCCACTAGAGATCCTGGGTCCAACAATGTCCTACCTCTATGCACAGAAGTGTGTACATCAAGTGTGAATAGTTTATCTTGCTTTGATTGTGTGTGCGTGCATGCGTGCGTGCGTGCGTGTGTGTGTGTGTGTGTGTGAGAGAGAGAGAGAGAGAGACAGAGAGAGAGAGAGACAGAGAGAGAGAGAGAGAGAAATGTCGTCGGTGAAGCCCAGATCATTAAGTTACTTTGTTAGAGTCCATTGAGTTCAATTTCTGGGTGTTGTTGTTGTTGTCTACATAACCCATATATATATATGATGACATAAGAACAACAAGTGAATCGGTACAATTATCTCGGAACAGTCATAGCATCTGATGGGAATGCCTTGTAGAGATTAGAACAAGAATCGCCATGGCGAAAGTAGCCTTTAGCAAGATGAAAAACATACTGACCAATAAAAGTATGTCAATTGAAACGAGTAAAAGAGTGTTGAGGTGCTACATAGAGCCTGTTCTTTTGTATGGATGTGAAACTTGGACAATGAGCAGTCAGGCTGAAAAACATCTGATGGCTGTAGAAATTTGGTTTCTGAGGAAAATGCAAAGAGTACCATGGACAGACAGAAAAACATATGACCAAGTATTACAGGAAACAAATGAAAATCGTAAATTGATTAGAGAAATTAGACGTAGGAAGTCACATTTTTGGGACATGTTATGAGAAGAAATAAATTGGAGAACTTGGTGACAACTGGCAAGATCAAGGGAACACTGAGCTGATCCACGACTCTGGTGATCGAGTGGAATGGCGAGTCATGACCGCCCACGCTTTCAGGTATGGCACATGATTGATTGATTGACATAATACACCCATATCATTCTCCTGTTTTTATGTCAAATGCATCTGTCAGTTTTCTCTCATGAAAAACTCTACACTTCATATCTTCATATGTTGCCCTTATTAAGTGAATACTTGTTGTGGGATCACGTAGTGTCGCATCAACCTCCAAAGAGATTCCCTATCAATGCTGTCAAAGAGTTGTGGGATCACGTAGTGTCGCATCAACCTCCAAAGAGATTCCCTATCAATGCTGTCAAAGAGTTGTGGGATCACGTAGTGTCGCATCAACCTCCAAAGAGATTCCCTATCAATGCTGTCAAAGAGTTGTGGGATCACGTAGTGTCGCATCAACCTCCAAAGAGATTCCCTATCAATGCTGTCAAAGAGTTGTGGGATCACGTAGTGTCGCATCAACCTCCAAAGAGATTCCCTATCAATGCTGTCAAAGAGTTGTGGGATCACGTAGTGTCGCATCAACCTCCAAAGAGATTCCCTATCAATGCTGTCAAAGAGTTGTGGGATCACGTAGTGTCGCATCAACCTCCAAAGAGATTCCCTATCAATGCTGTCAAAGACCTTTTCGTAATCAGCAAATCCAATATAAGGTGGCGAATGCAGTTCAATACTTGTCTCTATTACTCTATTATTATGTGTAATGTGACTATCTGGTCTATGTAGCATCTGTTTGATCGGAAGCCTACCTGTTCATCCCTTAGCTACTTGTTAATGTCATCTCTTAATCTCTCTAGAATAATACTGCTTACTATTTTCTAGGCACTGACAACAGCATCATTCTTCTATAATTTTCACACTCCCTTTCTTAATCAACTTCACCAGATATCCTTCTCTCTAGTCTAGTGGTATTTCTTCAGTTTCCCAGACTCAACCAAATAATTTGTGCAGAAGTTTAGCTGAAGTGTCTGAATGGGATTTAACAGCTTCTGCTGGGGTGCCATCTGGGCAGCAGCTTTCCCAACTTTCAGTAGTAGTTTTCTCATTTCTTCTTTAGATTGTTTTTCACAGTTGATATCTAGATCCAATTCTGCTGGCTGTTTATCAGTAGGGTCCTTTGGAAATGGTATATTCAGAAGATTCTTAAAGTATTTAACCAGTCCGTTCATTTGATCTTTAATTGTGGTTAGTCCACTTGTTTGATTATATTTTCGTACAAACTTCCTTGTTGTACTGAAAAGGTCTCTGAGGTTTCTCCTCGCTGCTGCATCCTCTGCTTCTCTTGCTAGGGCATTCAAATATTATCTTATATCCGCCCGTATGTGCTTCTTAATTTCTTTGTTAGTTTCTGTAACTTTTCTTTGGGCTTGGGACTGCTGACGTTATCAAAGAGCCGGCTTGAAAGGTTGGAGCGCATACAGAATGCTGCCATGCGGGTAATCCTGGGGTGCACAAAGGACACACCAATTATATGCATGAGGCATATCCTGGCGCTACCAACAATGACGGATAGGCATAGGGTCATTCAGGCTAAATGGTACCTGAGAGTTGCTGAAGATAGGGATCACCCCCTGCATGAAGCCATGGATATAGTCAAGGGTCACTGTCTAAGACGAGGCAGGTCATGGATGGCACAGGCGGAACTATCTATACGTCAGGTTTGTGATCTAGAGACCATCAATCGTGAAAAAGAGTGGGTTGAAGTTCCGGAAGACATGACGGACTGGCACAGTGTAATAGTAACACTGGGTCGTGAGTGCAGAGAATGGGCAGCGGGCCGCACTGTTTGAAGTGCAACAACTGATCCAGAGTAACACACATCAAGGTGACATAATCATCTACACCGATGGGTCAGTGGTGAGAAACAGACGTAGTGGCTGGGGCTTTACTGCAAAGGCTAATGGACGAGTCTTGAAAAAGGAGAGTCTGTCATATGAGACTACAACCTCCAGGATGAGAATGGTTGTGGAAGCAGTAACAACGGCATTTCGTTGGTTATAGGAGACTACTGCAACACACATTGTATTCATTACGGATTCAAAGTGTATGCTTAGTAAGGTGGAGAAAGGAATGTTTCGTGTGGAATGGCTATCTGGGTCACAGATTGTGAGAATTGTAAGGTTGTTTTGCACTGGCCATGCGGGGCTTTGGGGAAATGAACAAGCCATGCAAGTTGGTTATCAACTAACAGTATACCACGATAAGCAATAATGTACAGACCAGATGGAAGCAGAGGAAAAGGTCTACCACGTAAACGATAAGCGCAGGGAATAACAAAGTCCATGGGGATATCGATACATGAAACCTATAAGCGGGCACTCTCCCGCTGTTTATACTTCACCTCGACACCGTAAGATACAAGAGGAACATGATGAGATGAGATGATGAGATGAGATGAACAGGCTGATGGGCTAGCAGGGAATGCACCTCTTGGTGGTAGATTGCCTATGGACAAGGAGGAGGTGGTCGTGCGCTTATGGGACCAGGTGGGGAAGGCGGGGGAACAGATTGAGAACCCGTATGTGGAAAGAATGAGATTGCGGGAATCGGCAGGGGTTCTGTAAGATCTCAAAACTGAGAGGGAAGAACAGTGAACGGTAAACAGATAGCGGTGGAAACTTTTTGTGAAGCAAAAAAACACACTCACACATATGGCATATTGATTCACTGTGCAAAAATTGGTCAATAATTATCCATTTTCATTCATTATCCCTAGCCCATATTTGCCCATGACCTCTTGGTAGCCAATGTTATCCGATCCTACTTTGGCATTATGGTCACCCATCAAAATGTTGATATTGTCATTTCTTAGGTTGACAGTTACGTTTTGAAGTTTCATGTAAAAATTCCGCAAGCGATTCCTCTTTATCATTTCTTGGTGCGTAACACATGATCACATTCACTTTAGTTTCTTTTTGTTAATAGTTCTAAATATCTTCTTCTTCTTCTTCTTCTTCTTCTTCTTCTTCTTCTTCTTCTTCTTCTTCTTCTTTTCTCCCCCTCCTCCTCCTCCCCCTCCTCCTCCTCCTTCTTCTTCTTCTTCTTCTTCTTCTTCTTCTTCTTCTTCTTCTTCTTCTTCTTCTTCTTTCGTTCGCTTGAAATTTGTAACTGCAATGGTGTCTCTTGTATGAATTTAACTGTTTATTTTAGTTCACTCAGAGGTCCGTATAGTTTATCTTCCACTGTTGTTCCTCCAGGCCAGAAGGATTGCCTAAATATGTCGCTTTGTGGGCAGTTTTGGAGTATGTCATCTGCTGACTGCGGCGTCAATCCACAAGTGTACATAGCTGATTCCATCCATCATGTGCCATGCCGGTAAGCGTGGGCGGTCATGACTCGCCATTTCACTCGATCACCAGAGTCGTGGATAAGCTCAGTGTTCCTGTCTCGACCATGCCATGTGGCAAAGCCATCCAGGTATTTACTTCTCGGTCTTCCCCTTGGTCTGTTCCCTTCGATCTTGCCTGTTGTCACCAAGTTCTTCAATTCATTTCTTCTCATAACATGTCCAAAAAATTTTGACTGTCTACGTCTAATTTCTCTAATCAATTTACGATTTTCATTTGTTTCCTGTAGTACTTGGTCATTGGTTTCTCTGACTGTCCTTTGTATTCTTTGCATTCTCCTCAGAAACCACATTTCTACAGCCATCAGATGTTTTTCAGCTTGACTGCTCATTGTCCAACTTTCACATCCATACAAAAGTACAAGCTCTACGTAACACCTCAACACTCTTTTTCTCGTTTCAATTGACATCTTTTTATTGGTCAGAATGTTTTTCATCTTGCTAAAGGCTACTTTCGCCATGGCGATTCTTATTCTAATCTCTTCAAGGCATCTCTCATCAGATGTTATGACTGTTCCGAGATAATTGTACCGATTCACTTGTTGAAGAATAATTACATTTACTTGTATATTACATTATGGTATTTCTTTCTTCCTAGTGACGACCATAATCTCTGTCTTTTTACAATTTAATTCTAGTGAAATTTTACAATTTAATTCTAACCCTAGTTGTTCACTGCGTGCAACAACCGCATCTACTAATTGTTGCAGATCCTGCTCATTGTCTGCTATCAATACTGTGTCATCTGCATATCTATCGTTATTGATGTTTCGTTCTCCAATGATGATTCCATTTATATCTTCTACATGTCTGAACATATTTTCACTGCTATAGGGAAAAACGATCTGGAGACATTACACATCCCTCTCTAACACCTCTCTTAATAGGCTGATATTATTCCACTTCATTATCAATCCTTATGGCAGCTTGTTGTTTCCAATATATGTTTTTTAGAAGTCTAATGTTTTTCCCATCAATTTGTAGATCTGCAAGCATATCTACCATGTTGACATGTCTAACATTATCAAAAGCCTTTGTGTAGTCAGTAAATCAAAGCTGTATATCTTTGTTTACTTCTACAGAACGTTCAATATCTGATTGCAGCATATACACAGCATTTACTGTACCCTTTTCTTCAACAAACCCACAGAGGCGGAGAATAAGGATTTGTTCTGGTCTGTCCATAAGATGGTAGTAGTCTTGGGCAGGTTTTGGTGGCTTTCCTACTGTTTTGATTATTTTCTTTTGGTGGCGTGTAATGGGCACATCAGGTTGTTTTCTATTGTTCCTTCTTTAGCTAATCGGTCAGTTCTCTCGTTTCCGGGTACTCCACAGTGAGATGGTATCCACTGTATGGTGACCTTATGCTGGCTGCCAGGTTCAGAAAGTAGTGTCCGTAGTACTGGCAATTTCTCAGACAGCAGCGCCTCAAGTACTGATTGTGCATCTGTCAATAGCATCACAGGCTGTGTACCATGGCTTGTATTTAGCAATTTCTCTGCTGCTATTTTGATTGTCTGGATTTCTGCATCATAGTTATGGCAGTACTTTCCTCATGGTACTTTGGTCATGTCCCTAATATTATTTGGGTATTCCATATACACCCCCGCTAATCCATTTCGAACAGAATTTTGTGCTGACCCGTCTGTGTAGACTCGGATCCAGAGATCATGTGGGTATTCGTCATCAAGAAAGCTGAGAGTGGTTGAGTCTTTAATCCTCTTTCCATGGGGTTAGTTCTGGAATAGTTTTCATGGCAATACCAACTGTGGGCAGATCAGAGGTAGGTTTCTTTGCAGAATCGTTTGGTCTGCTGATTAAAACTGCTTCTTTTTAATAGCCCCATAACTAGGCTTTATGATCTGTTCTTCGTGGCTTCCGGTCCCCAGCGTGGCGGATAGGCATTTGAACCGTTAAGGCCTCTGGAGTATTTATGCCTGTGGCTACGGTTTGCATTCGCATTTTCCTCATGTTGGACTGGTAGTGCATGCTTTCGTCGCCCAGCTACTGAGTGAATGCATTGCGTGACATTATGAGCAGTGCATTTCGCGTGGAATGCTGTTACATCTGTCAGCGCTTGTGTGTAGCGTGAACTGCATGTTCGGAACGATGGCGGCCGGCTGTCGCTGAATTGACTGGTTTGCCTTTTCGCTTCACGAGTGCATTTTTCAGGATACTCCTGAGAGTCGTCGCTGGAGCTACGGAGTTCGTGCTTTGCTGCGACTCTTTCGGCGGGTCGCCCTGCGGAAAGAGACCGAGCCGTATTGGGATAAACCCCGGGTCCATGAAGTCTTTCTGGTGACTGCAAATTCCATAGACGATGAACTGTATTTTTCATGGAGGACTTTTGTGTTGGCATTTTGGTGGTGGCATTATGCAAAGTGTACCTTTGCGAGATGTTGGCTTGCTGAGACTCCTGTCTGTTCCACTTTTCACATTGGACAGTGAGGAGCATTTTGTGTGATATTCACTGGCACAGGACCGGGACCATAATGGGGACGACCCGTTGCCGTGAAGTTGGAACAGCGACTAACTAACTGACTATAATGGTAGTGTGTCCAGTGCCAGGGGAGCGGCTGACCGAGTGGATATAAGGCCGGATTCTCCTTCGGAACACCCGGGTGCGAATTATCGGTAAGGTGTGGGATTTTTTTTTTCTATCGGTGGCAAAAGGAAAATCCTAACCTGCACAGTTCGCGGCGACTGCACTAGCCGGCGGCCTTAGTTCCGCAGGCTCAAAGACCCCCCCCCCCCCTTCCCCCCCCCCCCCCCCGCCGCCGCCAAACACTGCAAGGTACTATATTGGCAGTAAATGACAGTTTGACAGTGTCCAGTGACTGTGGGCGGTCACTTGGAAAGTAGTAATTCGTCAGATATAGATCTGAATTGTCTGTTTTATGTTTTGGTGTCTGTAACTCGGCCCCTTCCATGTGAACTTCGATTTGGGAAACAGCGATGTCAATTTTTACAAGATTCAGTATCCCACCCTTCCGTCCGTCCTTTCGGTCAGATCGGCAACATTGGTAGCCTTTGATACTGAAGGCTATGTTTTCATTGCAGTGAGTTTCTTGTAAGCCAGATACACTTATTTATTCTTGTTTCAAAATGTTTTCTAGCTCTATTTTTTTTTCCGCTGACTCCTCCACATTTCAGTGCATTATATTCGGCCTTTGTTTGGTATGTCCAGACGCTATATTCTCAGGTCCCTGGCTCCACTGAGCAACTGAGAAGGACCTCCAGTAGTTCTGGTTGGACCCTTTCGAGTCACAGGGCCCGGTGCTGCATCTGCCTAGGAGTCCGTAGCATGACGAGCACCATAACGTTTTGCAGTAATCGATATAATTCATCGCGTAATTGCGTGGCATCCTAAGTCCGGCATTTATTTATAATAAAAACTCATCTATTTCACAGCGTCTTTAGTCTCTTGGTGATTATGTAAACTAAATCTTTGTCGCTGCGTTTTTATTTACCTATTAACCATAAAAATCGAATCCCGTCAGGACGTTTTCAGTACCTTATATATAAATGCACCTCCTTCTCATGATCTTCATTCCCTAATTCAGTATATAAATTCATCTTCTTCTCGTTGTCTTCAGTCCTAATTCAGTATATAAACACCTCTTTGCACGGCCAGTCTCTTATTCATTGTGTATAACCTCCAGCCGGTCTCCCTGGCGAAGGATGTAACGACTTTCTCCGTAATCCCGTTTATTCACGTGAGGAACACAGCTGCTCGAGATTCAGCAGCGGATCGCGTCGCGTTGGTTACTTACGGGGTATGTGAGCCGGTCACTCAGAATGCAATGGCAAACTACTGAGCGTAACTTTGCCAAGAACATCAACACCAGATGAAAAATTATGGTGTTGACTGCAACGTCCTGTAAGCGATATGCAACTTTAAACAAAAAATAATAATAATAATCTCCAGCCTGACGTACAGCATTGTACCGACCTGTCTTTTCCTCCCCAATATCCAACAGGCAAGAATGTATTTTATAGCACTGTGCCTTGGAGCGATTTCTAAACCTGGTTTGGGTCTGAAGGTCACACAGCTACGAAAGCTGATTCCATTTAGCGCCTGGGCTATCCAGACGTTCTTCGAAAACACTCGATAAAAGTGGATTGTAAGGAAATGAAGATGAGAGAAGATTTATACAAGCGTTCTGGAGCCTAAGAAGTAGTATGCCATCATTGAAATCCTTGTTTCATTTCTCTAGACACTACATGTGAATAGGATAATGTTTCATGCACACAAACGGGAAGGTAATAAATTGTTTAGTTATTAGACGGAACTTATTCAATTACTCTGAACTATTTTGGGTCGGCGTGTGAGATCCCTGAATGGTACAGAACACCGTCTCTTTACAGCGCTTTATGTGCTCACGAATACAACAGCGGATCGATACTGTTGTGATAAAATGGAAACTACTTACGGGATTGAAGAAACGATCCGTGAAAGTTGTTTCTCTTTCGGAGACATTAGATTGTTCACAAGAACGGCTTGTCTAGAACTCTTATTACAAATGCTAATATACAAATGTCTTCCGTGTGGTCACTAAGTACCTTAAAATTAATCATGAACAAGTATAAGCAATGATTTTCTCGTCTCTGTGTTCAGGAATCATCTTAATGTACCAGATCCTTTGAGGACATGATATTACCACAGTCCACCGGAAAGCCTCTCTATCGTCAGTCCCCCTGATTAATTAATATTCATGTCCAAGATGGCTTTAATGCGCCATGTCCACCTTTGTGTTGATGTGCCTCTGTATCTTATCCCTTGAACCAAGCCTTCCATTTCTGTTCTTTCACTCCACTGTGACGTCTAACAGTGGCCAATGTATCAGACTCGCTTTATAGAGACAATGGCTACGGTCATTGACCAGTATAGTCACAGATAAGGAAGGAAGCAATGACAGACTACCCTCTCTACAGATGTCTAGAAAACGTTAATAGTAAAAAGCAATAGACAACATGAAAGCCGAGACAGGGCAACCAGCTTATAGTAGAGAGACATTTCCAAAGAGTTTCACGAATCATGTGTGATTTGAACCCATACCGTCCTTGTTAATTTGCCTCATATACTTTTCAGACTGTTTTCACTGAAAGTATTACTCGTACATATATTCAAAGAAGCAACTGCGACACACACACACACGCACGCGCACACACACACACACACACACACACACCACACACACGCGCGCGCGCACAGAGAGAGAGAGAGAGAGAAGAGAGAGAGAGAGAGAGACGGGAGAGAAAGTTAAAAAGGAATATATGATATATATTATCATCATGTGCCTTGCTTACTGGCATGGGGGTTCCTGTCTCTCCACAGATCTCGGTCTTTGGTGTTTAGAATCAAATCTACTGGTGATATTCCTTAACGACACCGCCTCAGTCTATACAACAGCATTTCTATCTTTCTGCCTCTACCTATTTTCCCCACTGATATTTCCAGTCGTCACAATATTTTCCAATATCTCTCTTTTCATCACATGACTAAAGAATGCTGAATATATCGTACGAGAATAAATATACCGACGATAACAGCAATAGCGATAGCCAGGATTCTACACGTTGTTACACCAAATATTGACGGTCAATGCAGTGAATGTGTCTCCATGTTTTGCTACCTGAGCCAAGTACAGCGATAGATGTACATTACATGAATGATAATAAAATTATAAATTCAATTGCTTTTCTTGAAAGAAACATAAATAATGACAGCGAAGAAACTTAGCCTTCGAATTTCCAAATAGAATCCCTCTGCAAATAAAGCTGGCCAGTAGTTCTTTTCGGTTGTGAAGTATGGGCCATCAACAAACATGATAGAAAACATTAGGTTGCGTATGAGGTGTGTTGTTGTCGTAAAATGGCACTACAATTCTGGGTTAAAAACAGAGAAATATTATACCCACCAGTAATAAATTTGCTCGAAACAATACACAATTGTAGACAGACATGATTGAGTTGAAGCTTAGGGTATGAAATCTCACCAAATAGTCAAAAAAGCAAACTCAGAGGCAGGCGAGAAAAAGGTCAGGCAATAAATAGCAGCAGTTGCTTATGAGGAGCATCTAGTCGAGTGACTGCAACGCCGGACACCCACTTGAGAGACCCGGGTTCTAATCCTCGGTAAATTAATGGCTTTTGTTTTCTGTTACAAACAGAAAACTCACCTGCACAGTTCGCGGCTTTAGTTAGTTAGTTAGTTAGTTAGTTAGTCGACAGATCATCCTCGTTGCACATCGGGCCATTCAGTCCATAAGTGCTCGGATCCCCTCCTCAGCAAATCCCGCAGCGTGTAGCGGCTAACGACGCCAGTTCTGTGTTGGTTTATCAATCTTCTTTGGCTTCCTGCACTACTCAGGTGGCCCTAATTCCTTAGGCTCAAGGAACCCCCCCCCCCCCCCATCACACACACACACACACACACACACATATTCCTACCCTGCAAGATACTATAGGCATTAATGACAATGTTTCACTCGGACATAGAGTTCTGTCAGCTAGATTGTGGACACATCGCAGTGACAATAGATTCCACTGGTCACTGGGTTCAACTGTGTTGACAACGAAATACCTACAACCCGTGAAAGAAACATGACCCTTCAGTGCGCATTGCCACCACAATTGTGTCTGCTGTGTTTAATCGTGAGCTGGTTATGTGGACTTCTAGTACCGGTCTTGCAAACCCTGGTTTCTGAGCACGGAGAGGAGAATAAGAGCTCTGTAACCCAGTTCCCTTGGAAAGGATACATTGGTATCCGATTAGAATAGAAGTCTCGACGCCAGCCTCAGTAATGTTTGAACACTTAAGTCCATACATTGACTTCCAGGTAGGCTGAGCCACACAAAAACGGCTTGCATTCATCATCTTGATAAATGCGAGCCGTTTGTTGCGGCTCAAGCCACCTGAAAGTCAATGTATGGACTTAAAAGTTACAAGTGTTCAAACACCATACCAAATAAAACCTAACCTTGCAGCTGATCAACCTGGTTATGATAGTCTTATGTAACTAGTCTTATAATCTGTGCGTGCGTGTGTGTGTGTGTGTGTGTGTGTGTGAGTGTTCGTGCGTGCGTGCGTGCGTGTGTGTGTGTGTGTGTGAGTGAGAGAGACAGAGAGAATCTATTGCATGTCATGTAATAACTCTAAGGCATAAGTAACATCGAAATAAAGCAGAGAACAGGTATTGCCAAAACCATTTTCAAAACATGAACACATATTAGCATTTAGAGAGACAACAAACGCATTTAGCATGAGAACTGTTAAATGTTATAATGACAATAATCTACTGAATATCCTAATGGATAACTTCAAGGCATAAGAGCTTCATAATGTAAACCATACAAATCGAAACTATGGCCAGGATGCAAAATTAAGCTCAGGGCGGAGATTACTGGAAATCAATTACCGCCAACTTTTATAGCATATTCGGCATTTCAAGATGATGAATATATTTTTGTTTTTAAATTCTAGAACATGATTCCCCGAGGCAGAACATTCATTTATTAAAAACTTGAAATCTGTAACGGATACGAACTTTAAACAATCGTAACAGAGGCATCTTTTAGTATAAATGAGAGAAACATGTCTCGAAGCAATATATAGGCCTGGATACACGGAGGGAGAATAATTCCGTTAAAAGTCGTAATTAAAAGACTAATCACTTACTTCAATGTTTATTTTTTAAAGTAATAATTAATCCTTAAATAAAGTAATATGTGTTAAAGATGCAGTTTTTTTTCGACAGTTGGGCCAGACCAAGGACTTTCAGCTGAATGAATCAACATTGTTAGTTACAATACAAACATTCGGGCAGAAAATGAAGTAGTCAGAAAAGAGATACGTATGAAGCGCAAATACAGAATGTCTAAATGACATCTACACTTGTTGGTACATTCCTAGTGACATATTAAAATCCATCTTCATAGCTCTGCCAAAGACACCATGCACTTTAAAATGCGAAGAGCATCGCTCAATAAGTCTTATGAGTCACATGACAAAGCTGTTACTGATAATAGTTATGAAAAGAATAAGAAACAAGATTAAACCAGAAATTAGTGATGAACAGCATGGATCTATGGAGGGAAATGACACAATTATATGTTTGTGTGTGTGTGTGTTTGCGTGTGAGAGAGAGAGTGTGTGTGTGTGTGTGTGTGTGTGTGTGTGTGTGGGGAGGGGTGTGTGTGTTTGTGGGTGTGTGTGTATATGTGTTTCCTCAGGACACTATTAGAAAGAGCTATAGAAGTAAAAACAGATCTGTACTTGTGCTTCATAGACTACACAAAGGCATTTGACAATTTGAAACATGACGAAATAATAAAATTACTAAAGAAACTGAACATTGACGGCAGCGATTTGCGAATAATAAAGAACATATACTGGCAGCAAACAGCAGCCCTAAGTTTCAACAACCTGTGTATAAAGAAAGGCGACAGATTAGGTTGTGTATTTCTCTTGATTTGTTCTCCGCTTGCTTGCTCTTGAGACGAATGGCCACGGTCAACCTTCGGCTATAGCGGTTTAGTTGTAACTGGGGCCTTTATAGTGTATCTAATACTTCTTCTTTCGAAAAAAATAGATGTGTATATCTGCTTCCTTGAAAGAGTTGAGTTCCTGCAATTGTGTTCGTTTCATCCTTGTAGTTTTACGTGTCTGGACAGAGTCGCAAACTTGTTAAGGCCTGGAGTTATTGTGTACCCGCCCCGTCATATGGTGTTGCTTCCTTCAGGGAGCTTTACCAGTCGCCATTCTTTCTCCAGCTATGTCTTGTGTTTTGGTGTCTTCTCGGTCTTCTTTGGTATCTTGTGTCGTGGCTGGCTCGATGGTTCGATCTTGGTGGGGAGTGAAGTGTGGAGTGAAACCGCCTCATGATCTCCCTACACACTCGGTCTTGTCAGGGTAGCCTTCTTCATCCAGTTCTATTTCTTCCTCTGTAGCTTCTTCTTCTCTCTGGGTTTTTGCATTTTCTGGTTCGGGTGTTTCTTTCTGTGACTTGAGCAGTTTTATTTTTCTCTTTCTTCTTGGATCTGTTTAAGCGTTTCTTCTGTCTTTTCTCTTTCTTCTTGAATTTTTGATAGAGTTTCTTCTGTCTCGGCTTTTATAGCAGCCATTTGAGCGACATCCTGCTAAATCTTCTGTTGAACTTGCTTCATTTCGTGCAGGATGCGCTGAAAGGCAGTTGTCTGTGTTTTTTGTGTCTTGTCTTTTTCTTCTTCTATGCTGTTGAACTTTGATCTCAGGTCCTTCAGTTGGCCTTCCAGTTGCGCTTTGTTGCATTTTTGTGAGTCGATTGGCAGCCTCGTACTGCCTCCTAGGCCACTTTATAGGACAGGTTAGTTTTGATGGAAATCTTCGTTGCCTCTTTACTGTCTTGCTAGCAGGGACAGCCGAGTTACCTGGCGCCATGGTTGCCGAGGCAGTTGGCGCACTTTCTATTAGTGTTAGGCCTCCTGAAGTCTGTGTCGATCTTTGCATGCTGGCACTGATTGTATGGATGGGGTCCAGAGCAAGTATCTACATACCTCCACCTCACTCTTGCAGGTGGCACGGGTGTGCCAAGATTTCTGGTACATAGAACATTGCAGCACTCTCGGTATGTAGTGCTCTGGAGCTTGGTCTTTCTTGTCCCATCTAATGTATTGAAGGATCACTCGTCCTCCGATGTTACCATGACAACTGTGGAGGGGATGTTATTCTTGCCGATTATCCTCTCAGCACTGGTGATCTTGAGTTTCCTGTTCTCTCTCGTCAACATTTCCCTAATCTGGTCGTTGGTGAGATGGACCTTGAGTCGTTTGATGACCCATCGTTTCATCGTGCGGGTGTCGGGTGGCTTCTACTGTGATACCGTGGGGTAGCTTGATGTCGGCTTTCTTGTGTTGTGACATCTTCTGCATTAATGCGTTGATCTTAGAGTTCTTGTTGATGGAGACCACTATTCCATCAGGTGTTTTGCGTAGCTGGGTGACGCCGTGTCTTCCCAGCTCGTTTTCCAACAGAGCCTGTATCTTGTCTGTTGGTAGCACCGACAGTTTGGCGTCCCCTGCGCTTGTTTGTTTCAGCAGGATTTTGCCGATGAAGTCCTCTGTTGTGGTTTCCTCCGATGTGGAGGTCTTTGGTGAGCTGCTTGGCTGCTTCTCAGCAGTGTTGATCTCACTATAGAAGCTCACTTATTTGTTCTCATTATACAGCGAGATTTTATAATGAGATCTACAGTAAATATGTCTGGGATCCTGGTTGGTGGACATAATATAAATAACTTATGTTATGCTGATGACACCGTCTTGATAGCAAAAAGTCAGAACGATCTACAGGAAATGATATATATATACAGTGGTGGTAGAAAGTGGGGGATTGGGGGGGGGGGGGGGGGGGGATGGACCTAAGTTTGAATAATAGAAAGGCAGAAGACATGATGGTATCAAAGAAACAGACTGTGCCTAAATTTACAATTAAATTAAAGGACGTTATTTTGGGGCTAGTACAGAATTTCGGAAATCTAGGCACATGGATAACATTATATGGAAGATGCATCACTGAGATAAAGAACATAATATGGCAATCAAAAACTGCATTCTATCAAATGAAGAACGTTTTGTGCAATAAGTCATTGTCCTTGAAAGTTAGAAAAAGAGTTTTAGCATGTTACATAGAAACAGTTTTAACATACGGCTGCAAATCGTGGATAATAAATAAACAGGCGAAAAAATCCCTGAAAGCCTTGGAGATAAGATGTGGTTTTATAGAAGAATGCTGAAAATTAATTGGACAGCCAAAATAAGCAATCTGAACGTTCTGAGGGAAGCTAAGTGGCAAAGACAATTTATAACAAACATCAGAAAGAAGTAGTAATCATTTTGGCCACATTATGATAAGACAATAACTGGAACATGTTGTTACAACCGGAAAGATTTGTGGAAAGAGAGATAAAGGGAGACAGATTCCGAAAATTCTTGACACTCTTGTGTCATGGCATGGAAGGTTGTCAATTCACGAATTTATTCATGCTGTCGGAGATCGCAATTTGTAGAGAATTATGATCCCCCACGTCAGACTGCGTGGCACATGATGATGATGATGATGATGATGATGATGATGATGATGATGATGATGATGATGATGATGATGATGATGATGATGATTGCCAGCGAGCACGCTAAGGGTCTTCATTCGCTGGTACGCTCCTGGTCTTGATAGAGGGTGCGTTAATGCCCGCTAGTGGTTATTCATAGAGAGTGCCTGACTGCTCACAAGGTCGACAGGGTCATACGCACTCTGCGTCTGACTGAAGGCTGACTCGTCTCTGATATAATTCATTTCAATTACATATGTGATTTCTTTCTCTTGAGCCCAGCTCCGTAACCGTTATCTTGAATGTTGGACATTATATTTAAGTACCGCAACTCTCTGATGTTCCCCTCTCAGTATTACACTTGATTATGTGAAACTGTCATTCTTTACTTCAGAGCAACTCACACTGTGCACAAGTAGAACGCAAAGCTTGATACTCAACTCAGGTTGGTTTTTCCCACGATGTATTGACTAATCACAGATTATACTTTGTTCATACTAACATAATTTCTCAACACTACGAATTAACAAAACTACTTAACAACCACAATTCCTAACAACATGTTCGTAGCGGCGCAATTTGTGGCCGTGCTACTGCAACAAAGAACCACATCTAGACTTGACCATGGCTCTCGTCCAACTGCCTGCCTCGAGGAGACGATGTCCCATCGCTTACAATTTGCCTTGCCGTCTTCGTGCAAAGCGTGCATCTATAAATGCACGCTGAATTTCGTGAAGTCCTGTATTCTCTCGGTTCCTATTCCATGACCCACTATAGGCTCATGGCACTCACCCCCGCTACACAGAGAAAAGATGTGAAGCACTTTTTATTTCAAATACAGAATCTTCAATTCAACTGCTTCTAAATATGAAAGTTTGTATATCAAAAGTTAGTTCCACGTATATACCACAATGTTTCGACACTCTAGCATGTTGTCGACTGGTAGAGTCAATAGTGAATATAATGAATTGATCAAAGCTTAATTTCACCTGCTAATACTGAAATTCAGTTACCAAAATCACTCGTTTCAGGTCTACACGGATTTTCAAAGTGCATTACATTCTACAAAATGCAACATGGTCATAATAGGTATAGTATGACTACAATTTTAAGCTTACTCATACATACTTCCTGTAATGATGTGTAAAAAAGTGGACACTCCATCACCCATCACAAAAGAAAAACAAAATAATATTATATGTCACACACACTATACCCGTCTTACCACACGTAGACGACGTGTAGCTTCAGCCTCCTTTCCCATTCAGAGGACTGAAGTCTAACAGCTATGAGTTCCTATGCGTTTCTCATGAGCATCTTACACCCTACTCCAAGCCCAAACGCTCTGGGTGAAGGTATGTGTGGGTTTAGGAAATATCTCGTCCTCACAATCACCTGGCATACTGGCATGTGATTTGCCTCTCTCCTTTTTCATTGACCATTATTCCTCTTCAACTCTGGCGTCGTTGATTCGGTTCACAATTCCTAAACATGGCTACAGTAAGCAAAGTCCCAAACCTCTTCGTATTAACAATCGCTCCATTATAGGTATAACACACTCGTTCTGAAATCTTCAATAATTAGGTAGCTTTCATGGTACCTGCATTACTAAATACTATGTTATTCTTAATATTTTTTTAATATATTATAACTATCATTTATGTACTACAATCTCTATTATAATTTAACTATAATAAATTTTAAATATAATATAATTTAATGAAATAATAAATTAATCAATATTATGCATATTCTTTTCTAGAATCTCCTTTTTAACTTAGTAACTCACGGCCCATCAATAACTATCATCAAAACCACAATAATTAACATTTATAAATTTAATATTCATCTTTTTTAAATTTTATATCAATAATATAATAATGTTAATATAAGACAATAATCATCTAGCAATTCTTTCTACAATCTCGGTACAACTGTAATGTATTGGTATATCTTATAAGTCTACAACAACCTTTCATGCCAACACTGCCCAGTGCCACAGAGCAGGTGCTGGATTTCGCCATAGAATGGATGTAAGGAACTCTCAAAGTAAACAGTGCAGGAAAACTAAGGAATACGAGTATCCGAGTTGACAACGGGAAACGTCACACCAACGCAATCGTGACAACAAAAACATACGTTGTGCGGTGATCAATGTCGCGAGATTGCCATGAGTTAAACAGATAAATATTCCCGACGTTTGCTTGGCGTGTATTTTCAGCACCATTATTTTACTAACTGGAAAAACACCGCGGATGTCAAAATCTCAGGACAATATTTGTAGCTGCACGTGTACATCTATAACGGATTTGGAACGGTCGGTGTTGATGGTGACAGGTCCTGGCATCGCCTTGATTAGTTTGTCTACATTTGAATGTAAATGGAAGCAGTGGGGTCAGCCCATCTACACATTTGGTGTTGAGTGAGAAGGAAGGGATACACCGAGTTGGCAGTTCATTACCAGTTAGAATCACATATATTGTCACCACGGAACAGAAGATTGACAAGTTTGTCAACATTTGAATGCAGATGGAAGCCGTGAGATCACAATGGCAGATGTAAAACGGAAGTACTTAGTAGGGAGAAAACAGTACATATGTCAATTCTTGGTTTCCGGAACATGAAGAGTTTGACGGGGTTATTTGCAACTGTTTGTTGGAAGTCGTCATAAAATTCGCTGGCTTGTTTTGAGAATCTTAACAATTACTGACAACTTTGACAGGATTTAAGCCCGGAAAAATAGATCCTTGCAAATGGTTGATATGTCCAAATAACACCTGTGTGGGGGAGAAGAGGATAAAGTCACGTGGACAACTTTGGTAGTTTGCCATATAAACTCTAGTTGTGACCAGCTAGGGAGGACTTGAAATTATGCTTTAGTCAGAGTGCCAGGGCACGGCAGCGCCTAGTGGAAATAATATCTACCGTGTGTTAATTAGTGACTTAATTTTACACGTGCCTATAATGGCAGATGTAGATATGATTGATAGGACTGCAGTGGTGCCATTTAAGGTTCCCTACCAGATCCAAGGAAGCTCAATAAAGTTTTGGGAAGGAAGAAAATCCCAGTCTGAAGAACACCAGTTCGGCAATCAATAAAGATTGCTTACAGACGTGATTAAAAGCTAGAGGGAGGTTGATTCACCCAACATAGTGAAGATTACAGTTGCACCATACAGCATTAAACAGTGGTAACGAACCGAGAACCGGTTAAGAGTAACTAGTGTTAGTACAGTAACAATTAACATTAGTAATTAGCACTTGCGGACTGAATGGTTCGATGTGCAACGAGGATGATCTGTCGACTAACACTTAACTTTACTAACTGTGTAAACACTAGAAAAGAACTTGTGCAGTTGGTTAGAGAACATTAGGAACGGACATTGTGTAGAGTGAATCCGGTCCATAAGTAACTGTTCATACCACCGGTGTCTATTTCTCATGTTCATGAAATGGGATTACCAGAGGTCTACAGAAGCAAAGCAGTATCCGGCAGGATGGTTCCGGCAACGGGTGAGACGTACTTGTTCTGACGTAACGTGCTGTGGTCTATCTTTGCTGTGATCAGCGGACTGAGCTGATGTCTGAGAATCAGATTCTCTACACTTTATAGAACACGTCACACATTTTCTTCGCATACACGTCTCATACACGTTACACTTTTATTTTAATAAATTAATCTGTATTAATTTCTAGAAGTAAGAGTTGTTGAGTATGTTGCGTTGGGGAAGTATGAGAAGGGGGCATAGTACGACAGTGTGAGAGTGATAGGAAAAGGTGTCCATAGGCTGATGGAGTGTGTTGGACGGAAGCTGGTGGATTCTCCAGAATATTGAGGGGGAAAAAAAAATAATATTATAATGTGGGTGTCGGATCTCCTCACTCCAGGGACGACACTTTAAAGGAGGACACGACATTACTGGGGGCTCGTAAACGTGATATTTGGACAGTGGGATCTCTCGTAAACGTGATCCTTGGACAGCGGGATCTATCGTAAACGTGATCTTTGGACAGCGAGATCTCCCGTAAACGGAATCCTTGGACAGCGAGATCTCCTGCAAGCAGGAACGTTTGACAGTGGGATCCTCTGACAACGGGGTCTTTTGACACGGGATCCTTAGTTATAAGAGGGAGATATCATTTTGGAGAATCCAGCTAGAGTGAATGTGGATAGGGGTTAGGACTAATATCTTACCTGTTCACACTTCACACGTCTGCATAGGTCTATGGTCCTGATTCTACTCTTGTCACTGCGTGAATGTGCTGTGTGTGGTAATATCGAGATTTATAGTACTTGTTCATATATCGGTATAGTAATTTGCAGTTATATTGTACTAGACCTGCTAGCTTACCTCTCTGTATAATGGCCACCCCTAAACTTAGCACGTTAGAATTAAAGGAAAGGGGGGAAGAAATGGGATTGGCGGGGTCTGCTCTAACGGATTACATACAGGAAGTGGAGAGAGAGTATCGTCAAGCAGAAAGGGATGATCGAAAGGCCGAGCTGGAATTGAGAAGGATGGAGTTGGAACAAGCAGCTAGGAAATTGGAAGCTGAGCAAGCAGCTAGGAAATTTGAAGCTGAGCAAGCAGCTAGGAAATTAGAAGCTGAACAGGAAGCACAGAAAAGGGAGCACGAGTACCGGATGAGGGAACTCGAGTTGAAGAGTCAATCTAATGGAGAAACTGAGGGAGCAGTTGGAGGTTCCTCCATCCCAGGATCAACACCAGTAGGTGGACATGGGTACCATGCTATGAAGTTTCCTTTAGCGGTCTACGAGGAGGACAAAGAGAAGATTGACCAATACCTTCAACGCTTCGAGGCTATGTCAGTTGCTATGGGTCTGGAGCGTAACAAATGGAATCTTAAGCTATCCCAGGGATTACGCGGGACAGGATACGAGGTTTATACTCGCCTGCCACCAGGACATGAGAACAATTATGATGAATTAAAGACGGCTCTGCTGAAACGATTCGAGGTTACATCGCATACCTACCGGAAAAAATTTCGAGCAGCGAAACGAGAACCGGGAGAGTTGTTTGCCGCCTACAGTTTGCGTCTTAAATCTTATCTCCATAAGTGGATGGATTTGGCTGGGTTCGCACATGACTATGAGAGTCTGGAAGAGCTCATGGTGGTCGACCAGCTGAAGAAGCAAATGTCTAAACCTCTCAGGACGTTCCTGGGAGAACAAGGAGCGGAACGTATTGACCTCGTGAATAAATTAGCAGAACGGTTCGTCGAGGTACAGGGGGAGGCAGGGGAAAACCTTTCCACCAACACCAAAAGTCAAGAGAAACATGACAAGAAGAAAGCCAAAAACTCAGGAACAAAAAAGTGGGAACCTTATGGGCAAAAATCAGAGGATAGTTCAGAGAAGAAGAAGGAGGGAAGCAAGAGCACCTCAAGCTCTACACCTAAACGACCGTGGTCGGAGAAGTGGTGTTCAATTTGTAAGTCACCCTCTCACAATACGAGGGACTGCAAATCGAAGGCTAAGACCCCTCATTTTGCAGCATGTCAAGTGACTCCAAGGAGGTTGTCACGGAAAATGCCAAGGTCAACAAGGAAGCTCGCCACCAGGAGAGCTCATTCAAGTCCGACAATAGAAAATCTAGGACAGGGAAATGGTGCAACGAATGCAAGTCAAACACGCACAATGCTATTGACTGCAGGGGAAAGTCAGGAGACACTCAATTCGTCGTGTGCTCAGGGAAACCTAAGGTGGAGCCCACCGAACAGGTCGAGGCCGAGGAAGAGACTCCAGACCAGGAGAAACCACCTGTAGTGGAATTGGTAGAGGTTAACGGTCGTCAAGTGGAGTGTTTATACGACACAGGACTGGACGGGGAGGCCGTGATTTCTGCGGATCTAGTACATCCAGAACAATTCACAGGTGAAACATTGGATATACAGCCTGCACAGAAGAGTGCTGTAACCATGAAGTTGCCCACTGCTAATGTGGAGATTCGGTCAAGGTACGTCACCGGCACCATCAAGGCCGCTGTATTGACCGATCCCATTTTTCCAGTCATCCTAGGTTGCCGGTATGTCTTTCTGGGAATGCCCAGGGAGCCTATTCATATGGGAGCAATGCAGACTCGCTCTCAGGCGAAAACGGAAGAGGCAGACGCAATTGTGACTAACCCAATGCCGGGGGAGCTACGAACTGCCCAGAGTGAGGATGATACTTTACGTCCTTGCTACAAAAAGCTGCAGAAAAGTGCTGATCCACCAGGACGGGGGCAGTACTACATGAAGAATAGGATACTCTACAGGAGAGCAGGAAGGGGAGACAACCTATACGGTCAGTTGGTCGTCCCAAAAGCTCATCGGTCCCAGATTCTTCATATGGGGCATACCATCTCCTTTAGTGGACACATGGGTATTGCCGCCACCATGCAGCGGATTTCCTGCCACTACTATTGGCCGGGAATGACAGATGATGTGCGTCGGTATGTGAAGTCATGCCCTGAGTGCCAGAGGGTGGCACCGAAACACTGGACAGCACCGGTGATGTTGGGTGAGATGCCCATCATGAACTCTCCTTTCGAGAGGGTAGCCATCGATATCGTGGGTCCACTTCCCAGGACTAGGAAGAGGAACATGTATATACTTACAATGGTGGATTGCTGTACAATGTGGGGTGAGGCGATACCGTTGACCACGATTGACTCGAAAAGAGTGGCGGACGCACTGATGGAGGCCTTTACCAGATTAGGCTTTCCGGATCAAATTCTGACGGACAATGGATCTCAGTTTTGTGGAAAACTCATGGAGGAGGTATTTAGGGTGTTTCACTCTAACCACATACATACCAGCCCTTACCACCCTCAAGCCAATGGACAAGTAGAGCGTTTCAACGGCACGTTGATGACAATGCTAAGGAAATTAGCGCAGGAAAAACCTGATAGGTGGGATGAATATATCCCAGCAGCACTCTTTGCCTATCGGGAAGTTCCTCATGGCTCAACAGGACTACCACCCGCTACGTTGCTGTTTGGTCGTCCAATCAAAGGACCGTTGGAAGCCATGTTGAGGAGTTGGACTGAAGAGGGGACGTCAGAAGAAGTGATCTCATCCTATCAATACGTGGAGGAACTGAAAGAAAAACTCCACAAGGGATGGACTCTGGCAAATCAAAACTTGAAAAAGGCCAGGAAAAGACATGCGGCTTACTACAACCGTAGGTCTAAAGAAAGATCTCTAGAGGTGGGAGATAAAGTCTTGTTGCTACTCCCAACGGGAAACAACAAACTGGAGATAGGTTGGCAAGGACCATTTCCCGTGGAAAGGGTGATATCCAGAACCAACTATCAGATCCGGATCCGGGGAAAGTCGAAGATGTTCCATATCAATCTCTTGCGGAAATACGAAGAGAGACCCGGAGACAAGGCAGCTCACCTCATGGCAATGGCAGTTGCAGTGGAGACAGAAGTGGGAACCAGCGAGGGCAGGGAATATCCCTTAGTACACCAGGAAACCTATAGGGATGTACAAGTGAACCCTGATCTGACCTCCCAGGAGAGGGAAAGGATAACCCAGGTTCTCAAGTCTCATAAGGAGATACTGACTGATAAACCAGGACGAACGAGGTTGGTTGAGTTCGAGATGACTTTGACCACACAGGAGCCTGTTCGCCAAAAGGTTTACCCAGTGCCATTCTCTAAAGAAAAGGCCCTGGAGGAGGAAATACAAAAACTGCTGGAGGATGACGTGATTGCACCATCCACATCCCCATACAATGCGGGGGTAGTTTTGTTACGCAAACCAAGTGGAGAACACAGGTTGTGTATAGATTACCGACTGCTGAACAGTCATACACAGTTTCAGGTGGAACCTTTGCCGAATCCAACTCAGTTATTCGCTAGGCTCCATAAGGCTCGGTACTTTTCAAAGGTGGATCTGAGTCGGGGGTACTATCAGATACCAGTCAAACCGGAGATTCGACCACTGTTAGCTTTCAGTACACCCAGTGGACACTACGAATTCAAGGTCATGCCCTTTGGACTCAGCAATGCACCTAGTGTGTTTACACGCATGATGAGGACTTTACTAGATCCGTTACAGGATCCGTCCATCATCTCATTCATGGATGATATTCTGATTTCCAGTGACAGCCTGGATGACCACTTACAATCCTTGGAGAGAGTGTTTAATAGGCTCAAGGAAGCAGGGCTTACTGCTCGTCCAACCAAGTGCATGATTGGTTACCAGACTCTGGAATTTCTAGGTCACACCATCACTCCAGGACACATTGTTCCAGAAGAGAAGAACCTGGAGAAAATCAGAAATGCACCAAGGCCAAAAACGAAGAAGGATGTGCGATCTTTTCTCTCGTTGTGTGGGTTCTACCACAAATTTATCCCACATTTCACTGAACTGGGAGCTCCGTTGACCGAAACCTTGAAAAAGGGATTACCGGATCAAATCATTTGGACACCAGAATGTGAGAATGCCTATAGTCAGTTAAAGGAGGCCTTGGTCAGCAAACCTGTATTACAGCTCCCTGACCTTTCCAAACAATTTGTGTTGAGAACAGATGCGAGTGCGATTGGAATTGGAGCCGCTTTGTTACAGGAAGGAAAAGACGATGCTTCGGTTTTGAAACCTGTAGCATACGCAAGTAAGAAACTTCTACCGGCGGAGAGGAATTATTCAACCGTCGAGAGAGAATGCTTGTCCCTCGTATGGGCAGTGCAAAAATTTCAGCCATATTTGTATGGAGTTAAGTTTCGGGTTCAGTCGGATCATCAGCCCCTGATGTTCCTGGCTACTTCTCAGAAGCTCAACGCACGTTTGATGCGGTGGTCGTTGTTACTTCAACCGTATAATTTCACAGTAGATTACATTCCTGGGAAGGAAAATGTTGGAGCGGATTTCTTGTCAAGACACCCAGCTCCTGAAGAAGAGGAATGAATTATCTGGATTTAACTCATGGTGGAGGAGAGTGAGATGGACTACTCTCTTAAGAGGGGGCCTATGTCGCGAGATTGCCATGAGTTAAACAGATAAATATTCCCGACGTTTGCTTGGCGTGTATTTTCAGCACCATTATTTTACTAACTGGAAAACACCGCGGATGTCAAAATCTCAGGACAATATTTGTAGCTGCACGTGTACATCTATAACGGATTTGGAACGGTCGGTGTTGATGGTGACAGGTCCTGGCATCGCCTTGATTAGTTTGTCTACATTTGAATGTAAATGGAAGCAGTGGGGTCAGCCCATCTACACATTTGGTGTTGAGTGAGAAGGAAGGGATACACCGAGTTGGCAGTTCATTACCAGTTAGAATCACATATATTGTCACCACGGAACAGAAGATTGACAAGTTTGTCAACATTTGAATGCAGATGGAAGCCGTGAGATCACAATGGCAGATGTAAAACGGAAGTACTTAGTAGGGAGAAAACAGTACATATGTCAATTCTTGGTTTCCGGAACATGAAGAGTTTGACGGGGTTATTTGCAACTGTTTGTTGGAAGTCGTCATAAAATTCGCTGGCTTGTTTTGAGAATCTTAACAATTACTGACAACTTTGACAGGATTTAAGCCCGGAAAAATAGATCCTTGCAAATGGTTGATATGTCCAAATAACACCTGTGTGGGGGAGAAGAGGATAAAGTCACGTGGACAACTTTGGTAGTTTGCCATATAAACTCTAGTTGTGACCAGCTAGGGAGGACTTGAAATTATGCTTTAGTCAGAGTGCCAGGGCACGGCAGCGCCTAGTGGAAATAATATCTACCGTGTGTTAATTAGTGACTTAATTTTACACGTGCCTATAATGGCAGATGTAGATATGATTGATAGGACTGCAGTGGTGCCATTTAAGGTTCCCTACCAGATCCAAGGAAGCTCAATAAAGTTTTGGGAAGGAAGAAAATCCCAGTCTGAAGAACACCAGTTCGGCAATCAATAAAGATTGCTTACAGACGTGATTAAAAGCTAGAGGGAGGTTGATTCACCCAACATAGTGAAGATTACAGTTGCACCATACAGCATTAAACAGTGGTAACGAACCGAGAACCGGTTAAGAGTAACTAGTGTTAGTACAGTAACAATTAACATTAGTAATTAGCACTTGCGGACTGAATGGTTCGATGTGCAACGAGGATGATCTGTCGACTAACACTTAACTTTACTAACTGTGTAAACACTAGAAAAGAACTTGTGCAGTTGGTTAGAGAACATTAGGAACGGACATTGTGTAGAGTGAATCCGGTCCATAAGTAACTGTTCATACCACCGGTGTCTATTTCTCATGTTCATGAAATGGGATTACCAGAGGTCTACAGAAGCAAAGCAGTATCCGGCAGGATGGTTCCGGCAACGGGTGAGACGTACTTGTTCTGACGTAACGTGCTGTGGTCTATCTTTGCTGTGATCAGCGGACTAAGCTGATGTCTGAGAGTCAGATTCTCTACACTTTATAGAACACGTCACACATTTTCTTCGCATACACGTCTCATACACGTTACACTTTTATTTTAATAAATTAATCTGTATTAATTTCTAGAAGTAAGAGTTGTTGAGTATGTTGCGTTGGGGAAGTATGAGAAGGGGGCATAGTACGACAGTGTGAGAGTGATAGGAAAAGGTGTCCATAGGCTGATGGAGTGTGTTGGACGGAAGCTGGTGGATTCTCCAGAATATTGAGGGGGAAAAAAAAATAATATTATAATGTGGGTGTCGGATCTCCTCACTCCAGGGACGACACTTTAAAGGAGGACACGACAATCAAGACGACCGGTCGTGCGTTGGAATTTAGGAACAACTTAGTGTGGCTATTGGATGATTTGAAGGCTAGCAGTGGACTACAAGTTAATAACAGCTAGAAGCATATATTTGGAACGCCATGGATTCGAGAACGACGGGCAGAATCTAGACATAATCGGAGGAAGATGACAGCAAGGACGGCCTGAGTGAACGGACGAAGGAGACGTAATATTGAGTGACGACCAGGCGAACGTAGGACAGGTTGGAGTAATTCATTTTTGTGTATGCTTATATTAGATGCCACTCTGGCAAAAACAGATGCTCTAATTATTACACTTCAAGATGTATCAGCTGTGTCAACTACCGTAATAAAGCGGTGTTAGTTTCCTGAACTCTGGCGTTACGTTATCTTTCAAAGTTCATCATAGAGTTATTGACTGTTATGGTCACTCCATTATAATGAGCCAGTACCTTCTGTGAGCTCGATTATAGTAGATCTACATGGCAAAGCACAGAGAAGACGGACTTACGGCTTGGCACCCAGTGTATCCCAGTATTTATTATCTCGTTCTAGTTTAACTTTATGACAATGAACAATTCCCATGTTGTTAAACAATCAACTGTTCAACATTCTGCAAGTGCATCTGGCGTCACGCAGTGAGCTAGTCAAACTCACCACTTACCGGCAAGCCCCTTCACACAATATCACAATCACTGTAATATCACATGCTCGCCTAGTTCAGAAACCAAAATATTCAAATAGATTTGCAACATGCACATAATCATAATAATAAATCAGCTTTAACTGTTCATGCCGCAAAGCAAATCGAAAAGATTATGCGATAACCAAATATTATAAAGAAATTCTTTAAGATCGTGCGTAAATCAGCCATCCACTGTCGTGTATTCTGAAACTGAACCCAACAGAACAAAATACAATAGCGGTAAGCCGAGAACATGCAATCTGATAAGACACACTAATCATTCAATTCTGTTTTCGCACCCTGGACGCGCATCCGTCGATACATTGAGAACGCGAGAAAACCCTGTATATCGGCGAGGCACCTCAACTGTTGCTTGACAGAAGATCATACGACGCTTCATTTCAAATCCAATGATTACCCGCAATCGCCACGGCGGTGATGTACCCAAGAGTTGTCCCAGATGATACAATAAAGCACATCACCGTCAAAGCGATGGCAGCATTTCACCGATCCGTGATGACCCATCCCACATGTTAGATAGTATCAAACCCAAAATTCAATAAATAATGTAAAAAAAACACTTAATCATGCACTTTGCTGGGTGTTAACTTACCATTTAGGTTCTCTACTTATGTTAGTTTATTAATAGTATAACATAAACAAAATTATTTATAATTGCCAAGTAGCAGGTGCGACACAATGACGTAAATAGGGAATATCCTAGAATCCCAGAACCATAATGCCAAGAAAAGATGACGTGACTACACAGAATCGTCACAGGGCAATGTCAATAACAACAAATAGACTGACTTGGGAGTTTCATCAAAGCGGCAGCTCATGTTAATTCTGCAACCATAGGTCGGCTAGATATTGGCTTGATGGCTCATTAGTGGCTGAATGAATACTTGGAAAATGGAAGAGACAATCTATAGAAGCAACACTTATTGTAGCCACGATTAAACAGGCAGGCGAAGGCAGAAAACCAGATGTCTGTGAAGCGGCACGAAGGACACTTGGCGGATTGAGAGAAGGATTCCGTGAGGACGAACAAGAACATTGTTGATCTTCGAACAGGGATGGCTTGCAACCATCAGTAATCTTAATTATATTATTCTTATTGCCCAACCTGGACAGAACAGGTACTTCAAGCAAATTAGTTATTGTTTATTGTTGAGACAAGCCTTACGCTGCGACATTAAACGGCATCATAACTGTTAAAAGATAACGGAGTGGACTCAGACATTTTAGTTTGTTCGGCTTCTAACCTGCTATTGCTTTTCGAGCCGAGTTTATTTATTTGTACAGTTATTGTTGGAATTAATTCTACACCCTGAGATATCGCTTGGCAATAATGATAACATAAATTCCTTCAAATATTGATATAGTCCAATATTCGACCAACCATGCAGTATGTAACACGCAATAGTAACTTTTAATAACTATTAACTATTATATTCACACTGATAAATATCTATTATTTACTAATAAATTGCAAATTTATAAATCAATCTGTTTTTAGCAATAATAATATACTACTACTACTACTACGCAGGCGTGCTCTAGCAGTCAACAAATGTTCAAATGTCCATATATTTTATCACACAGTTTGTTAATTTAAAATGTCTGATATATCACACGATTCTAAATTGTTCTTACATAATCACATAATATTTGTATTTTAACTAACAAAACATTTCCTGTATCTACTCCAAGATTCATAACTATAAAGCAACTGAATCGTGATAACTGCTTTAATTACTATATATTCATATGCTACTATGTTACACATTTTCGACATTATTAATTCTTAACGTAGGCTGATTTATATAAAGACCAATTTCTCGCTTGCTTGCTTGCTTGTTTGCGTTCGCTGCCTGTGAACTCCAGCGCGAAGTCCTGTATGTCAGATGAAGACATCCTGTTGTCAAACATCAGTGTGGTGTCATACAGGACCTGAGATTTGCGTGAGTATCTGTTGTCCCATGTCTGGCTTATTTGTGTGCAGACTGGTGGTTCCTCGCCGTGCAGGCAGATATTCTCCGACTTTGGAAGAATCAGCGATCCTACTACGTTAGCCAGGATCCCGAAGGGATCTGTTGCCCAGGACGCACGACTAAGACGTGCTAGTAGATCTTGGTCAATGTAGAACCTGGCCCTGGTGCCTTGGAAACACCTCTGCGTCCCGACCAATGTCTAATATTCAACCACATATACTACAATAGCCTAATATTGCTACCACATTCATTTACTAACCCTCAACTGATCAATAACACACGTAAATGTAAACACAATGACTGTCTACACACTTCTACACGATAACGTTCAACTGTGTAACTAATTATTATCAGCGGAAATGATTTCAATTTCACAGCGCTATCGCACAGTTTTCTAAATTACAATATCTTTATAATATCACAAATTTCTTCTATTCAAATGTCCGGAATCCGGACCTCTTTGTGACATGTTCTCCAATGGTCTTACCGCAAACTTCTCCGTCATGCTTCGCTGGTTTGACACATATTCGTTAAATATTGTCAGTTAGGCACTTTGTTGCTCTCTTTTCAGTTTGACTCAATGTTTTTCTGAATCAGTTGAATAAACATAGATTATACAGTTTTTGTTTCTCACAAAAGTTTCAATTCTACACGTCTGAGTTGAAGAAAAATCAATGTCCGTTACCGATGTCTGAAAGTTGAAGTCTCGGTGACCTGATTTTAGCAGTTCTTACAGGGAATTCCTTTCACTTCGTCGCCTGTTTTATAGGTATGTTATGTCAACAATATGAACTAGGCTGTTTGTTGAAGTATCTTTTCAATTAAAAAAAAACAAACTTTCTATTGGCTCATTTGAATAATAATACGTTGTAATGTTCTAGTTTTTCACCACTTAAACATTCTTTAATATGTTCCTAACTGTTCTTCGCATATTCTTATTTGTTTAACCATTTATCAATAAATGTTCAAGTCTTTAAAAAATTCTACACACGCACAGTTCGTTGACAGTTCTTTGCTTTTGATCGAATATCTACCAGATTTTTTTCCTACTTTGCATTTCATAGTTCAGCGTATGTACTTTAACTTTCATGTTTCTAATTGTTGCACTGCATATGGTCTGTTATAGATGGTCTTTCACTGCACTTTCGTACTTGATTCTTTTTCTCTTGCTTTTTGAAGAAAGATCTGTCGTCTAGGAATTTCTTTTCCCGGTGTTACAAAATTTCCTCTTTTGAGTTCCCATGTTGCCAGCCAGCTAGATAAGGGTATTAATTCGCTGGTACGCTCATGGTACCTTGATAGAGGGTGCGTTAATGCCCGCTAGTGGTCATTCATAGAGAGTGCCTGACTGCTCACACGGTCGACAGGGTCATACGCACTCTGCGCTTGGCTGAAGGCTGACTCGTCTCTGATATAATTCATTTCAATTACATATGTGATTTCTTTCTCTTGAGCCCAGCTCCGTAACCGTTATCTTGAATGTTAGACATTATATTTAAGCACCGCAACTCTATGATGTTCCCCTCTCATTATTACACTTGATTATGTGAAACTATCATTCTTTACTTCAAAGCAACTCACACTGTGCACAAGTAGAACGTAGAGCTCGATACTCAACTCAGGTTGGTTTTTCCCACGATGTATTGACTAATCACAGATTATACTTTGTTCATACTAACATAATTTCTCAACACTACGAATTAACAAAACTACTTAACAACCACAATTCCTAACAACATGTTCGTAGCGGCGCAATTTGTGGCCGTGCTACTGCAACAAAGAACCACATCTAGACTTGACTACGGCTCTCGTCCAACTGCCTGCCTCGAGGAGACGATGTCCTATCGCTTACAATTTGCCTTGCCGTCTTCGAGCAAGGCGTGCATCTATAAATTCACGCTGAATTTCGTGAAGTCCTGTATTCTCTCGGTTCACTATTCCATGACCTACTATAGGCTCGTAGTAATGATGATGATGATGATGATGATGATGATGATGATGATGATGATGATGATGATGATGATGATGATGATGATGATGATGATGATGATGATGAAGCGCAACAGGAGGTTCGTGTTTCAACATGGAACTGGCATAGCTGGTAGCTGTGCGATACAGAGGAGACAGGGTCGGATATGTCTGAGGTGCAATCACGATAAGCTGCACAGGACTCAATTGAGCAAGGTCTCTTTCCTTGTCGTTCGATGTCAGCGCTAGACGTTCGCTACGAAAGCGAAAGACTGGCCAACTATTCCTCCGTACTCTCGGGCCTACAAAATGTGATGGTCATAACGCTTCACATACCACGGCAGGCTCCTGCTACAAGACTTATTTGTTCATATGTCAGTACATATATTCCACATTACATTAACGCTACGTTGCTTCGGCTGACTGTTGATGTTGGGTGTGACATGATGAACTCCTGGAAGAAACCCACAGCTGTCACTGAAACCACTACCATTGGAGCATGCAGATTCCTCTGGCTGGTTTACAACCTACTCATAAGATCGGCTTATGTTTCACGAGAACAACACATGCGTCTTGCTGATGATAAATCATACAATATTCTCTCCGATAGACAGACATACCGCCATATAGCTAAAAAGACAGACAACATTTAGACGGATAGACAGACAGACCAACAAACAGACCAACAAACAGATAGATGTGTGGTTGGGGGGTGGATGGATTTTTTTTTTTTTTTTTTTTTTTTTGGTTTTTAGTGCGCCATAGACAAGCCATCGACACATATTGCAAATATCATAAAATAAAGGACCTGGTATCCATGCCATCGAGACATATTGCAAATATCACACAATAAAGGACCTGGTATCCATGCCATCGAGACATATTACAAATATCATACAATAAAGTATCATTTTCGACGCCTCGGTTTACATTAGGTTTAGACCTGCTGAGCTGGCGAGAATTACTGACCACTACGGACAGCGGAGTGATACGTTGGCAGGTCAATAAGTAAGTCACACAGTTCTGTGGGATGGCAGTTAAATGCAGTGTTGCCTTTTCATGAAAAAGCACCAAAATCGACCCACAAAGCACCAACATTTTTCGGAAAGCACCAACTGTTTTTATTACAAATGTAACAAGGTAGCACATTATAATTTATTATTATCACTTCATATTGCAATGAAGTTTATTCCAGACCTGCCAAATCTTAACCAGAACTACCCTCGAGCCAAAAAAGCACTAAATTGCAATACTATTTTTGGGGAAAGCACTAAAACAAGCACTGGCGGTATTAATTCAAAATGTTATAAAGTAGCACATTATAATGTATTATTATCACTGAATCCATAGAACGGAAACATACAAATACCTGGGTACAATCTTCAACTGCTCCAACATAATAAGGGAAGAAATACAAGCTAGAATCAACTCTGGAAATAAGATATACTATGCACTACAACATCTGATAAAATCAAATGTGCTATCTCGTAACACCAAGATCACAATTTACAAAACACTGATCAGACCAGTTGTGCTGTATGGCTCTGAAACCTGGAGTACAACTAAAGGAGACGAAGCCTTGTTACAAACCGTTGAGAACAAAATCTTAAGACGCATCTTTGGGCCCATTAGGGATACACAAAGTGGAGACTGGAAAAGAAGAAGCAACAAAGACATTTATGATCTGTTTAAGTCCCCTCTAATCACTGGTATCATGAAGGCTAATAGATTACAATGGCTGGGGAATATAGAAAGAATAGAAGATAATAGGGAAACAAAACTCGCTTACACTCAGGACATAAATGACCGTAGACCCCGAGGTAGACCAAGAAGACGGTGGAGAGATAATATACATACAGACCTACAAGCACTTGGAATCAGCGACTGGCAAGGGAAGGTCTACCAGAGAGACGAATGGAGACGGCTTGTATCTGCAGTAAAGAACCTCAATGGCTCGGAATGCTGAAGAAGAAGACGAAGATTATCACTGAATATTGGAATGAAGCTTATCCCAGTCAGACAACTCCTCTTCAGTTTCTGTAGCCATTTCCTGCTGTGTTTGCTCCTGCGATGAATGATGATGATGATGATGATGATGATGATGATGATGATGATGATGATGATGATGATGATGATGATGATGATGATTGACAGAAACGTGTATATGCCTCCTGTGATCCAATTGTTCGTAGAATATCCAAAGGTAGTTTATAAGCATGACAGCATTTGCCATATCTTTTCATTCCATATCTAATAGTCAAAACAGCTGTCAAACTCTTGATGCTCAGTCTGTTCCGCAATTTTGATTTTATAACTCCCATCTGACTGAAAATACCCTCCACGTCCGCATTAGAATGAGATAAAATGAGCTCAGTTAAAGCTAAATCTGTAAGATCTTGGAAAGGATTTTCACCGGTGGCATCCCTGTATGAGGCTATTTCTGCCCACAGTCCAAGTGTGTCAGAGGTCTGTGTCCACTGCGTATGATGAAGTTTTTTCCACTGGAAATGGATCCGGGTGAGAGTAGATGCATCTTCTACAAACATTTTAGCAAGATCCAATATACAGGGCTTCTGTAACAGTGTAGGTATAATTGGGGTCTATTGGAAAACTCCGATACAGCACGATTGAGCATTGAGACTGAAAGGGGGGGGAGATGCTCAATCGTGACGTATTGGGTTGGTATGGGCAGTTAGAACCCAGCTTGAGTACCGAATGGAGGTGTACATCGGAGCTTTGTTATATTAAGCCAATAAACGTTTTATCAACAAACAAACGACCGGCCTTCGTCTTATGTTACACACTGTTATAAGAGACGAAATGGTGCCGTGACCAGGATGCGAACCTGAGGATGAAAAAGACAAAACTATGCAAAGTCGGAGTTGAATAACGTCGCGGAAAGATTCAAGCGGCACGTGAAAGAACAACTATTGAACCTGGTAACAGCCGCACAAAAAAAATGGCCAGCAAGTTATAAGACGAGATAGTAATAATATCTGAATACAGAGGCCAAAAGCTCGCCCAGGAGTGGTCCTTTGTAAGTCTTTTTTAAGACTTCAGATAAGAAGTTTGTTGTACCAGCCGTTTTGCAGAGGTCACGGTGAAGAAAGTTTGTATGGCCGCCCTTCTGCAGGTTGACTGTTAGCAAGAGCCATCAAAGCCGCTGCCTTACATCATTTTGATTGACCAGGAGTGATCCTGTCCTGAAAGTTTGGGCAAACCAGCAATTTAAGTTCCTCAAAGTTAAAGAGCTAATCAGGAGTTGTCAGGACAGCATGATCGTTGATTGGGCCATAAGTTCTTAAGACACGCAATTGTCGCTGGGCCTTGGCTGATCCTGATCCATTTTTGGGCCTTGTTAATCCTACGACCCAAACACCTGATCCATCCTTGGGCCTTGTCATTCCTACGACCCAAACACCTGATCCATCCTTGGGCCTCGTTAATCCTATGACCCATTCCAAACGACGTTGAAGGACCCACCTGAGAATCAAGGAAGGGACCCAACCAGGGGTCGAAGATTTTCTGGCAGCCCATGAGATGTGACCCAACCAGGGGTTGAAGAATTTTCTGGCAGCCCATGAGAAGGACGAAAGTACCTGAGGGAGGAGAAATGGTATCTGAACTCCACCACTTGAATTCTGAGACTAAGTGAAACTTAATGCGGGATCTGGTTGGTTGAACTGAACTGAAGGTAACAGAGTAATTTAGAAATAGACTCAGAGTTGTAAATTTTGAGGTCTCCCGTGAGGTTCCGAATTCCTTAATTAGAGTGGAGTACAGAACATTATCTACAAGGAACCTTCTTCTGATTGCCACCAGTTTGAGTTTTTTTTTCGAAGACAGGACATCGTTGATGCTTCTTCTGATTAATGTAATATCTTACAATATTATAACCAACTGAATTGTGCTGGTTGGGGATTTGGGAAATTATAATTGTGTGATTGGTTGCTTGCTTTGTTTTGCTATTTTTTCAGCATGGCGGAACAGGACACCCTAGCACAGGTTTAGCTCTGTTTAGGAATATTTTAGCAGAGCAGATTCATCACGACACAAGTGAGAATTATTTCGGCTGAGATAGCGTAAAGAGTAAAAATGTACCTGAGCAGAGACTTAGGACGCGTGACCACATGGTTAGGAGAGTTAAAGGAGGCGGTCAGCGAGGTAGAATGTTTTGTACACTGGTTACAGAGCAATGTAAGAGGTAAGGAGAACAAGAACAGACGAGGACAGCCATTGCTTAATAAAGACAGAAGACAATATGGTTATGACGAACCAAGGCCTGATGTATATAGAGTAAAAGACAGTGAGAACAGACGAAATATAACAGTGTGTAACATAAGACGAAGGCCGGTCGTTTGTTTGTTGATAAAACGTTTATTGGCTTAATATAACAAAGCTCCGATGTACACCTCCATTCGGTACTCAAGCTGGGTTCTAACTGCCCATACCAACCCAATACGTCACGATTGAGCATCTCCCCCCCCCCCTTTCAGTCTCAATGCTCAATCGTGCTGTATCTGGGTTTCCCACTAGATCCCAATACTGTTACACCTCCCCATGTTTACTTAAAGAATTTTCCTTTTAAAGGAAAAATCTTTACTCCTAATCCCCATACTCTATTCCCTACTTGTCTTTTAACCTTCGCCAATACATCTTTTACTCTTCTCCCAGTACTACGGTCTGTCTATAACCTCCCCATATACTTATACTTCTTCTTCGCTTTTATTTATATAATACCTACGGTTAATCCAAGCCAGTCCTTCTTTCCTTTTTATTTCCCCAACATTTTATAATCAACCCACTTCTTCTTCGTTCCTGGTCCTTCAACCAAACATAACATATTTACATATAACATTTCAAATTCAGTTTATAATACATCATAACACCATAACACGTTTTCTTAAATACTCCTTCTCCACTTCAATAAGCAATCCGCTTTCCACTTCAAACGCTGATACCAACTCCTTATTCTTATCACCAATACTACTAATTCCCCACTTTCAACTAACCTGAAATCACTTTCATACGATAGGAAGATAAAGAATCGGTGGCCACCGGAATTTAAGAAGAAATAGAACTCTTTCAAAAAAAAACAACATTCACCTAAATCCCACACCCCTTTACACCCCCATGTTTCTTGAGAATTTATGCAATAAATTCTAAACCACTATATCTCCAGTACCACTCATTACGCTGCTATCTACAGCATCAATTACCAACCATCATCCAAAAATATTCTTCACTTCTAAGTGTCTGTATAACATACACTACCTACCCTCAACCTTACATTGTAATGTAAACCATAAAACACATCCCAAAGACACAATTAAAAAGGTCTATTACCCCTTAAGACCTCCTCCAACACAACACCTCACATAACCTCATCACCTCGTATAAGTAATCTTCTCCAATACCTCAAGTTCACACTTAATGTCCATTTCTTATGGGCATATTTACTAAAATGCTCCACTTATGCCGTTATCAACAGCAACCTAGTAACCTTGATATCTCCCCTTAAATATTAACCACAACATTGTAATCTGACCCACTTATAAACATTTACATTCTGCCCAGGCTATGTAGCCCAATGTCTCTCTAAAATCTTCCACCTCTCAATTCATAATTCATGCCGTAATCTACAGCAGCGAAAATAACCACTCATGTCTGTGACTGCTTGTAATCAACTTTAATCTCAGTCCCTTTTATTACGGACCCACAAACACCCCATGTCCCTATGTCTCCCCTATGTTCATTTCTCATTTACACCCTAACACCTCTTTATTATTGTACTGTTATCTACAGTGTCTAGTCAAACATGGATCCAATTCATGTTTACTCTTTGTCTGGGGTAATTTTCTTATTCTTCTATAACCCAGCAATCTCGTATATATCATGGCTCTTCTGACCCCCCGGAAACTATGTTCAAAACTTTTCTCAGCTTTACCCCACTGAATATATTCATTAATCTTTTCTTCTCCCATGTGGTTTCTAATCCCATATTTAGTGTATCTCTAACCTTTCCCATAACCATCCCCGGTATATGTTTCCACTTCTTCATAAGCCCATCAACCTCACTATGCTGATTATCCCAGTAATATACACCCATGAAGTTATTCTTCACAAAGAGAATGTGTCTCTCTATTAGCTCACAGTAGTTTATTATAACTTTCTGAACGAAGGGTCCTAATTACAGCCCCCTGTATTGTCTTTATTCTCGACAAAAATCCTATAATTTAAACATAACTTAATTAATTACTATTTAACACACAAAACAGTGAAATAAAATCACAACAGGACATCAAATCCCCCCCAAATTTTTGTAACATTCATTTATGTTTCCCCGCAATTCAACTAAAAGTATGATGATGATAGTGATGATGACGGTGACGATGATTAAAATAATACAACATACATCCTAATCTATTTTTTTTTTCTACTACTACTGGTCTCTTTTACGGACCAGTAGTTTACACATGAAAGTCTAAGGACACAATATCCCTACTCTAAAATAATTTCAATCAATTTTACAGGACCAAATCAAGCAAAATTAACTTTATATATATGAGGCATTGTAAGCTCAATTACAATAATTACAACTGTCTTCTCTCTAAAGGGAAGGTTTTCAAAAAAAAATATAATTCCTTCTAGAATTACCACGTAAAGTGACCCAGCAGCATTGGTCTCCTTTGCTAACCAATGTAACACCTATCTATTTAGCCAAGTCAAAACAATTCAATACCAAGCATTAATGCCAAAATACGTATATACATATATACAAATATCTATCTGTTATCTACAGACCATCATAATGCGGAACCATACTTGTTCCCCTCCAAGCAAAATCACTACTCAACAACTGACCATTCCTTTTTCTGGAAGTCCAACATTGATTATCTCCCCTCACAATTTTCTATCTTGTTCCAGCCTCACTCCTAATACATCCCCTATCTAGAACATTCTCTTAAGCCAGCACTGTAAACTACAGGTCGACACATTTATTATGTGGCGATTATTCCAATGTCATCTCAATGTACCAGCCGTCAATATAAACTGTACCTGTGGCTCGATACACTAATTGTTTCCCTTGGCTTTGTACCAAACTTCTTAATCACTACTGTTAACTACAGTATCTTCATCCTCCTACGTCCAACAAAACTTTGTCTACCTAGTATAGACCTCTCACCAACACATCTACTTCCTGTCCTGATAACTAATTCAACCTTTAAGTTTCTCATCTATCCGACGCAATTAATATTTCATTCTTTTGCATCAGTACTTTCTGTATCTCAGCACTATTACCTCAATTCTCTCCTATCCTTTTCACATCGTGACGACAGTCAAACCAGTCGAAACACCCTTTCTAATTTTCATTTACCTCACCTTGTTTACCTTCGTATCTTTCACTCCTATTTATCAGGATTCTTTCGGAACAGCAACTCATGTCCTGATAACTGACAACGGACCTCATTTTTCTCACATCTCCGTATTAGGCACTCCTGCTTCGGCATGTTCCTGTCAAAAATACTAAAGATATTTTGTGAAACGTCAGTCATAATATTAACTCTCTTTCTGTCAACCTGTCATACGACTTCTATAATTTCCTTCCAAGATCACACATTCCAAACAAAAGACATCACACTTTAGCACAAACAAAACAGAGGCGAGGACTATAGCTAAAGAAGAACAAACAACAACAATTCCGCTAAACGAAACGAAACAAATGATATTGACAACAGGTGTAACCAGGCTGTTCAATTCTCTGGACTTATCAATCACTCTTCTCATATTCACACAGACAATGATACACCACCTCGCTCTCATCTCACGACTACACTCGCATCACGACAACCTAACGTGTCTACACTATTATTTCAAAACCGAACCATTTAGACGCCAATTCAACATTCCAGCAATCATTCACTAGAATCTACACGTATTTATCTCCTCAAAACACATTGACACAAGACATGTTAACGCCACTCTTATATTTTATCTATGTACTTTCACCTAGGGGACGTCATCACACCTTCCTTACGACGAACAACTGTTCGACTATAGTTATACTCCCGTACGAACACCGCACAACTAGACGAATTATTCCAGAGGACTTTCTCAATTCACTGCTTTCTTATATCTCTACTTCTATACGAAGGTCAGACCCTATACATGACAATCTCGCAACTTCTATTGTTTTCACTGCACTATCTACTATCTCTTCAAAACAAACCTCATTCCAACAGATCCCTAATTTCGTAACTATCATTCTATACTTCTCCACACACAACAACTTTCTTCTTCCTCCGCAAGCACGACGTAACTCGTATATTTCAAGCATCCACAGTCTACTACTTTTATTCACACGTTCAACTGGCTATTTTACATACAGGATACTCAGTTCTTCTTCAATCCATATCTCCTCAGCAGATACTCTCGGTTTATTTGTCAACAACAGTATACTTTTTCTGAAACCCACAAGTAAAACTATCTCAGGACACCACGTCATAGCTCTGAGTCCAACTATTTCTAATACTTAGTTTATCTCTCACCCTCTACTAACTCTATGCTGTATCTACTCTATTTTAGTCATATAGTGTGTCCAAGTTGAACACTTCACTGTCTCTCAATACATTAACCCGTCTTTCACTTATAATGTCATCTTCACTATCTGTTGTCAAGTTACTAAAGTACTCAGGTCTTAAGGTCCTAAGATCTTCTATTTTACTTAAGTCACTTTCTGTCGTTGAATAAATTCCCGCTAACTGTCTACCACTATACTTTTCTTAAATGATTTCTTTCTATATCCTTTATTTGCGTCAGTCTGTTCACTGTTTTCTGTGTATCTTATGTAACGTTTATACCTTCCCATCTCGTCCTCAGATGACACACTAATAATAGTTCCCACATCAGAGTCACTATAGTTTACTGCAAACACGTCGGCTCTATTCCTATTAGTCGTCCCTAAAACGTCTGACTTTCTTTCTCTTCCTCGGTCTTCGTCCCTTAGCCTTCCCTACTGTCTTGTCATACAAACCAGTATTTTGTTTCAAAGAGTCACTACCTAAAACTCTGTCCGTCTGTCTACTAGCAACTACTCCATATGATGGAAGATCACGCCTCGATTCAGGACCTGCCCGTAGTGTAACACTCTCCTTCTCCGAATCATCTGTAATAATATCTGATTCAGCATCACTATAATATTCAGGTGTGGGAATATCTTCTCCGTAACTCTGACAGCTAATATTCCTACACCATTTGGGAATTAGTTTCTTGTCTATAGCTGAAGAAGTTGACATGGTACTACCTCTATTTACAACCATACTAACACTTTTCTTCATTGACTTCCTTTCGTCCTTGGCCCTTGTCTGTCCATCTTTCCTAACTTCAACCTTGTCTCTCTTAGTCAAATGAGTAGGTTTTGACTGAGTCTCTATTACATCCGTTTGAGTTCCCTTTGTCATCTTGCTGACTGATTGTACCTGAGTCTGCGTACTACTTTCTATCGTATTACCTGCTTGTGTCTGCGTCTCTCTATTTCTTTTCTTTACTAACATCGTCGTCTTCTTTTCCTGTCCACTAGTCACATTCGCAACCATTTTAGGATTTGTCTGTGTTTTATTTACAGGTTCAACTCTGTCTCTTACACCTGAGTTTAGATATTGTCTTTGTCTTTTTTCAAACCATTCGTCACGTTTTTTCCTAGCGCTTACAGTATAGGATGGCCAACTCCTATAACAGTCTTTCTCATGTCCATTTCTGTATCTCTGATCATTGTACCAGCTCCTAGCCTTAGTCATCCTTGGACTAACATAAATGCTTCTATATTGCCCTCTATTTTCATCAACTAGTGGCTGTCCTCGGCTATTCTTGTTCTCCTTACCTCTTACATTGCTCTGTAACCAGTGTACAAAACATTCTACCTCGCTGACCGCCATCCTTTAACTCTCCTAACCATGTAGGTCACGCGTCCTAAGTCTCTGCTCAGGTACATTTTTACTCTTTACGCTATCTCAGCCGAAATAATTCTCACTTGTGTCGTGATGAATCTGCTCTGCTAAAATATTCCTAAACAGAGCTAAACCTGTGCTAGGGTGTCCTGTTCCGCCATGCTGAAAAAAATAGTAAAACAAAGCAAGCAACCAATCACACAATTATAATTTCCCAAATCCCCAACCAGCACAATTCAGTTGGTTATAATATTGTAAGATATTACATTAATCAGAAGAAGCATCAACGATGTCCTGTCTTCGAAAAAAAAACTCAAACTGGTGGCAATCAGAAGAAGGTTCCTTGTAGATAATGTTCTGTACTCCACTCTAATTAAGGAATTCGGAACCTCACGGGAGACCTCAAAATTTACAACTCTGAGTCTATTTCTAAATTACTCTGTTACCTTCAGTTCAGTTCAACCAACCAGATCCCGCATTAAGTTTCACTTAGTCTCAGAATTCAAGTGGTGGAGTTCAGATACCATTTCTCCTCCCTCAGGTATTTTCGTCCTTCTCATGGGCTGCCAGAAAATTCTTCAACCCCTGGTTGGGTCACATCTCATGGGCTGCCAGAAAATCTTCGACCCCTGGTTGGGTCCCTTCCTTGATTCTCAGGTGGGTCCTTCAACGTCGTTTGGAATGGGTCATAGGATTAACGAGGCCCAAGGATGGATCAGGTGTTTGGGTCGTAGGAATGACAAGGCCCAAGGATGGATCAGGTGTTTGGGTCGTAGGATTAACAAGGCCCAAAAATGGATCAGGATCAGCCAAGGCCCAGCGATAATTGCGTGTCTTAAGAACTTATGGCCCAATCAACGATCATGCTGTCCTGACAACTCCTGATTAGCTCTTTAACTTTGAGGAACTTAAATTGCTGGTTTGCCCAAACTTTCAGGACAGGATCACTCCTGGTCAATCAAAATGATGTAAGGCAGCGGCTTTGATGGCTCTTGCTAACAGTCAACCTGCAGAAGGGCGGCCATACAAACTTTCTTCACCGTGACCTCTGCAAAACGGCTGGTACAACAAACTTCTTATCTGAAGTCTTAAAAAAGACTTACAAAGGACCACTCCTGGGCGAGCTTTTGGCCTCTGTATTCAGATATTATTACTATCTCGTCTTATAACTTGCTGGCCATTTTTTTGGTGCGGCTGTTACCAGGTTCAATAGTTGTTCTTTCACGTGCCGCTTGAATCTTTCCGCGACGTTATTCAACTCCGACTTTGCATAGTTTTGTCTTTTTCATCCTCAGGTTCGCATCCTGGTCAAGTGGCTCCATTTCGTCTCTTATAACAGTGTGTAACATAAGACGAAGGCCGGTCGTTTGTTTGTTGATAAAACGTTTATTGGCTTAATATAACAAAGCTCCGATGTACACCTCCATTCGGTACTCAAGCTGGGTTCTAACTGCCCATACCAACCCAATACGTCACGATTGAGCATCTCCCCCCCCCCTTTCAGTCTCAATGCTCAATCGTGCTGTATCTGGGTTTCCCACTAGATCCCAATACTGTAGATAGCAGCGTAATGAGTGGTACTGGAGATATAGTGGTTTAGAATTTATTGCATAAATTCTCAAGAAACATGGGGGTGTAAAGGGGTGTGGGATTTAGGTGAATGTTGTTTTTTTTGAAAGAGTTCTATTTCTTCTTAAATTCCGGTGGCCACCGATTCTTTATCTTCCTATCGTATGAAAGTGATTTCAGGTTAGTTGAAAGTGGGGAATTAGTAGTATTGGTGATAAGAATAAGGAGGAGTTGGTGTCAGCGTTTGAAGTGGAAAGCAGATTGCTTATTGAAGTGGAGAAGGAGTATTTAAGAAAACGTGTTATGGTGTTATGATGTATTATAAACTGAATTTGAAATGTTATATGTAAATATGTTATGTTTGGTTGAAGGACCAGGAACGAAGAAGAAGTGGGTTGATTATAAAATGTTGGGGAAATGAAAAGGAAAGAAGGACTGCTTGGATTAACCGTAGTATTATATAAATAAAAAGCGAAGAAGAAGTATATGGGGAGGTTATAGACAGACCATAGCACTGGGAGAAGAGTAAAAGATGTATTGGCGAAGGTTAAAAGACAAGTAGGGAATAGAGTATGGGGATTAGGAGTAAAGATTTTTCCTTTAAAAGGAAAATTCTTTAAGTAACATGGGGAGGTGTAACAGTGTAGGTATAATTGGGGTCTATTGGAAAACTCCGATACAGCACGATTGAGCATTGAGACTGAAAGGGGGGGGAGATGCTCAATCGTGACGTATTGGGTTGGTATGGGCAGTTAGAACCCAGCTTGAGTACCGAATGGAGGTGTACATCGGAGCTTTGTTATATTAAGCCAATAAACGTTTTATCAACAAACAAACGACCGGCCTTCGTCTTATGTTACACACTGTTATACTTCATTGGCTGTAGTCATTCACTTCCACAAATACATGACATGGACTGCAACACTCGAACGTTATCGGGCAAATATATGTCAACAGCTCTATTAAAAACTTGATGCACCTTCCACGAATTTCTTTCTCATCGGGAACCTGGTAGCCTACTATTTCTTTCTCAAACTCATAACTTAGTTTGGGATTAGGATCTAAATAATCTTGAATTGCATCACTTTCTGTTATTTGTTTCCCCAGGAATAGCAATCGTTGAACAGATAGAATCAGTGAGTTCGATAAGATCGCTGAGTAGTTTTGTTGGATCCTGCATATCTGCTTCGAATTTCTTATTCACACTTTGAACTTCTCCGAAAATATGCTAGAGAAATATGAGATACACATAGTTTTTCATGTCGCAAACATAGAATTTAGAAGTTCTGCTGTATAACAGCGCTCGTTGAGTCTTGCTATATCAAAATGAGTTCTGGGCTCGACCCACTGCTGCAATATTCTGACAATGGCAGATTGAATGGACATCCATCGTGTCTAGCTTAATTGAACTACCTTCAGCGGATGTTGTCCATCATTTATTGAAGCAAAAAGCTCCCTGTACTTTGCTTAACGAAGACTTGAGCTTGACTCTAGTCCGACTTTGTGAAGACACATGAAGGGTGTAGCATAGGTGGGAGTGGAAGCGCAATTGAAATACCACTACTTTTATCGTTTCTTTACTTATTCAGTCAGTCTCGGTAGAGATTTGTCCGCAGCAGAGGAGCAATATCTCCGGCGGACCTATTCTCACCGGTCGCGAGATCCGCACAGTGGTAGGATGGGAGATTTGCTCGCAATAGACGAGCAATATCTCCTGCGGTATCTCCGGCGGGCCTATTCCCGCTGGTTGCTGGATCCGCTAAGGTCAGGCGGGGAGTCTGACGATAGTGCACGCTTTACACAGGTCCGGACACTTCTGATTGACAGATGTACGCGTCCTTATGGTCCAGGCGCGTACGAGGCCCTCACCTGCGGGACCTGCCTGAACGCCTCTAAGCCGGGTCCCTTGCGTTCCAGGGTTTGGCCATCACTCGCCACCTGCTCGTGGAGGAGAGGTCTCGGAGGTTTGACGCTGAGCCGCCAGCGTCTGCAGCCTACCTTGTGCCAGACGTATTGGTTACCCATTCCTCTTGAAAACACAAGGCTGGGCCGAGAGAGGGAACATGTCGTTTGGGCACAACATGTTTCTCCGAAGCTCTGCTCAGGCATTGTGATGGAATATTGGCCACATTCCAACTCACATACTTTGGTCTGTCAAGACTGCAAGGTGCCACTCACTATGTTTCTCTAATCATGAACTTTATGTTCCTGGGCAGACAAGCAGCTGCAGCCTGTGACACTGCCAGCTAAAGGCTGAAGGTAATGACACCTAACTAGTACCAGATGAGGAACTTCGTATTTTAATTTTGTATATACTCCATTGTTTACACCTGTCATGACAGATGCATTGTCAGTGCCGAGTGCAACAAGTCTTTGTAACTCAAGTCCATTCTTGTTTAAACAATCTTTTAACGTATTGCTTATTGTCTGCGCGTTGCAGTCACTCTCTTTAACTAAATCGTATTAAAGGGAGTTAAATTACGTGAATATTGTGCATTAATGTGCTAAGACTGTTTTACTCCCTCGCTTCAGTTCAAATGCGGCTTTTTAGTGTTCCCAAAAATGATTTTTAAAGTAATTTTTACCCACCACCAAAAAAGCACTAAAAAGCACACACAAAAAATTGTGAAGCACCAAATTCGCGAGGCCGCGCTAACTGCAAAATTGTGGCACTAAATGACTTGAAAAAGCACTAAAATTAGTGCGAAAAGCGTCAAAATGGCAACACTGGTTAAATTTAGTTGGTGTTTTATACAGGTGTCATTAGGTGACAGTAACATCGAACTTTATATTCCCGTTCGTCAGGTGGCGCTAGGTGTCTCATGCGCATGCGCAGCGCATACACAAAATGGCGACTGTACTTAAAGAATGTACAACCAAAGAGCAACGTGCTGTTGTGCGTTTTTTTTTTGGGGGGGGGGGGGGCGGCAAAAGGCCTGCCTGCAAAGAACATTCATAAGGAAATGCTTCCTGTTTATGCTGACTACCAGCCCGAATCAAAGCGTGCTTCAATGCAATGGAAACATCCTTTTTCGCACTGTGTTCAAAAATTCAAGGTTACGCCATCAGCAGGGAAGGTTATTCTGACAGTGTTCTGGGATTGACAAGGAGTGCTTTTAACCAATTTCAAGAAGAAAGGTGACAATGTGAATTCTGAATCGTACTGTGAAGTTCTATCGATGCTTCATGATGCAATTCGAAGAAAACGTCCAGGACTGCTGACTAGAAGAGTGTTGCTTCTTCATGATAATGCCAGACCACATACGGCTCGATTAACTCAGGAGAAAATTAACCAACTAAGGTGGGAAGTTCTGGAACATCCACCTTACAGCCCCGACTTAGCTCCTAGCGATTTCCACCTTTTTGGTCCACTGAATACCCACCGTGGTGGGAGACATTTCGCGAATGACGCCGAAGTTGAATGTGAAGTGAAAACGTGGTTTAGAAAACCGAACACGCAGTTCTATGCAGCCGGTTTGGGAGGACTGATAAAACGATGGGATAAGTGCATCAATGTTGGTGGAAATTATGTTGAGAAATAAAGGGACAATGTATGTATACAAATAAATTGGTTTCAAGTTGTTATCATATTTAGTTATTTTTCTACAGCCATTTGTGACTTACTTATTGACTTCCCCTGGTAGATTCAAACGATTTCAACACGTCTTCGGAATGGGTAATAATATAAATGGTTGACTGATTGAATGATTGATTGACTGACTGACTGACTGACTGATGATGATGATGATGATGATGATGATGATGATGATGATGATGATGATGATGATGATAACGACGATTATGATTATTGTGATGATTTTGATGATCATTATGCGGACACAAAAACCAAACTGATATCCGTGATAAGAAACAGTAAAGAGATTAAAAGACATAGTATGGTGGTATATCTTCTTCTTCTTCTTCTTCGTTCATCCGGAGTTTTTTTTCGGATGTGATTGCGTTGTGCCTGTTTACAGCAGAGCTGCGTTCTTGCGCCGTTAGGCCGACACATCCGACTTCTGCGGGCATTTGTTGACCGGGTTAACCTTCCCGGGGGTTTCTTAGGACGTTTGACTCTCACTGTTGTGGTGTTATCCCCCATCCCAGCTGGTCCATATAGAACAGCCAAAGATCCTGGTCAGCCCTCAAGGGAAGGCAGGGGCAGACCATGGGCATTCCCCGCCATCCAAGGAGGCTTCCATAATTGCAGAGCCGATACATAGCGCTCTGGTACTGGGCTCACCCAAGGAATCGTCACGTCCTGCACATGGCTGCTTAGCCTCACTTCCGTATATTGGGCCTTCCGTTCACCATAGGCTGTTCTTCCGGAAACCAGAAGTATGCAGTCTGCAGATGACATCCACACAGTGAGCTTTCGATTCGGACTTTCCATGTAATGGATTTGCTATCCAAGCAATATTCCATTTCGTGCCACTAGGACACTTTTCCACCTTTTATGAAGTCCACACAGTGGGCTTTAGATACGGACTTTCCACGTAATGGATTTGCTATCCAAGCAATATTCCATTTCATGCCACTAGGACACTTTTCCACCTTTTATGAAGCCCACACAGCGAGCTTTCGATTTGGACTTTCCACATAATGGATTTGCTATCCAAGCAATATTCCATTTCATGCCTCTGGGTCTTCATGCACCTTTAAATGTCAACCTGTATGTAGTTAAAGTAAGCTGCGGTCAACTTGAGCTTGTTGATATCTCCATAGAGCTTGTCCTCAAATGAAGCAGGTGTGGGCCAAAATATCTTTCTCTGTTCTGCATACGTTGGGCAATCCTGCAGCAAATGTTTTGCTGTCATTTTTCCAGTTCTACAATTACATTCATCGGTATCTCCTATCTTTAGTTTATTGAACAAGTGGTATTTCAGCCTGTTATGTCCTGTGCGGAGTCTGAAGATTGCTACTTGTTCTCTTCGGTCGAGTTTGTAATATGCATCATCCTTCTGATGGCCTGGATGCTCAGATTCCCATTTGGTTCTATAAGTGCTTTTTATCAACCTCTTTGCCTCATTATAGGTTATGTCTATGTCAGGCTGTGGTAGTCGTCCGCCCTCTTTTGCCAGTCTGTCAGCCTCTTCGTTTCCAGGTATACTGCAATGTGATGGGATCCACTGTATTACAACTTTTTTGGATTTCTGGCATAGACCATGGAGTGCTGCTCTTAGGTCAGTTAGTTCTGTGCTTTTATTGCTCTTGAGTATTGAGACAGCTGACTTTGCATCTGTGAAGATAGCTATTTGCTTCTCTTTATTTTCCTCCATCAGGAGCATTTCTGCTGCAGTTTTCAAGGCCTCTACCTCCGCTTTGAAGTTACTTGAAAATTTTCCAGTTGCCATTGAATGTGTTTTTTTTCACTCCATTTTTTAAATTTAGGAGAATTCCTCCTCCTCCATTCTCTATTGAATTTTTGGCTGATCCATCTGTATATGCATGGGTCCAATTCCTGCTTGGGTAATGTTCTTTTAAGTAGTTTAGGGTTATTTCTCTTCTTTCGGTTTCATGCTGAGTGTTCTTTTTCTCAATACCAGGAATGTTTTCTATCATCTCAGGCAGTTGCTGCTGTCTCCAAGCTGGGAACTTGTGTGCATTGTGTATGGGCTTGACTGTTGATATGTTAAGTATAGGATCTGCCCTAATCCTTCGTTTTGCAGTTTCTACAAAGTTGCTACGCTTCAGTCTTCCCTTTCCAAAACCATTTAATCTGTTGTACATAGGGTGGTCTGTCAATCTTCTAAATTTTTCTGCTTGTTGCTGGGCTCTGCTATCTCTTCTATCCTGCATTGGTTGTAAACAAGTGTCTTTTCTAGTTCATTAATAGGCGTTGTCTTCAGGCTTCCAGTTATGATTCGCAATCCTTGGTTTTGGACTCTACTTATTTTGTTAAAGTTTGACTTAGCTGCTGTTGCCCAAGCTGCAATGCCATATTCCAGTACTGGCCTCACCCGTCCAGTATATAACTTCTTGAGAACTTTCTCATCTGCTCCCCACGTTGTACCAGCAAGCTTTTTCATGATTGCCATTCTCTGCCTTGCTCTTGTTCGATTTTTCTCAACCTGTGTCTTCCATGTCAGGCGACGATTAAAGGTGACTCCTAGATAGTTTGGATTTTCTTCATGGCGCAATATTTTCCATTCAATACCAGCTTAGGTTGCTGAGTTTTATTTGAGAGGGAGAACACTGTGCATGTTGTTTTCTCCTCACTTATCTTCACTAGCCATGATTTTGACCAGTCCTCTAGCGCTAATAAGGCTTGCTGTATTCTGCTGTTAGCTGTACTAATATATTCTTCAGATGTCCATATGGCTAGGTCATCTGCAAAGGAGGGTGTGTACTCTGGCTGGAAAATTTTCTGTGATGTCATTTATATATGCTAGGAATAATGTTGGTGAAAGAACTCCTCCTTGGGGGACACCTTGCTCCAGCAGCATCATTTTGCTTTTTTGTCCTTGTACTTTTGTCCTGGCAGTTCTGTTCTCAAGGTAGTGGCTGATCCATTTATACATTTTTCCACAAACATGCATGTTTTGCAGTTTTACTTTCAGTCCTTCCTTCCATACTTTATCAAATGCTTTTTCTAAATCTATCCAGACTGCTAGTGTGTGCTTTTTCTCTTGGAAGGCATCCTCTATTTCCTGAGCTATATAGGTTATTTGATCTTCAGTGGATCTGTACTTTCTGAATCCTGCTTGGTGAGGTGTTAAGAGTTGGTTTTCTTCCAGATGCCATGTTAGCCTGCCATTGATAATGCGTTCCATTAATTTTCCTACACAGCTAAGTAGACTGATAGGTCGATAGCCATTTGGTTCTTCCAGGTCTTTTCCTTTCTTTGGGACTGGTATTAGTATAGCTTTCTTCCATGCCTGTGGGACTATTCCTCTCTTCCAGCTGTTATTTAGGGCTGCTAGTAGTTTCTTCTTTGCCTTGGTGCCTAGTCCTATTAGCATTTCATTTGTGATTCCATCCTTTCCTGGTGATTTCTTCTTTTTAGGGTATTCATTGCCTGTTCCATTTCTTCCATTGTTAGATTTGCCATCATATATTCTGCTGCTGTCTCTGTATTTCTATGATGTATCTGTTTGTCTTTGATTGCTTTCTTCTGTTCGGTTGAAATATCAATGTGGTTTGCATTTGCATAGTGTTCCATTAGTGCATTTGCAGCCTTTTGCCTGTAAGCAAGGCATTTCCTTGTTTAATTGTTATTTGTTTGTTTCTAGGTCCTTCATTGTTCATGGCTTTCACTAGTTTCCATAGTTTTGTTTCCATCCCTGTCAAAATTCAGGTTTTCTGTTTTTTCCCTCCAACAATCTCTTGTTGTTTGATTTACTGTTCTTTTATATTTTGCTGAGATGGCTTTGAGAGAGATGTTTGCTTCAATTGTTTGTTCTCTCTCTGCTGTCTTCCTGGCATCTTCAACTTTGTCCTCCAAACTTTGTAGTTCTTCAGTCCAGTATGGTTTGTAATTTTTCCTCGCTCCTCTTGGAATGGACTCAGTGGCTGCCTGTATTATCGCTCTGTTTAGACTTTCCACCATTTGCTTTATGTTGCCATATCGTGTATTTATGTTTTCACAATATTTGTCTGTTAGTATGGCAAATCTGTCCCAATCTGCTCGTTTGTAATTCCAGCGGGGCAAGGGCTTTTGCTCCTGTGGAACATACTCCATATTCATTTCAAGCTTGATTGGTCTGTGGTCACTACCTGCTAATTGGTCCAGCACATGGCGATCGATTTTGTGGAGGATGTCTCCTGTGCAGAAAGCTAAGTCTGGAGTGGAAGTGGTAAGCCATCTTCTGGAGTAGAAGCTCGGTGTGTCATCCGCTTTGTTGAGTAGATGGAGATTTGAGTCTATTTCCCAGTCCTCCAATTCATCTCCTCTTTTGTCAGTATCTGGGTATCCCCATCTTTCTGAACGGCTATTAAAGTCTCCGACAATAATGCAGTTTGTGTCAGTTATTTTCATGTTTGAGAGTGTAAGGTCCTTATCTGTTGGGCTATACAGATTGTAGATTCTTATTTTCACGTCCTTTATCATTATATCAACACCTATAATTTCCGTTTGGTTGTTAGAGATCACAGATACTTCGCTGCAAGGTATTGTATTTCGTGTAAGTATTAGAACTCCTCCTTTGTGTCCTTCGCGGTCGAAACGTGTGGCCTGATATCCTCTGACTGAGAATTTGTGATTGGCGTTGAGGTGTGTCTCTTGAATGCATGCCACATCTATTCTATCTTTATGAAGACGCTGTGTTAGGGAGTCTTTCTTCTTGTAAACTCCTTCGGCATTCCACTGTAGTATGTTGAGTGTCCGGGGTATTTGGTCAATAGCTCTTAACCTACTCCTCTGTGCCTTGACTCCGCAGCACAGGGGAAGGTGACCACCAGTAGTCATGGGTGGACCCCCTCGAGGCAGGGGGCCCGGCACTATCACCGCCTGATGGGACTTCACGGGAATAGCACCATATCGATTAATTTTGATTTGTGACATCATGAATTAAGTTACGTTGCACTGCTTTGTCAAGCCTGTGGCTCAGTACATCCGATTTCGACAAGCATTTATTCGGGATGCTTTCCCTAGCCTTTGACTGTCCCCAGTCTACCTACAAGGCAGCAGGTTTCACGTTGCACTGCTTTGTCAAGCCTGTGGCTCAGTACATCCGATTTCGACAAGCATGTATTTGGGGTGCTTTCCCTAGCCTTTGACTGTCCCCAGTCTACCTACAAGGCAGCAGGTTTGTGTGTCTCTTCGTCTGGTCCCTCTCCCTTGACCTGTCCGACATGGGTGGCC